>JANEHU010004941.1:0-59558 GCA_027563435.1 Nasonovia ribisnigri | reverse complement strand
GTATGTCGAGTTGGAGAAAATTATACTAAACATGAAGACAAATACAATTTTAATGACATCACGTTCCCGACCCCGATGTCAGATATTGTAAAATTTGAAAAAAATAACATCAACGTGTCCGTTAATGTTTACGGACTGGAAAAAAAATATCAACCACTACGAAAATGTGTCACATATGAGGTGTACCCGCTACGTATTGTTGATGAGGAGAAGGCCGACCACTTCGACCTACTGTTGGTGACGGATGAAGACAACTCACACTACATATATATTTCCAATTTTTCCAGACTCATACGACGTCAAAAAACAAGTCATACTAATCGTGTTATATTTTGTAAGAGGTGCTTTAAGTCGTTTGATGATAGACGGCATAAATATAAATTGACTGGGCGTGAGGCGTTAGAACAACATAGACTTATATGCGGTGAACATAAACCTATATTACCGTTGATGCCGAAAGAGGGTGATTGTCTGAAATTCGAAGCGTGGAGAAACACTCAAAGACATCCACTAGTAATTTATGCAGATTTCGAGACTATACTGATAAAGACCGATGAGGAAAAGGGTAAAAACACTAAGATATTACATAGACATGAGGCGATGAGCTATGGGCTCATTGTGAAGGCGAACGATAACGTACCATTAGAGTTATTAGCGAGACATGAGATACCAACAGAACCAATAGTATACCGAGGAAGTGAGAGTCGACCAGACGTGGCGAGGCATTTTGTAGAAACCGTGACTGAAATAGCAATAAAGATTGAGAAATTATTGAAGACGATTATTCCGATAAAAATGTCTACGGATGATGTTCAGACTCATAACGCAGCTACACAGTGCAACCTCTGTCGAATCAAGTTCACATCACCCACAGAAATACAGCATCGTAAAACAGCTGACCATTTCCATCTCTCAGGGAAATATCGTCAAGCTCTATGCAACACGTGCAATCAAAAACTTCAAACACCCGTTTTCGTACCATGCTACTTTCACAACTTATCGAACTATGACGCACACCTGATAATAACAGAACTTGGTCATGACACCCAAGCCATTAGAGTAATACCAAACAGCGAGGAAAAATACATTTCGTTCTCAAAATACGTGTCAAATAAATTTTCAATCCGCTTCATAGACACTTTTCGGTTTATGGCATCAGGACTGTCAACTCTAGCGAAAAATCTTGTGACACCGGGTCTGGGGAACTTCAGAGAGACCGCTAAAGTTTTTAATGAAGTCGATATGCCGCTCGTGACTCGGAAGGGGGTTTACCCGTACGAGTACACGGATAGTTGGAAGCGGTTGGATGAAGAAAGACTACCTAGGAAGAGAGAATTTTATAGCACGTTGAATGAGTCGGGAATAAAGGAGGAGGAATTTAATCACGCGAAGGAAGTCTGGGACCACTTCAGTTACAATACGTTGGGCGAGTACAGCGATTTGTATTTGAAAATCGACGTTTTGTTGTTGGCGGACGTCTTTGAGAATTTTCGTGATGTTTGTATGAAAACATATAACCTTGATGCCGCTTACTACTTTACCGCACCTGGGCTGAGCTTTGATGCAATGTTGAAATTTACAGGCCAAAAGTTGCAGCTGTTGACTGATTATGACATGTTGTTGATGTTTGAGGATGGTTAGTATATCAATATATATATATATATATATATATAATAATCTTATATATATTTTTATAGGTATTCGTGGTGGATTGGTACAGGCAAGCATGAGATACGCGAAGGCGAATAATATAAAAGACTCCAGACTATGACAAGACTAAGGATAAATCTTGGTTGATATATCAAGACTGTAATTATATTTATATTTTTATTTTATTTTCAATCCTAAACTTTAAACTTTATAGGTAATAATCTCTATGGTTGGGCTATGAGTCAGTACATGCCATACGGTGACTTCAACTGGGTTGAATCCAACCTGAACGGACTTGGCGAGATGTCACCAACGTCAGATAAAGGACGAGTATACGAAGTCGATATCTCATACCCGCAACACTTACACGATCATCATAACGATCTACCATTCCTACCACAAAACGGTATACCACCAGGTTCGAAAGTAAAAAAATTGATGGCAACGTTTCAGCAGAAGAGGAATTATATTATTCATTATAGGAACCTGCAGCAGGCAATTGAAAATGGGTTGATAGTTGATAAAGTAAATATTTTTATTTTAAAAGCTTTTAATCATATTTATATTTTTTTTCTAATTTTTTTTTTTTTAGGTGCATAGAGTTTTAGAGTTCAGTCAGTCTGCATGGTTAGCAGATTACATTAACTTAAACACTGAAATGAGAAAGAAGGCAAAGAATGACTTTGAGAAAGACTTTTTCAAATTAATGAATAACGCTGTATTTGGTATGTTACTTTATTTATTTAATTTAAATATTTTACTAACAGTATTTTTTTTATTTTCTAGGGAAGACTATGCAATTGAAAAGGAAGGAGATGAAGATGGAGTTAGTATCCTGCGAGAAACGACTACAAAAACTAGTTAATAATACGACATTCAAGCATGCTATTAGGTATAATGAAAATCTGAACGCGGTCGCACTGAAAAACAAAATAATTAAATTTGATAAACCTATATATATTGGTAAATATACTTTAAATTTAAGTATTATACAATTATTATATTATCACATTTATTTTTATATAGGATTTGCCGTACTTGACATTTCCAAAACGATGATGTACGATTATCATTATAATGTTATGAAGAAACATTATAATGATAATATCAAGCTTATGTATACTGATACTGGTAAATATATTAAAACTAATTTCAAGTATATACATAATATATTAATTATTATTATTTCAGATTCATTGATATACCTTATTAAAACTGAAGATTTTTACCTGGACCTACTTAACAATCCTAACTTGATGGATAGACTAGACACGGCGGACTTACCTCCTATCCATCCGTGCTATACTGTAGCTAGGAAGAAGGTTAGGGTTCTTGTGCCCGGGTTCTTCTCTGATGAAGTAAAAGGACATACGATGACTGAGCTGTGTGCACTACGTGCAAAATCATACGCGTACAATATATATGCAGGAGAAGAGGATGTAGTGAGAGATAAGAACGATAAGGATAAAGTTGGTGGTGAAATGATTAAGGCCAAGGGGGTAAGGCAACATGTGGTTAAAAACCACATGACGTTGGCGGAACATAAGAGGTGTTTGTTTGATGAAGGTGGTGTGGAGACGTATCAAGAGAATGTGTCAATCAGGTCATTCAAACATCAAATAATGACGATAAAAACTAAAAAGTTGACATATAACAACTACGACGATAAGCGAGTGGTATTGATTGATAAAATCCATACCTTAGCTCACGGACATTACAGTATAGAGTAAGTTATTAAAACTATATACTTTATAAATTATTTTACTTAATATTTAAAATGTTTATAGGGAATATGAACCTGGAGAAGCTGAGGAGTGGTCAGAACTTGATTTTGAGGTAGATAGTGAAGGACGTAAATGGTCAGATTTTGATAAAAGTTTTATGATAGAGTTGCTTAAGTACAATACTAAATAATCCTACCACTGTTTATAAAAATATTACTAGAATAATTTGTATTTACGTTGTATTATATGAATGTAAGCATGTACATTGAGAAGTTATTAAGATTGATTAATGCAAAAGCCATATAGTTACCTACATATAAATTTATATTTATTTATTGTATACTTTTTTTCCTATATAAATGTTTCAGGTAGGAATCATTGTATTTAATTAAAATATATATAAAAAAAAATAACGTATAATATTATTATGTTTATTAAATATAATGTATACAATCTGTTTTTACGAATTATTTATATACCATTTTCTTATAGCAAATACTTTATAGAATGTACATTGTTTTGGATTAAATTCCATATGAAAAATACAACAAGGTAGAGTTTCTTCATCACATATTTGATCTAAACGTGGACATCCAAGGTCTTCGATGTTGATGAGTGCGACGTGTGGTATAAACCCCATAAGAAGTTGCTTTTTCTGTTCGCCTTTGACATAAATACAGGTGAACTTTAAGGAGTTCAATATTTTACTAAGTTCTTCATACTCAATATCGCCATATTCTATAGATAGTTTATGATAGTTATGTTCCAACCACTTATTAGTTTTTCGACTCTTATTGTCTTGCTTAGATTTTGAATTTTTAAAAATCCAGTGTTGAGTTGCCCATGTTTCTGTGTCGACTATAGACATTTCTTTAATAAAATACTTATTGTTTGCTCCAAGAATGCATTGCATGTCTATAATAGCCGACGACATAATTATGTATTGTCTTTATAATAAGTTTCTATAGTATTGAGTCTAGATAATATTACAGGTATTATCCTTTCTAGATTTTTCAACTTGTATATATTTTCTAAAATATCTAAGTCAATTTTTTTCATACACTCTGTTATATTCACACATGTTAATTGTATTTTTACTAATTCTTTTTCTTGTATGCTTACGGTGTTATGATTTTCTTCGAGTAAATGTTCAAATTTAGAAGAAAATGATTTGAAAGACTGATCAAGTTGTAAAATTTTCACTTGTACACTTTTGTTATTTTCACTGAGTAAATGTTCTAAATTATGTAATTTAGCTATGTTTAATTTATGAGACTGTTCTAGTTGTAAAATATATTTATTTTGTTCTCCGATCAGAGTACTTCCAAACACATTCATGTCTATAGTATGAATGATATTATTTTTGAATATCCTTTATATTTATCCAACTATTATGAGTATTATCAAATCCTAACCACTTGACAAACACACGATTCCCCTTCCTTCTTACAATTTTTTCGACTAAATATTCATTTAGGTGATTAGTCTTATATATTTCTTGCGAGTAAAAACAACCTGCAATTGGATCGCCCGTGTAATCTCGTAATTGATAAGTAGTCGGTAATGTTTTATTTATTTTACTAATTTCAAATATTTCCGTTGACCAGTTAGGTAAATAACCTTTTGTAAACACCCCTTTTTGCGTGCTGATACGAACATTATCACCTACTTTGAATTTATCTGTTTGATTATTAATCTCCCGAAGATTCATCTTCACCAAAGTGGGGTTTAAATCTGCCTGCACTGGTGTCATACCAATGGTTCTATGTTTTGAATTATTATATTCATCAATTATTATGGGTAGAATAGATAACCACTCATGTGATCCTCGTGCGGTGAACTCTCTAAACATTTTTTCTTTTAATGTGCGATTAAATCTTTCAACTATACAAGCCTTCACGGTGGTATACGTAGAGTATTTATGTATGCTATACTTGATCATCAACGCGTTAAAAATGGCGTTATAAAATTATTTTCCGTTATCGACTTGTAATAGTTTTGGTGAGCCTTCAAGTAATATTTTTGACATTGCGGAGGAGACTTCTTTACCAGTTTTAGACTTTAACGGTACTGCCCAGGCCCGTTTCGTATAACAGTCAATCACGGTCAATATGTACTTGTAAGCTTTATTTTTATTTGAATATGGTATCATTTCAACCAAGTCAGCTTGCCATAAATCATTTTTCCCATACACGTTTACTCTACGTCTAGTAAAATTTTTCCTCGCTGGTTTGTGTAGTTCTAAAGCGATTTCACGTTTAGACATTTGGAATTCGTTTAATTAAGCCAGCCTGACGCAGCTCTTCGAAAATCAAAATTATTTCGTTTGAAACACTTGTATTACCAGCTGCTTTTGACGCGATAAGTAAACGTAATCTAACGACTAATTCATTCGGATCGTCCCAGTACACTAAGTTATTTTTCTGTAATTTCATGGACAGCTTGCCACCCGAGGGAAATAATTTACTAATAATATTAGAATATTTATTACCCGTCTTTTTGATAGTTAACCCGTTTGCGGTTAAATGTGCTGATGTTTGAATTAATACCGATTTATAAATTTTCAAATCATTATCGGTATATATAAGTGGATTTTTCAAAAATAATAATTGAAAAATACCTGAGGTAGCTGGGTAAGTAGTATCGTTGATAAGTATTTTTGTTAAAAAATGAATAATTTTTTTTTTTTTTGTCAACTGTAGCTTCTTTTTATTAAATTTTTATGATTTTACTGCCCAAATAAATAACAAACATTGTTTACCTATATATTTAACATTTTTTTTTTTTTTATATAACTTTTTGTATATCGTATTGTACTTATGTTATAGTTGCAATCAATGAACCATACATTGTTTTTTTGTTATTAAGAAGTTACCTGTATGGCAACGAAAACCTTAAAGAAAGCGGTCAGATACAAAAAAACGTGTATCCGGACAAAAAAACATAATATTTATTTTAGAAATAACAACGGGTGGTAAATATGGCCTACCGTATTATATAATAATAATAATAATAATTTAAAACTCGCAAGTTGTGGAGCCCAGACTGGCCATCCGGTCCTGTCGTATAATAATATAATGTAAAACACAATAACAGTAGAACAATACATCGGTACAAGTACACAGTCACGGCAAACTTCGCACGTGATTTATAAAAAACAATTTAAAAACACTGGGGACATGCGCCTGATAGTAAATAATATAAATGGTGATTCTGTGATTTGCAATATAGCAATAATAATTAAATGTTATAAAATAATACATTCGTGCCATGCAATTGACAATGCAGTTTAGATAAGGTATAAGGGTGTTGTTTTCGTCATCAAATACGACTAGCGATTTTAATTTTCACGACAATTTAGGTTGGGTTATATAAGTAAGAGGTGTATTGTTTAACTTGTGCGTCGCTGGTCCGAGGGGCGTTGCAAATATGTGTCCGCAAGAGGAGCTTTGATGGTCACCGGTGTTAATGGGTGGCCAATGAGAGCTTTGACCCTCTCCAAAAAAAGACCCAGCCGCCACCGACGACCGTAAATAACAAAAACACGTGCGCGCGCGCTCGCGACGTTGTAACGCAGTGTAGTAATAGTAAGGCACTGAAGAAGTGGGTATGATCATCCGCCATTTTGCGACACAAGTTATCTAAACTACTCTTATCAAAACTTGATTATCTCGAATTTAGGCAGGGCGCACACCAAAGCAGTGCGGCGGTCTAGAAGCGCGCGGACTTGCACTGCATCCGCGCCGCAAAAGCGCGCCAAAACACACCAAAGATGTGCGGTGGATGTGCGGCGTTATCATTAATCGATTTTAATTAAAATATATGAGGATTTTTATATTATTTTCTAATAAATTAGGGTCTTTGATTTGTAAGTTTGTAATTATGTCAAGTTCCGATGAAGAGATGTTAATGCTACTATTAGTAAACAACTTAAATAAAAATAAAAAAAAACGAAAATATTGGGTTCATCCATTCATTAAAAATAATGCTAATACACTTGGTACATTTTCGGTTACAAAAGAACTAGCAATGTATCCTGAAAAATTCAAAAATTTTTACCGTATGTCGCAAGAATCTTTCAATGTACTTTCACACATGGTTCGGACCAAATTACAAAAAAAAGACACAAATTTTCGTTTGTCCATATCAGTTGAAGAGCGACTGTTGATTACACTCAGGTAAGTACTAAGTTTTATTAACTTGTACATACATTTTATTTTAATCTAGTCAATGAAAAAATAATAATATTTTAAGATAAATAGAGGTACCTACCTACATTATGTTTATATTTTTAATCTTTATACTAATATAAATAAGAATAACTAATTTCTTGTTTGTACTTTGTGTATATGATTCTCTGTATACATTAAAAAAATACTATTTAAGTAGGTACCCTAAAAATGTATTATATAAAATTAGAAATATCAATGTGAGAAATATAAACAAATTATTGAAGGAACTTAATTTATCACAATATAGTTTAATTAATAATCTATTATTGATCATAACAACTTTTTTAGTAAATCAATATACATTATAAATATATCTTAAAAAAAAAAGATAACTTGACAACACAAATAGAACAACAAATTATATTACTTATCAATGCATACCTACCTATTAAAATATTTGCCTTTGAAATTGATAATAATAATAATAATTAATTATACTAATAAATATAATTAACTTAACCATAGGTACCTAATGAGCAAAAAATTAAATATTTTAACAATTTATATTAACAACATTTACTATACCTTATTATAACTAGGTACCTATATACTTTTAGATTATACTTCATAAGAAAATGTTATTAATAGTGTTAATAAGTTTAATTAATTTAGATAAATAGTTTAATATACCTACTTGAAATGTTAAACAAGAATCAAACAAAATTAAAAAGAAATACTATTGAATAAATAGCTGAAATTTAAAACATTATAATGGTCTCCAGTATGGAGTATGTTGTTCTTGCTGGTATGGTTGACTCTTGGATTGGTTGGTGCCATAAGGAGAATTATGTGTTTCTTGGTGGTGATGTAGCAGATCTTGTGGTTGGTTAATTTCATAGGGTGTTTGATATGTGCCTTGTTGCATTGTTGTGTTTTGTTCTTGTTGACTCATTTCCATTTGTTCATTAGCATCATTAACTAGTTTTAATATGTCATATTTTAAAGTTCTCTTTACTTTTGGATTTAATGCTTTGATATCTGGTAGTAAGCTTTTTAGAAAGTTCATATCTGGATCATCAGGTTCTTCATTTCTTTCCTTTGTTAATTTTTTATTGGTAAAATAGTTAGTGGCTACTTTATTTAGCTCATCTAGTGATGATGTATTATTTTTTTTTTTATACTTTTATCTATTGTCTTAGGTTTATGTACAGAAGTTTCTTGACATGTAATAGAAGTATCAATATCAATTTCATCATCAACTTCAGTTTCTGAACCATCGTTATCATTTTCTTGGGTTTGTAAATTTCCGGTTTGGGGTCTTGATTTGGTGAATGGTTCGATGAATTGTAAGTATTCACTTAGATAGTAATCTTTCTTTTTGCGTTTGACTCCAGATCCACTTGGTGGTTGTTCTTTAACTTGCCTTCAGTACCTTCCTCTAATATTCCTCCATTTTTCTTTGCAATCACTTACTGAAAATATAAACTAATAGATTTTAATACAATTTAAACTTAAATATTATATAAAATATATAGTTATAATAAAGATGAGCAAGTTAATGGTAATAATTAAATCAAGTTAAGTTAAGTTAAGAGGGTACAAGATCGATAAGTTAAAAGTTAATATGGAAAAAAATTAACTTAAATAACTTTAAAAAAAGTTAATATACATTTTTTGTAATTAGTATGTTCATCACTTAAAGAGTGCATTATTTTTAATACTATCCAAAATTATAATAAACAATTATATTGAGCATTAATTGTAATGTATAGTGTATGTACATATTTTACTTTACATAATTATTAAATATTTAAATTATACCAATTCAATAGCCGACTAACTCAACATCCAAACCCTCTTATTACTCAACTCTCATCCGCAACTATCCCAGGCAACCCTAAAAAAAGGGTGGCTAAAAAGGCAGTGGTGTCGTGACCTGCTAAAATAAACTGGGGAAAAAAAAAAAAAAAAAAAAATGTGCAAGTCTAACTACTATCTTAACGAAGTACCTCCATTGAGAGGTCTCTTCACTAAGTCATTCATGTTATATTTTACTGTTATATCAATTAAGCTTATTGTTCTAAATTGTAACAGATTGCTAAATAAAGATTTAAGTTAAAAAAAAAAAATTATACCAACAACCTTATTGATAATTTAACAAATATAAATTTGTTTCTATCAACTAGAAATTTAATGTCATATAATATTATGCCTACCTAATCTAATTATATATATCTATAAAAACTAAATGAAGGTAAGTAATAAGGTTTATGAAAATAACCACAAATAAGGTTAGATTAGAATTAAATAAAATAAAATGTAATTAATAAAATTTGTAAGGTTGGACATTTGAAGGACAATTTTTTTTTTTTTATCAGATTTCTTGCGATGGGAGGTAATATGAAGGCTCATTCAATGTACTTTTTGAGAGGAGAGTCAACTACTAGAACTATTATTTCTGAAACATCCCAAGTTATTTGGGATTGTCTCCATGATATATATATGCCAATTCCTTCAAAAGAACATTGGAAAAAAGTTGCAGATCGTTTTTATGATTTATGGAACATTCCAAATTGTATCGGCTCTATCGATGGGAAGCACTTTAAAATCAAATGCCCATCAAATACAGGCTCAGCTTATTTTAATTATAAGCATTACTTTAGTGTTGTTTTGATGGCCTGTGTGGATGCAGATGGACTTTTTTAACGATTGATGTTGGTGATTATGGGCGAAACAGTGATGGCAGAGTATTTAGAAGGAGTTCGCTTGGAATAACCTTAGAAAACAACGCACTGGATATTCCCGAACCTAAAGTATTACCTGGTTGGGAAAATAAGGACAAATTTCCACACTATTTTGTGGCAGATGAAGCGTTCCCCCTAAAAACCAATATAATGCGACCATTTCCAAAAAGGTCATTGAATAAAGAGAGACGCATTTATAATTACAGGTAAAACAAAAACTTGCACTATCTTTGTAATACTATACATATTACTTTCATAAATATTTATATATTATATTGTATTTTTATTTACAGATGTTCTAGAGCAAGGAGGAGTGTGGAGTGCAGTTTTGGAATGCTTGTGTCAAAGTTTAGACTTTTTGAACAACCTATAGGTTGCAAAGTAGAAACAGCCGAAGCATTGATTAAAGCAACATGTGTTTTACATAATTTTATTCGCATAAAAGAAGGTGTATTTTCAACACCTTCACACCCATCAACCATCAATTCAATGGGATATCAAAATATTGAGGATCAAGGAATAAGACCAACAAGAGCAGCAGAAAGCAACAGAGATTTTTTATGTGACTATTTTGTATCGAACGAGGGTAAAGTCCCATGGCAGGACAATTTCTCGTAAAATATTTTGACAAAGTTATTTGATTTTAACATTTTAAGTATAAAATAGATTAGTGTTAAGATATATTTTGTTTGCGTAAATAAATAAAGATAATGTAAATTATTTATAAATAAAATATAAACATTTAAATATTAATTTAAATTGTTATTGTTTAAATTACAAGTCTCAACATTAGGTATATAAGTTATTTGTTATAAAATGTTGGTATTGAACCTATAGTTAATTGATATTTTAGAAAATTTACCAATACATTGCTACACCACAAGTTGCTAGTTGGCAGTTGCTTAGGTACTTATAATCTTACTCAAAAGTCAAAAACTATCAGCATGTCTTACTCACATTGTTAACCATTATTACTTTGATGATAAGTACTTGGTGGTATTTAAAAAAGATAAGGTAGTTTGGTCGTTAGTGTTAAGCAATAGGTAAAATTGAAAAGTGATACCTGAGATTGGATATATTAATATGGGCCCTGTCAGGTAAATGCATTGAAAGTTGAGCAAAAATAGTTTTGATAATTTTTATTGAGTACTGTGTCTTGAGAGTACAATTGATTAATTTGTTAAACATAATAATTAACAGTAATAAGTACCTAACTATATACTTACTACATACAATATAGTGATAATTACCTGATATATTAACTGTTTTTGAAACATCATTCCATGCTGCTGTTTTTGCCCAATCGTTGCTATATGATTTTAAATTATAATCGTACAAACATGCATATTTTTCAATTTCCTGTACTAGTTGAATAGTCACAATAGTGTCTTGTTGGCCCGGCTCAGCCATATTATTAGTTATAATATATTTTATAATATATATAATATATATCAATAGTAAATGAATAGATATAGAATAATCAATAGAAAATTAATAAATGAATCAATTATTAGTATAGTATAAAATATTTTCACCGCACGCGCACTGCAAGAAAATACTGCCAATGACTGGTTTGTGCGGCGCGCATGATGTGCGCCGCCAACGCGCCGCCGCCGCACTGCATCGGTGTGGGCATTCCCATAAGATAACATGTGTTCTATTTTTAATTCGGCACTGCGCGCAGAGCGCCGCAACTTCGCCGCCGCCGCACTGCATTGGTGTGCGCCGGGCCTTACATTACAAACAAATGTAGATCGGGTAGGACGTATTTAAAATATTTTTACTAAGTAAAATCATTGATTTTAAATACTAGTATTTTATTTGATCAGTTTTAATATTAAAATTCCACTATAGTTAAATAAATAATGGATTTAAGTAATAATGGAAATTGTAAACCGAAAGATTCTGATTTTGTAAATGGTTCAACATTACTAAAAGAAAGACAAAAACTTTTTTTAGTCCAACAAGAAAATACTACTTTGAAAAGGAGTTTACAGGTGTGAATTTTAATAAACAGAAATATTTTAAAGTTTGATATCAATGTAATTATATTTATTTGTTATTGTATTTTCTTTTGCAGTTGGGTGTTAACGAAGCTAGCAATACTGTTTATTCGAAACTATTAGAGAGGAACAAATATAACTTATTGTTGTTACAAAAAGAAAAGAAATTATTGGAAACAAAATTACAAATAGTTTGTGAAACATTAGATGATATTACCAGGGCTGGAAGTGGTTAAAGATAATAAAAAGAGTGGTTAAGTGATTTTAATCATAAATATGATACACTGATTTTAGTTATTAATTTCCTAATACGTTTAAATATTGATGTATCGACTTTCCAAAATAAAAAAATAAAACAATTTTTGAACTACATAAATATTGTAGATCCAAATAGTTTAGAAATTTAGTTTTATATACGTTATATTGTATCCAACATTTATTTGTAAATTTGTTTTTTATTTTTTCTCTTCATTAATTTTAGACTTTCATATAGTTTAGTATTATTAAAATATTATAAGTTATAACTAATCATGTAAATTGTACTTTTAACTCATCCATTATCACAAGCTTGCTTTTTGGGACAGCATCATCAACATTTTTATATTTAAATATGTGTGTATTTTAAATTTATATACCTACTTGGTAATTATGAATATTGTGGTAAATGATGATTCAATAAATAAATTAAGGATTAAGCTGTGCAAAATAAAACAACCATTTTCAAAAATGTATTTATTTTTTAATTTTAATATTTCAAACACAGTGTTAGCAACCCTTAACATAATATATAATAACAAAAAAAAAAAAATAACAATAGACTTTATACTTAATACTGATCCAAACTACAACAAAAAAGAAAGTTTTAGAACAATTACTGTTAAACAATTAAAATATGTCTCGTTTTTAAATTCTTATATTATTTATTTCCTTTTTTTGGCAGACGCTGTGCCATACATATTTTTCCTTTTTTTGGAGTTAACAGAAAAATTAATTGTTGAATACGATCTTACTGTAAAAAAGTGTTTTACAGTTCTTTGTTTGATATTACAGAATTTAATACATGCTGGGAATTCAATTGATAAATCATTAACAATTTTATTAATTAAATTATTAGACGAATTGTGTATAATATACATCTTGTAATTGGTATAAAGTAATTCACAATTACAAATAATTTGGAGTACTCCCATGCAAGGATGCTTCAGTCCACCTTGATTTAATAAAGTTGTGTATATTTTCATATTCCCAAATTGACTATCATTAGGTAGATTTTGCTGAACCATAATTCGACACTCTTCACAGCAATGTTTTAATAGCATATTAGTAGTACTACCAGCTAGGTGATACAAATAATTTAAGTCAAATTTACTTATAAAAGTTGCTAAAAAATTTAAATGTTTTGTTTCAAATGTATTACTAGGTAGGTTACAAGTGAGAAGCCCTACTTTTTCATTTAAATTCAAATTACTGGAAACACTTACGTTGTTGGACTTGTGAAAGAAATCTATTAAATATGTGTCACTGTCAGTTACATAACTACTCCTCTTTATATCAGAAATTAATTGAGAAACAGAAATAATTTTTAAGGCACTGAGACATTGTGTTGCTGTTGGTGTTGCTCCAGATTTTCGGCGAACTTGCGAAAATATATTTTCAATAGCATCCTGGGTAAATCTATGACAAATTATGAAATTATAAAGTTTCTGCAATATCTATTATAGATAAAGATGAAAGTATGAATCCAACATTCAACGGCTTCCAACCATTTCCAATAGTTATATTTTCAAATAATATAATGATTTTTTCTAAAAAATCATATTTCAAATCTTTGTTGTGTTTAGTGATTGAGGTTTTCCTAACTTTTGAGGCTGTTAATGTGAACCATTCATAAATGAGTCGTATAAAATGGGCTGTTGTTAAAGCATCTTGTGGTAACGTTCCAAATTTTACAGCCAACTCAAGGGCAACAGCAGTCTTCAAAGAAAAGAATCTTATAGCTGCTCCAACATTCATTTTTTGGAAGTTATCAGGAAATATATCATTACGATTCAAGTGGTGTAAACTTCTAAGTTCTTTTCCGGCATTTATTTCTTCAGTCCACAACTTGGAAATATAAGAACCTTTGATAATTTGAGTTGGAAGATTATTACTTTCACAGTAAGTTACAAGTAAATTAATACCCCCCTTTAATGTAGCACTTTTCAAATTTTTAAGTAAATGACACACATCGGGGGTAATAAAAATGTAATGGCCATTGTGGTAGAACTTGTTTTCTCTAACGCCTTCTTTTTTTATTTGTATGCCCAATTCTGTCCATAGAGCTCTATTGCAGTTCCCCATATCAGATGACAAAGATGTAACTTGTATACCACAACTTTCAACAAAATCAATGCATTCAAAAATGAACTTTTTGAATGATTCTTTATTTACAGCACCATCAGTTACATGAGCACCTACTATCTGCTTCCATGTGTGTTTTACACCTCTTATTAAAACCACTAACAATTTGTTCCCTTCTTTGGTTGAGTTTCCAAGAGTAACATTCCCAAACATTTCGTGGCGATTTTTATCAAAACTTATCTGGGGATTTATCTCCATTTCATCCATTGACATAACACAAAACCGATCACCTTCCTCCATACAGGAAACTTTATGTTTCAGTGGCTCAAGCAAATCAGTAAATATACCAAAATTTAATTTAAATTGACGTAGCCTCCTTGTCAGCGTACTATATGCAGGAAGAGGATATTTAGTTTCCCTAAGATGTTCATAACCATGGACTCCTAACGCAAACCGCATTTTTAAGCCCATTACAATAGTGTCATTAGCCCACTGCCGAGTGGGAGTACTTAAGGCCGATATTTGATCATCATTAAGGAATTTATGTAACAATTCATTACTCTTCTGAACTTCTTTTTTCAAGCGTTCAATCTCCAGTTGAGTTAATCTTTTTTCTTCTTCAATTTTTGACATTTCCTGAATAAATGTTTTCATATTTTCATTTTCGTCTTGAATACGTTTCACTTCGGCTCTTGTTTTTTCAAGTTCTTTTCCCTTGTAAAAAAAAAAAATAAACTATATTTATAGTGAATTTGATACTTCTAAACTACCTAATTAAGATACCTTAATTGAATTGCTGTATACATAAATTAATAAAATTGGCAAAATTAAAATAGTTTTATTTAATTAGTACCTACAAACGAATTGATTATGAAAATACATTTTTAATAAAAAAAAACTTACGATAGAATACGTTGACAATGTTTCATTGAAGCAGCCAATATTAACGGGAGAATTTGTACTAATGGTAGTCACATCATTACTTCCCAAAATCTAAAATAGACATATGAAAATGTAACATAACATCTTCAAACTAAGACATAACTTAAATGAATTAGGTACCCTTTTAACTTACTTTTTCATGCCGTGACAAAATGCTTTCATCCTGAATTGCATTTTCACTGCCAATTTGAACACTACAGTCTGTCATAGTCTGTAAAAGACATAACAAACAATAATAATTATTAAAATATAGATAACTGCATATTTTTACTTATAAATCAGAATGATACAGATTCTCACCTTATAGAGAGATTTTCTTTTAGCTTCTAATAATCGAGGTGGGTTAGGTACATTAAATAATGTCGGAATCGCATTTGGTTTTAATTTTTTTACGCCATCTTGACGATGCTGCTTAAATTGACTTTCCTCAAAATGAATCTATTCAAATAAGCATAAGATATTAAATTATTTTCTGATATAATTAAACCTACTTCTTGTAAGTAAAGTAATATAATATTATGTTAAGGAGTAAATTAACAATAAATGTTAATTGTAACCATAAATTATACCTAGGTACTTTATACTAAAGAACTTACTTCACACAACTCTGATGAATTTGAAGGGACCCATTTGTTCCGGCGACAATTTTGAAGCCAAACTTTACGTCTGGAAATATCCCTTGGAAAACGAAATAAACATATGCCTTTCCTACGGGAATTCGAACAGTTTACTGCCATACATCCTCTCATCTTATATTTTAATTTATGTGGTGGATTTGAATTTTAACTTACATCAAAATTCGTAAGAAATAAATTTCACTCTTTTCATGAAATGAATAACACAAATATACATATCAAAAGCATTGACGAATAATGACAATTCAATTGAATTCATTATTTTGCGTATACTGATAAGTGATAACTGATGAGTTGTGTCGCAAAATGGCGGGTTAGTATACCTACTTCTATAGTGCCCTAGTAAGGCCGGGCGCAAATTGAGACGTAGGCGACGCAGCGCAGCGCAGCACAGTTTTCGTGATCTACTGGTTTGAACAGACGAGCGTAAATTAAGTTGCAGGGTAGGGCAGCACAGTACTGCTCCTACGTCAGTCTGCGTCGCACAGTGTTTATGACACAGTTTCCTGCGAAAGTGTAGCGCAGTTTTTCAACTTTCGACATTGAATTCAAATTTTTTTATATATTATGGAAGAAAAACTAATTGAAGCAGTTCGACAATACAGCGTCTTATTTGACACTAGCCATCCTGACTACATGAAGGCAAAATTGAAAAATAATATATGGGAAAATATTGCTAATGAATTGAAATTTAAAAATGGTAAGAATAATTTATTATATTAATTATAATTAATTATAATTTTATTTATTATATTTATTTTATAATATTTATTTTATTGTCATAGGTTAGGTTAATATCATTAGCATAATCTCATATAACATTTCTATAAAATTCATCATAATTATATTATAAAATATATTATATGTCATATGATAATAATACACTGTTATATATTACAATAATATTATATCGTATACTAGTGACATTGACTAGTCACTTCAATTATTTATAATTAAATTGATGACTATTTATACATATTTTCTTATCGTAAATTTAATTTTACTACACCAACTAGAAATATTATTATAACGATTCAAGAAAATATATAAATAGATGGATAGACGAATTAAATATATTCTAATAATGCATTTTGTAAACTAGTCTAATTTTAAACTGTATATTGTAATATTGTTACTGTTCTACTCTTGTTATATACTTTCCGTAATTGCCGTTTGGCGTGAATAAAATAAAATAAAAAAAATAAATATAACACAAATAAACATTTTTCACAAAATTTATATTTATTTAACATGTTATGTACAAAATTAGTTAGTATTTACCTCTAAAAACACTATCATTTTGCCAAGGTACGCTTCCTCCTGTATTGAAATAATCCGTAAACTTTTGTCTCACCAAAAAAGCACTTGACCCACTTCTACTGTTGTTGTTACTTAATGGCAGTAATTGATTGTCTGGCATTATATCACTTTCGACTTGCACATTATTTGAAATTGTTATTTCGTTTCTTAAATAATTATGTAATACACAAGCTGCCTTAATTACATTATCCACACTTTCAATTTTAATTTCGAATGGTTTTCTAAAAACTCGAAATCGTGAAGCTAATATGCCAAAAGTGCATTCGACAGTTTGTCGCGCTCGCGAAAGTCTATAGTTGAAAATTTTATTTTCAAAATTTCCCGTTACGTTTCTTTTTGAATAAGGTCGCATGATATTATCACATAACGGAAATGCTTCATCTGCTACAAATACGAATGGTAATGTTTGATTGTAATCGGGTAACAATGCAGGTTGTGGAAGTTGTAAAGTTTGTTTATTCATTTTTCTTGCCAAAGCACCACTCGAAAAAATGTTCGAATCACTATGTCTTCCCATAGATCCAATATCAACACTTATGAATTTGTAGTGAGCGTCAACAAGAGCCATTAAAACCACAGAAAAGGTATGTTTATAATTGTAAAACGACGAACCACTGTTGGGTGGTTTCTTAATTAAGATATGCTTGCCATCCAATGCACCAACGCAGTGTGGAAATTGCCATATCTGTTCGAAATCTTTAGCTATCAATTTCCACATTTCCATTGTGGGTTGTGGCAAATACAATGTTTGCATTGTATTCCATATAGCAATGGATACTTCATTTACTATGTTTGAAACTGTTCGATCACTCATTCTGTAACTGTACGCAATACTTTTATAGCTATCTCCTGATGCTAAATATCTGTTAATAAATATATTTTGCAAATTACAATAGATGCTATAGTTTTATACAAATGTAACATAACTTCAAACGTTTAATTAAAAATATTTATGGAATATTACAGGTGAAACTGTGAAAGCCACATGGGCGAAATTGAGAAGTTGCCACAGAGATGCTCTTCGGAGACAGAAAAAATGCTTTAAAAGTGGAGCTGCAGCTGAAAGAATAAAACAATGGAAATTCCAAAAACAAATGGAATATTTGCTGCCGTACATGGCAAATAGAAAACGAAGTTCTAATGTACTAGATAGCGAAGACGAAGATGATTTTACACAAGGTGAAATAACAGCTACAGAACAAATATCAGAAAATAATTATGATCTAAAAGCATCAACATTAGAAAATGATAATGAAATACTCGTACACAAAAATAATGAACATGATATAAACGTAGACGAAACTGAAGATTCTGTTGAAGGAATGACAAATACTACACCATCATTGGCGTTCCAGAAATCGGGTTTTAAACAACCACTCAAAAAAAAAAAAGATGACATAAGTAACCTACTCCAGCAATCAATAGCAAGTCGAGAACAAAGGGCAAAAGAGAGAGCGCTGGAGCGTAAGAAGTTAGAGGATTCGAAAACCCTAAATGATCCATTGTACCATTTTTTCATGTCAATGTACCACACTACACAAAAATTGTCACCAGCATCTCAATATTTCATAAAAAATGAATTATATAAAGCGGTTTCAAAAGCCGAGGCTAATCTCTTGAATATTCCAACAACATTTCAACAAACAAACCATGAGCAACCTCGGTCTACTGCTGCGTGGAGTTATGAACAGAACTCTTTAAGTTCACACGAAACTTCTTCGTCTGACACTTATTACGTGAATACACAAACTTGTGAAAACAGTAATGACATGGTAAATTATATTAACAATTTTTCTGAATAAATTAGTTTGAGTTACTTCATTTTTATTTTTTGGTTATATCAATCATATTTTGTGTACTTTTTAATAATTTAAAATAAAGTATAAGTCTACTTTAATATTGTGTATTTTATTAAAAACAGTCTACTTTTCAATAATTTAAAATAAAGTATAAGTCTACTTTAATATTGTGTATTTTATTAAAAACACACAATATATATATATTTTTATAATTAATGCGAATTAACTTTATGATATATGTATGTATTTTTTTTATTTGAATTTTTAAATAAATATTTAAAAACCTTACCTTAAGAACACAGCGAGTTTTTCTTCAGGATCAATAGGTCTTTGAGCATTACACCCTTCAGAAAAAATAGTATCCTTTATAATATGGAGAACTTCATGAAATTGACATCTATTTAAGCGGAAGTAGTTAGTAAATTGTTTTTCAGATAATTCCGTTGTCAAAACAAATTCTCCGTGACTTTTTCTTTTTTTCATAAAATCACTATTTTGCGACTTTTTTCGTTTAATTAAAGAATATAAAACCAGTTCATCCAATTCCTCGTCAGAATCGGATTCCGAACTTAAATCTAACTTAAATAATTCGTGAGCCATCATGTCGATCTCAAATGTTTTCATCGAATGACTACACGAAACTGCGTTGAAATACTGTGTAGTAATATTCGCTCACACGGGTCATGCAGTTCGGTCCTACGCTGACTTGTGCTGCGCTGCGCTGCGTCGCCTACGTCTCAATTTGCGCCCGGCCGTCAATGCGCGCGCAACTGAAAATCTGATATCCGAGAACGCAGCACAGAACGCGCGCGCGGTCGGTCGACCAACTACGTTGTCATTTGACTTCTCCGAGTTGTTCCCCCAGCCGGCGCGTAACCGTTGTGATTATCCACGCGGCGTGCGGTGCGCCGGCCCGCACGTGCGTACTCTTGTCACATATTATTGCCGTGCGCTAGACTTCATCACCACTGGCGCCGCCCATCAGTCATCAGTGTATTTTTCTTAATTATTTTGGGTGTTTTCCTTTGCTTTTGAAAATGACGGGACATTTTTTGCCGGGTCATCGGTTTAGTTACAAAATTATTTTTTGTCGTTACAAATTTTTTCATAATAAATATCATAATACCAAACAGATTTAAAGTCGACATTTTGAGCTTGGGGTGCCAGGGCAACACACTTACACACCTGATAGCTCTTCCTTAACGCATATTTATATTATACCGGCTCAACAGTGGCTGCCGCTGCCGCACGTATACTCGTCATAATATTGCTAGGAGCCAGGGACCCAAAACAACAATATTAATACATTGCTAGGAGCCAGTGCCCCGAAGCAACAATATTAATGCATAACTATTATGAGGGGTACGTACAATGTACAAAAGACATTGGATACAAAACAACCATCATAAGACTTGAGAGGTAGCCGGTAAAACATAATTGAGACAGCCGAAATATAATAATATATTTTGCGTGATATATATAATTATATAATTGTCCATAATATATATATATATTGTGTATAACAATATATGCGCAAATATCTAATCTGTAAGTACCAAATTACAAGGACAACGCTAACGGGAAAGATTAGGCGCCAGCATTCTGAGAATAGACAAAGCATCCAGTACGCGTGAGAGCCAGATGCGCGTTATCAGTGGCTGGGGGGAGACCAACGGGATATGTAAGGGACCCCGAAACAGCCTGTTTTCAGACGTGATCTGACCAAGCTACTCTGAGCACCTTCTCGTCACTCTACTTTACGATTAAACTGGACTTAGAAATATTTCCACTAATCATCAGTTGTACTTAGAATATTTTTGTTTCATATAATATTTTACGAATAAACGTTCAGTGTTTGAATAAATAAATGACATTTAGTAGCATTACAATCTGTCTACGATTATTTTACATTGGAGTCAAGTCTTTGACCATTTCATCTGGTAACCTAGCGAGTTGGCTACTACATCTGGCACAGTCGAGTTCAAGTAACAGAGAACTGGCTGGGGCTTACTACATCTGGCGCAGTCGGGAACGAGGCCCTACACAGGAATCCAGGTCAAGTTGAGGATTCCGCGGAGGCAGTCTATCAAGGATCACTGTTGGAGGATTGATCACCTTTCAACGACTCCGGGGCATAAAAAGAATCTACGAGAGCGACTCAGCGAGGCACGAACAACTAAAGCAAACATGAGTAGACATTGGGTAGCAGAAGCAGCAACTGCGTATAACACTATCCTCACCAAGCTTTAATATAGAAACAATAAAATTACTAGTAGATACGGGCAGTGATTTGAATTTAATTAAAATAAACAGGTTAATAAGTGAAACAAAAATAAATGAACAAGAAAAAATTTATTTAAAGGGGATTAATGAAAAAATCGTACCTACAATAGGACGAACTACAATTAAATTAGAAATAGATAATAACGAATTTAAAACAAATTTTTACGTGGGTCGTAGACAGTTTCCAGTTTCAGGGGACGGGGTACTAGGTAACACATTTTTGGTGGCTAACCATGCGTTTATAGACATTTCAAATAATACATTAGTAATTAACGATGCGGTTGATGAAATAAAAGAAAATTATATTTGTTTTACGTTGCAACCGCGCACGGAAACAATAGTGAATATAGAGATTGCAGATAGGAACATTAATAATAAAAAAATTTATTAAATCAACAGGAATTATCACCGGATGTGTATTGCGCTAACATTTATAACACGGTCACGGACGGTAAAATAAAATAAGTGTAATGAATAAATCGGAAGTGGCACAGAGCGTTAAATTAGATCAGATTCATAAAATATCATATGAACATGACATTGACATGGATATTAATGAGATCACGAATGTAAACAATAATAACATTAACCGCGTTGATAAAATAAAAGATTTGATTAGAAGGAATCATTCAAATGAAAAGGAACATAAATCGATAACTAAAATTTGTGAACAATATTCGGACATTATTCATTTAGAGGGGGATTAATTTACCAGTATTACAGCAGCAGAGCATGTAATTAAAATACCTAAAGATTTGACTCCGATTTATAAGAAACCTTATTGATTACCACTCTCGCAACACAGCGAAATTTAACGAAAGATAGAGCAAATTATGCAAAAAGACGATAGTAGTATATATTTGTATGTTCACAGCTAGTTTTTTTTTCACCGCGGTAATTTCACAAAGTTCAAGTGAGAATGTCTCGCTCGAGCACACTGATTTTACCGTAACACAAATCACGGGGAGATTACACACTCGTTGTCCACCTATTTGCCCCTCACACAAAAAATTTACCGTATTTTAAAATTACAGGGAGATTGTACACTCAAAATCGGTTTTGCCCCTTACTCGTAAATATTTACCGTATACATGACAAAACACTTTTTTTCATCCTACCAAACTGAAATAATGTTAACCGAATTTATATATTTTTTTTTTTTTGATTATGTTGGTTAGACTGTTATATATATTTAATTAATAAATATTTATAAGTTTAAGTTATAAAACTGAAATTTTTTTTATATTCAGTCACTCATGATCCGTCGTTTATTCAAGTTGGGTTTCATTTTCTCTCATTAAAGTGTTTTATAAGTTATTATTTTAATTTCAATAAAATGAATTTACTAAAATGTACAAACGATTTTCAAACATTAGTTTACCGTATACAAAGTAATCCTACCATGGTTCATCCAGAATTTTCTTCATTTTCATCAAGATTTAAAACATTCAAATTATTCCCATCAAATACTACACAAAATAAATATTCATTATCTGAATGCGGTTTAAAATATTCAGAAGTGGAAGACATCGTTGAATACTTTTGCTGTGAAATTATTCTTCATAATTGGGAAAGGCTGGACGATCCATGGATTGAACATTGTAGATTCAGCCCAAGATGTTTATATGTGTTATTAATAAAGGGTAATCAGTTTGTTCAAAACGTATTAAGTAAATATTGTAAAACCGAAAATATTTGTAATTGTGAAACTGGGTCATATGATACCGTTTGCTAATTCATGTTTTTTTATGTTATAATAAATAAAAAAGAAATATTGATTTCCAAAACTACTTATATGTACTAATATTTGATTTAATATCTCGTGAACGTATAGCCTAGTGGGTTAGAGCGTGTGGTGTTAATTTAAATGTTTTCAGGTAGCAGGTAATAGTAAGTATATGTAATTCTCCCCTCCACTACATGCAGTAGCCGACTATGCTGTACGTTCACATTTTTTTTTATTTTTTGCAGTTTTTTTTTATCCATCAGGTTTAGTATATAATATGTATGTAAAGGAAAATAATCTCAGTTTAAAGTTTGGTTCCCGACGGTTATATTATATCACGTTTTTAAAAAAAAAAAAATAATTACGTTTATAGTATAAAAGATTTTTTAAGCATTTAAAAAAAAAAATAAAAAAAATAAAACATAACCATCAAGATACTTTAAAATTCGTTATGAGTCCACCGATAATTGTATCAAAATCGGTTTTCGACGAACGGCCATTTGGAAAGAAAAGTGTTACAGTCGGACTATTAATTAACAAACAAATTTCGATTATTGTGTTATTAGAGTGCAAGTTAACGAAAAAAATCATTACATTAAATTTGGAACAATGGTGTACCCTCATGTCTGAATCTAATTATATTTCAATTACCGATAATTTACATATCAGATGTAGACGCGTGAAAATAACTGATAACTTTACATATTCAATTAATGTAAAGCAGAGTTCAATAACTTTACGTGTAAATAATGATTATATTACTTTATCACATATAGATTTCTGTAGACTTAAACAGCTTCAACATTGTGTAGACCTTTATATCGCAGAAAAACAGAAACGTCTACCAAGTTTTCAGGCTACATTTGATGCAGCTTACGAACTAATTAAAAATGATGTCCGCGGTCTGCCCATCAGTTGCCAGAGGAACGAATTCACAAACCAATATATTCAAAACTACGACTTTAATTATTATTCTCATCTACAAAACGATGACACATCATTTTTATATGAAACATTACAATTTCATTTTAACGCAATGTCTGACATGATATTACAAGATCTAATAGTATAAAATAATCAAATGCATATGTTTAATTATTGTTTTTTTATTTAAATAACAAATTATATTTTTTTATGCAATAATTAAATTGCTGTTTTACTTTTGATGGTGCGACGCGCAGGATCGGTCAACACTGTATCAAATATAACTTGCATTGTTTTGTGCAGGCTGGAATGTATTGCCTAGTCCTTTGTTTTATCTGAAGTATTCAATCTTATAGTAGCTTCAGAATGCTTCCATCTAAAACATAAATTAATTATTTATAATAGAGTCATATATTATCTGTTACCTATTTCAGTATAAACATTAAACATATCTTATCTAACTCAGTCTATAAATTGAAGTATAGAATAAAAAAACGAAAAAAATTTATAAAAAATGTTTTTTATGAATATAAAACTGAGTTAAACTAATTTTTGATATATCAACAATTTTTTTTTCAATTTTTTTTAAAAAAAAACAAAATGTTTAGTACTTACCGATCTTTCATAGCCACGTTTGCGATGGTTGCGCTTTTGAAATGACTTAACGTAAAATAGTCAGTAGGTTTTTCTTCAAATGGAGTTTTTATGGTAATAACTCCATCACCATGCTGGAAAGTTAAAGAATTCTCAATTTCCTCCTCAAATTCTTCCGATCTCAAAAGATCACCCACACTCTCTCTATACGACATATTCTATACAAAAATAATTAATAGTTTATATTATTATTATACATTTTTTATTTATATTACTATTTTCGCTGGCTTTTTCTTATTTTTTTTATCAAGTGCTACCTTGTCTGCTTCTCGTTTCAAACTATTCTTATTTTTGGACGTCGTCGGTTTATTTTTACTACCAGCTGATAATTCATCGAAATGTTCTTCCTATAAAAACATAAACTTTTGGAGAATAACTTTTTTTAATGGTTTTTAAAGTATGTGTGGTTTACACTCAATCTTCAAAATAAATAAATAAATAAATAATAAGTGACATCACAGTCATACTGTAAATATTATTAATATATTCATACGTGTCACGTGTGATGTTACAATCAGCCACGAATTATAACCATAGCGTTGAGTAGTTTTACGACTGACCTCCAATTTGCTTTAGTTATTTAAAGTAAATGTATGTACTAGCCTCCGATCCGGAATCTACTATTGAAGCACGGTACGACATAATATTTGATGTTGAATTGCTGTGTTTTTTTTTTTTAAACTGGATACATAACCCGTTCTGGATGCAGACTGTAATAATATCATCAATACGCTAGGTTTTTATAGTAAAATGTTTCCACTACCATAACAACTTTGTAATAGCAGTTTTATTTTAGCGAACGGACAAAATATAACTTTTAGCACACCCTTCACTTGCCTCTCACCAGTTTCATTTAGTCAATGTCTAAAATACAATCTCTAATTAGTTGTATTCGGCCAAAATTTAACATTTAGCACGCCCTTCACTGGTTTTTATAATAGCAGTTTTATTTAAGTGAACGGTCAAAATATAACTTTTAGCACACCCTTCACTTACATCTCACCAGTTTCATTTAGCCAATTTCTAAAATACAATCTCTAACCAGTTGTATTTGGCCAACGAGCTATATTTAACCTTTAACAAGTTTTATTTGGCAAACATCCAAAATACAATATCTAGCCAGTTTTAATCGGTCAGCACCCAATATTTAACCTTATTCATTTAACGTGTATTATAGCTATTTTTTTTTAAAAATGAATGTTCCGACAACGTTCTAAACCAGTACATACCTTTCTCTAAATATCGATAATGTTATTACTAAAAAATAACTTAGCTGTTTTTCAAATCGATATTCCATTAGCATGTTACTCGACTTTGCTTGAGTAGGAAAGTAGGAGAACATTCTCGACTATATAACACAGAATTCTTCAGTCAAACGGTATCAGTTCAGCTTATGTTTTCTACCAGCAACAACAAGCAGCAGTCATCAACCATCAAAACGTACGATATCAGTTCAGCTCTCACATCAACAACAAGCATTCACTATCAATCATTTTAAAAAACTTAAACAGTACAGCTATCTATGTAAGTAGGTACCTATCTATTTGATTTATTTTATAATCGAAAAAATAATCATACTGGTACTAAAAATTAATATATTAATAGTTTTTAAAAAAAAAAAAAAATAATAATAAATAATAGTTACAAACATAACGTATTATAAGCGTTTAGGTATGCGATACGGATAATAAAAATAAAATGTATTCAGTTTTGTAATTTATTTTTTAAAACTTATACTATATTATAGTTACTGGTTGTCCATATGCATTGTTATAACACAACTGTTATTAACCATAGTGCATATTAGTTAATACTCTATATACATGTTAACCTAATATTATTTATTAAGTACTTCAAACAGAATATTTTGTAAGTTTGACAAAATCGTTAAAAAAAAAAAAAAAAAAATAACTAAGTTTTTAACATAAGGTATCATAAACCAAAATCATTATAACAGAGAATCAATATGCAATACACCTTTTATACCAAATGACTAATTGAAATATTTACCAAGGATTTTAAAAGTATGAATTATTTTAATGACTTAGCTGTTTTTTTTCAAAATCGATGTCTTATTTAAAAAATAATAATAATACACAGTAGTAAAAAAAGTATTATAAACGTTTAGGTATAATAATAATTATATGGGAAAAAAAAATAAAATGTATTCAGTTTTTATAATTTATTTTTTTAAACCTTTTTTAATTCAGAAAGTTGGTTAACTAAAATATTTTATTATTATTATCATGTTTCATCATATTATCATGTATATTATATAGCTAAAAAACATGGTTTTTAAATAGTCATAATTATCATAAAAAATGTTAGCTTATATAAAATCTTTTTTTTTTTTTTAATTACTAGACTTTTGAAAAAAAATCTTTCTATAATATATTTGAATAATATGTATTAGCTCTATTAGTAAAACATTTTCCGACAATGAATTCATACAACCATATTTTAAATCAAATTCAATATTATAAAAACATGATTGAATCTTACACAGAATCAGATACCCGTCAGAAGTCGCGAATGAGCGCGGCGCTCATTCCGTTATTAGTTTAGCTACCTCTGGTTTCAATTTCAATTTTAAATTGTTGAAAACTACGTATACCTTATGTTATCTTATCTAGGCACTTTTCTATAAATAAAATAACCCAGTCCATAGTCGTGCGTTGAAATGACAATAGATTAAACTTGTCAGTTCTGATAAAGTGAGTGGCGCGCTCATACGCGACTGTTGGTGTATGCATTTTTCTCGTATAGTTTTTTTTTATAATTTCGCGTTATAATGTCTAATAATATACAAAATGTGTGTAATTGGTTAAATGAAACTGAAGAAGATAATTTATTATATGATTCTGATGACACTGACGCTGATCCGGAATTTGTATGTACAAATACGCACAATGAGATTGATTCTGAGTCGGATACAGATGTACACATAAATCCGTCTACATCTAGAATAAATAATGTCTCAGTTGCATCAAGATCGCGATCTAGAAGTCCACTCATACGAGACAATTTCAGTTACTATTTAGGTAAGGATAAAGTGACAAAATGGTATAAAGAAAGTTGTACTCCAAGTAATAGTCGTACACTTCGACGTAATATAGTGATACATTTACCCGGTGTAAAAAGAGTGGCACGAGACGCAAAATCTATTATTGATTGTTGGAAGCTATTTTTTCCGGAAATGGTCATTGATGAAATAGTAAAATTTACTAATATTTATTTGACTAAGATTCGTACAAATTTTCAACGAGAAAGAGATTGCCTAGATACGACAAGAGAGGAAATAAAAGCGTTGTTTGGGCTTCTGTACTTGGCAGGTGTTTTACGTAGCAATCATTTGAATTTGAAAGATCTTTGGTCAGACGATCCTTTATCTCCCGAATATTTTCGTGCTGTCATGCCCCTAAAACGATTTTATCTGTTGCTTCGTGCACTCAGGTTTGATGATATAAATACAAGAACTGAAAGAAAAATGTATGACAAACTAGCCGCCATCCGAATGATATTCGATGGATTTGTACAACGTTGTCAGGCTGTATATACTGTTGGGGAAAACTGCACTATCGATGAAATGCTCGAAGGATTTAGAGGTAGGTGTAGTTTTCGTCAGTATATCCCGAACAAGCCAAATAAGTATGGCATAAAAATTCAAGCATTGGTGGATTCACGTACTTTTTTTACTTCTAACATGGAGGTATATGTAGGAACACAGCCTGACGGCCCATTCAAATTTGAAAATAAGCCATCAAGCATTGTAAAAAGGATGATAACTCCAATTTCTAAAACTGGTCGAAATATCACGATGGATAACTGGTACACTTCAATACCATTGGTAAATGAGTTGCTTGAAAATCATAATTTGACAACTGTTGGAACTCTACGCAAAAATAAAAAAGAAATCCCACCTTGTTTTTTAGATACCAAACGTAGGGAAAAAAATTCAACTTTATTTGGATATAGTAAAAATCTAATGATTACGTCGTACGTGCCTCGTAAAAACAAAAATGTCGTATTGGTATCTAGTATGCATGATCAAGGTATTATAGATACAGATTCTGGTGACCAAAATAAACCCGAGATTATTACCTTTTACAACTCTACAAAAGGCGGAGTCGTAGATGTTGTTGACGAATTGAAGGGAGAATATTCTGTTTCTAGAGTAAGCTGTAGATGGCCATTGACAATATTTTTCTCTCTAATGAATATTGCGGGAATCAATAGCCAAATAATTTATCGGGAAAATACTAGCAATGTTATTACTCGTCGAAATTATCTTAGAAGTTTGGGTCAAGAACTTGCTAAAGAATTTATGATCAACCGACTTGATATACCAACATTGAGTATTCAACTTCGAAGTACAATTATGAAGATAACAGGAATAAAGAAACAGCCTACACAGCCTGAACAGCATGGAGCAGTGAAAGAAAGATTGAAATTTGCATATTGTCCAAAAAATAAAAATCGAAAAACAATGGTGAGTATTACATGAAATATAATAATAAGCTTTATAAATAATGAATTCAAAAAAATATTTTATGTTTAGGTATGCTGTGAGCTATGAAATAACCGTATCTGTAAAGAGCATACAAGTACTATTTGCAAATCATGTCATACGGGATCAGAAGAAAAATCCGATTCAGAATAAATATAACTGATATGTATATACATTATTTTTTTTATTTTTCATCTCCAAGTATTATTATTTTTTAAAACTATAACTATAATTAATTATAATGTATGTATTTTAATTTTTCAACTCAAAGTATGATTTATTATTTTTTAATAAATATTATGTATGTATTGTAACTACCATTTATTAATAATAAATAAACAAAGTGATCCTAATTAATTATTCATAATAAAATTCTCATTTATAGTTCGATTTACAACATTAATTAGTAAAAACTGGGAAAGTGAGCGCCGCGCTCATACGCGCCTAACTGTGTTACAAATATACACGCGCCGACTGACGGGTTAAAAAGTCATGTTGATAGAAGATGAAAACTAAAACAGAATAAAAAAAATGTTAAAAACATAAAATATGAATTGTTTTTAATTAGAATAAGTACTTCTCCAAATAAAATTACCTAATGTTAATGAGTTAAAAGATAAATTGCTTTTTTTAAAAGAAGAAAAAGAAAAAATTCTTAGATTTTATCGGTCTAGCTGTACAGACTACTGGAAATGTTTAAATAATTTTCATATGCACATTGAATCGTTAAATGAACAGTTACAGAACTTATGTACAGTCGATTAAAATCAAAGCCAGATTTTTTTTAAAAAAGTGTTTATATAGTATTATGCATATGTTTAAATATTAATTAGTAATTACATTTATGTCATTTAATAATAGGTTATATATATAAAAATGAATGTATGTGTGTGTGTGTGTGTGTGTGTGTGTGTGTCCATATTACCATGGTTACCAAGGTTGCCATGGTTACTAAGGTTACCAAGATTTCATAATAATTATTATTATTTATTTCAATATAACTGAATTCAATTGCAACTATTATAAGAATTGCAACTATTAAAAGTTAATTTTTTATGCCCAACAACAAACGATCGATAAATAGTCCCGCAGTTCAAGCACTCAGGAAGCGGGAAACACGAGCCGCGGAAACAGACGGGCAAAGAGAAGCCAGATTGAGGACCAACCGAGAACGGCAGTCCCGGGCCCGCTCATCGGAGACTGACGAGCAAAGAGAAGCCAGATTGAGGACCAACCGAGAACGGCAGTCCCGGGCCCGCTCATCGGAGACTGACGAGCAAAGAGAAACCAGATTGAGGACCAACCGAGAACGGCAGTCCCGGGCCCGCTCATCCGAGACAGATGAGCACCGAGATGCAAGATTGGGGACCATGCGAGTAATGGGTGCTCGATCCAGACGAACCACCGAATTGAACCTTTGTGCACTACACTATGATGCCGATATTAATTACAGCACACACTCAAGCGTGGCCATCGGAATAATGGATGTACTCTGCATTTATTGTAGAGCATTTAAGTTTAAGAATGAAGCACCAGGAATGTGCTGTGCTCGGGGTAAGGTAAATTTGCCAGCCTTGCATGCACCACCCGAACCATTATCAACGTTGGTGGCAGGCGATACGAGCATTTCGAAACATTTTTTAACAAATATCCGTCGTTACAATTCGTGTTTCCAAATGACTTCATTTGGGGCAACGAATGTCGTGAGGGATAATTACATGCCAACATTCAAGGTGCAAGGTCAAATCTATCATCGAGCTGGATCATTATTACCCCTGCCAGATATGGAACCTAAATATCTACAAATATATTTCATGGGGAACACCGATGACCAAATCGACCAACGTTGTACCCACAATGCGGGCACGAGACGAGAAATTGTCACTGCATTACAATCTCTATACGATCAACACAACGAATTGATCCGATTGTTTAGAATTGCCCTTCAACAAATGCCAGCTGATGATTACAGGGTTGTAATACGAGCAGACAAAACACCCCTCGGTCAACACGAGCGACAATACAATGCACCTACAATTGATGAGGTGGCGATCATTATGGTTGGAGAAGAATTCAACTCACGTGATATAATTCTACATCGCAGGGATGGAAACGTGCAAAGGGTCGCTGAAACTCATCGCTCATACGACGGATTGCAATATCCGATTTTATTTTGGCAAGGTGAAGACGGGTATCATTTCAACATTAAATTGAGAAATCCGCAAACAGGTGAGGAAACGAATAAGAAGGTCAGTGCCATGAAGTACTATTCGTATCGCTTGATGATTCGGGAAGGCGCTGAAAATCATATCTTGAAATGTAGACAATTGTTTCTTCAATATATTGTCGATATGTATGCCAAAATCGAAACCGAGCGTTTACTCTACATTCGGTTGAATCAAACCACTCTGCGTTCGGAAGAATACATTCATTTACGTGATGCCATTGCTAATGATGGCAATGTGAATCCAAATGATTTGGGAAAAATGGTCATTCTTCCGGCTACATTCACGGGGAGCCCAAGGCACATGCATGAATACGCGCAAGACGCCATGACATATGTTCGCGCTTATGGCCGTCCAGATCTGTTCATTACATTCACATGTAATCCTACATGGGACGAAATAAAAATACTACTGTTGCCTGGCCAATCTCCTTCGGATCGTCATGATATTACCGCACGAGTGTTCAAACAAAAGTTGAGATCTTTTACGGATTTCATTGTTAAGCATCAGGTTTTTGGAGAGACACGCTGTTGGATGTATTCCATCGAATGGCAAAAACGAGGATTGCCACATGCACACATTTTAATCTGGATGGCAAGCATAAACCATTAAAGAACCATTAAAAATGCTTTTTTGCTTTTTTAATTTTTTAACAAATTTAGGTTAAAAAGGTTTAGAGATCACTAAAATACATATAGAGTAGGTATTTTTAATGGGCAACGAGGTGCACGGGGTCAGCTAGTATATATATATATATATATATATATATAGTTATCCACATGTATTTTATCGTAATTGTTATATTTTTTCATCTAATATTATATTTATACATTTTTATCTAATTAAATTAACTATCTGTTTTTTTAAAAATCCAGCTTTATACGCTTTATGAAATAAATTATTATTTTTAATGACGGTACGCATTATTTTTATTACTACCAGTTAGTATACAAGTGTTATGCATTTTACAGATTTTTAAAAAAAAACAAAAAAAATGGAATCAAAATTATTTATCGTCAGCGAAATTAAAAAAATTAAACAGCAATCAATAGACAACGAGAGAGCACAAGATCAAGTAGAAAAAGAATTTCTTAAAAAAATTAAAACTATTAATATAAAAATAAAAAAGCTTGTTTAAAAGAAACGAGAAACAAATTAATTAATGAAAAAAATGAAATTATAGATGATCATAAGCATTTTTTATATATTATTTACAAATGCAACCAAAGTATTCTAGAAGGATTGTCGCGATTATACAATCAACTTCGTCAAATAAAAAATAATTAATTATAATTTCCTTTTTTTTTTTTCATTAATTTATTTGTTTCTCGTTTCTTTTAAACAAGCTTTTTTTTTATTATAATATTAATATTTATTATTATATTTTACTTATATATTATTAAAAAATAAATGATAACCTATTTTAAAATTATGTGTATTACATATCTCTTTTTTTAATTATTATTTTCACAGCCAACATTATGAAAAGACAGACGGTAAGAAAATGTCAACGAACGATTCCAACTGATAAAGAGTTATTCGAAATTGAACGATTTAAGAAATGTTCGAAAACTTTCATTATAAGGAATACATTAGATTTCATAGATTATGCGTCTTTTTTCAACTATATTTCGGATAAAATAATCTCAAAGTTAAAACAATCATGTATACAAACATCTATAAAATTTAATTTACATGTAGATAGTGTTTACGAAAGAATTATCACACAAGAAGTACAAGATATAGCGTTCAAAACTTCTAATATTCTTGTGTGTAGTACATCTGATTTTAATAAATTATTAAATGGAATGTTTGATAAATTATTACGGGAAGAAACTGATTTGACGCAAAAACGTTCTGGATGGACGCTTAAGAGAATTGAGACCTTACAATTAAGAATTAATATAGTGAATCCTCTTAAAGGAGGAACGTATTTAGATTTACCTATATATATCAAAGATAAAAGAGCGATTATAAATGTAAAAAATAGCAATAATAAATGTTTTAAATATTCAATACTAAGTTCGATAATCGCTCAAACAAAACTTATTTTAATAAAAAAATATTTTAAAATGTTAGAAATAAAAAGTGGTTTAGATTTCAAATGTATTGATTTTCCGACGCCAATCAATCAAATTAACAAATTTGAACGTGTAAACAATATCTCAGTTAATATTTATAGTGTAAATGATAAAAAAACAGTTTTCCCCTTACGAATATGCAATATCGAAAGAAGTAATCATTTTGATCTATTTTTGTATAATAATGATGAAACATCACATTATTGTTATATTAATAATTTTTCAAGATTAATTAGAAGTCAGAAAACTAAAAACTGTTCCAAGCTAATTATTTGTAAGATATGTTTTACTGCATTTAGTAATAAACCATGTGAAAGCAAACTTTGGGGCAAGAAAGGATTAATTGAGCATCAACGTTATTGTAGTAAGAATAAATTAGGCAGACCTATAATGTTTGAAGAGGGAGATGATGATTTCATTTATTTTATTTATTTCATTTATTTTAAAAGTTATAAAAATACCCAGAGAATTCCGATTGTCATTTATACAGACTTTGAATGTATTTTAACTCCTAAACAGCCTGAAGAATTCATTCGGAGATGTGAAAAGAAAAAGAAAAGAAAAACTTATGTTACGCATTTACATGAAATTATGAGTTATGGATTTTATGTAAAAGTTGATTATAGTATTATACCAAAAGAGCTGGTGAAAGAGTTCAATATTCCGAGAAAGGTAGTTATTTATAGAGGTGAAAAAGCTGCAAAAAAATTCATGGAAAATATGATCGATATCGGAAATAATATCAATAAAATTTACGAAATTAATACACCAATGATTAAATTAACTGAAAAAGAGGAAAAGCATTTTCAAAGAACTAAATTTTGCAAAAAATATTTAAAAAATTTCAAAAAGAATAATTTAATTAAAGTTCGTGATCACTGTCATTTTACCGGTAAATATAGACAATGTCTCTGTCTTAATTGTAATTTTGAGTTAACTAGTCCGTCTTTTGTTTCAATTTTCTTTCATAATTTATCGTATGATAGCCACTTTATAATTCGCGAACTTGGTTGTGATGATAAAAATATTCATGTAATCCCAAATTCAGCGGAAATATATATATCATTTAGTAAAGAAATCGCACCTAGATTTAATATAAAATTTGTTGATACATTTCGTTTTATGAGTGAGTCGTTAAGTAAACTTGTAGGTAATTTATCTGAAGATAAGTCAAGGTTTAGAGAAACTCTTAAAATATTTTCTGAAAAAGCATTAGATTTAGTTACACGAAAAGGAGTCTTCCCTTATGAATATGTTAGCAGTTGGAGTAAATTAGATAGTACTTTTTTACCGTCAAAGCTTGAATTTTATAACTCATTAACAGATGAGCAAATTAGTGATGAAGATTATTTACATGCAAAAAAAATATGGAACATATTTAATTTAAAGACTTTGGGTGAATATAGTGACCTTTATTTAAAAACTGATGTCACCATACTAGCTGACGTGTTCGAAAATTTCAGAGACTTATGTTTATCTACTCTCAAACTAGATCCTGCTCATTATATGACTGCTCCTGGATTTGCCTTTGACTGTATGTTAAAATAGACAAAGGTTAAAGTCTTATACTATGCTCACCTTTTTTGAGAATTCGATTAGAGGTGGGATAACTCAATCTACCAAAAGATATGCTAAAGCAAACATACCAAATATTGAAGGGTTGGACTATAATTCGAATGAACCGATTACATGGATCACTTACCTCGACTGTGTAAACCTGTATGGAAAATCTATGTTAACAGAATAACCTTTTAAAGATTTTGAATGGGTTAATGATCTAGACATAGATATAACTAAAATTGTTGATGATTCTGAAATTGGATATATATTAGAAGTTGATATAGAGTACCCTAAACATCTACATAAAATTCATAACGATTTTCCATTTTTACCTTTTAACGAATGTCCACCAAATTCAAAAGTCGAGAAATTACTTACTACCCTATCATCTAAAAAAAACTATATAGCTCATTATAAAAACTTGAAACAGGCAATCGCGAACGGTATTAAAGTAACAAAAATTCATCGAGCTATCCGCTTTTCTCAAAGTAAATGGATGGCGTCATACATTGAATTATGTACATCTATGAGAGTTAAGGCTAAAAATGCGTTTGAGAAAGATTTCTGGAAACTTTTAATTAATAGCGTTTTTGGTAAATGTATGGAGAATGTCCGGGCTAGAACTTCTATAAAACTGGTTTCTTCGGACAGAAAAGCGAAAAAATTAATGGCAAAAACTAGTTTTAAAGATAGAACTATATACTCTAAAAATCTCATGGCTATTCATCAACATAAGGAAACTATTAAATTTGATAAGGCAATTTATGTGGGATTTGCAATTTTGGATGTCTCGAAAACCTTTATGTATGACTTTCATTATAATGTTATGAAGAAAAGGTATGGTACTAAAATTAGCACTTTATATATGGATACTGATTCCTTGATATACGCTATTCAAACTAAAAATTTTTTCGATGATTTAAAAAATAGTTTATTCCCATATTTTGATACATCTAATTATCCTAAAGACCAATATTGTTTTAGTGAAGTTCATAAAAGTATTGCTGGCTATTTTAAGGACGAGTTGGGAGGAAAAATTCTAAAAGAATTTGTTTCATTAAGTGAAAATATGAGAAGAACTTCTAGTCAAAATTTCAAGTCCGTACGTTGCGTAGTTTTTGAGATACAGCGATCAGTGAGTGAGTGGTATTTGGATTTTATATATATAGATAATAATATAATAATTATATACAGGTGTTCCAAATTTCATGTGACAGCAGATTTCAGCATGATCTACTTAAATTAGAAAAAAATGACCTATGTGAAAACCTCTTTGAATCATATACTCTAAACTAATTTGATATTAATTTTTTTTTTTTTTAGTTAAAAAGGGTAGATTTTAAGGGTAACTTTTAAAATTCAAATGGGAACCTATATTTTTGAAATATGATTCATATAGGATTTTTTTTTATCGAATTTTGACGTATCATTCATAATTATGGGTTGATAATTAAAGAAGTTATTTACATTCCAATTTTGTATTTAATTTGTAAAAATGCCATCAATGAATAATAAGAATAATATACTTAGTGCTTCTGTTATACGCCGATTCATTGATGTACCTACAACCTTAATAATCTGTACGCTATCTAACTACCAATATACTAGTAATAAAACGTGTATTTGGTATCTTAATTTCATTTTATATTTCAAAGATCAAATCACATTATTCTATTGATAATAAAAAAAAAACAACGCATTAGATAATAATATACCGTATAGTGCAGTGGTTCTCAACCGCCGGTCCGCGATTAAAGAGATGCCGGTCCGTATTGTGTTGTTATCTGAACTATTTTTAGTATTTTTAGTATGTTGGGAATTTTATAGTATATTATATTAGATAGTAACTATCGCACCAATTTGTTTCGTATCTACATTATTGATTCGGCTTTCAATTGCAAGTGTGACGTCGCGGCGGTACTACGTTTATTCTGTTTAATAAAAATGAATTCTAAACAAACGAACTTATTAAATTTTTACAAAAAAAATAATAATGATATTGCCACTAGTTCAGTTTCGGAATCCGTTGATGATATCATTGAACCACCAGCTAAGAAGAAAAAAGGTACATTTGTTCGTAATTATAATGATGATTATATTAAGTATGGATTTATTTGTTTTTCTTCTGGTTCTAACGACATACCGAAACCACAGTGCGTATTGTGTTCTGTGATTTTATCTAATGAAGCAATGAAACCTGCTAAACTTATTCGTCACTTGGAATCAAAGCATAAAGAATTTAATAACAAACCTACAGACTTTTTTATTCGAAAAGGTAAAGAGTTAACGGCTCAAAAAAAAGTTATGTCTACCATTTCTAAGGTTGATTACTCATTAGTTAAAGCATCTTATCTGGTAGCATTTCGTATAGCCAAATGCAAAAAACCGTATAATATCGGGGAAACTTTAATTAAACCTTGTTTACTTGATGTTACTAGTGAACTTTTAGGGCCTTCCGCTGCTAAAAAAATGAATGATTTACCTTTATCTAATGACACGATTTCTAGAAGAATAAATGATATTTCTGTGGATATCGAAGAACAAGTTATAGATAAAATTAAATTATCGAAATGGTTTTCAATACAACTTGACGAATCAACTGATGTATCTCAAAAAGCAATTTTGCTATGCTACGTGCGTTTTATTGATTTTCAAACATCAGAATTGTGTGAAGATTTATTGTGTTGTTGTGAATTACCTTCACATACTACAGGGAGTGAAGTATTTAAACGATTAAATGAATATATAAAAAAAATCCAACTAAACTGGGAAAATTGTGTGTCTGTGTGCACGGATGGTGCCGCAAGTATGACCGGAAAATATTCTGGTGTAGTTTCCAGAATTAAAAATGTAGCAAACTTACATTTTGTTCATATACATTGCATTATACATAGACAACATTTAGTTGCGAAAAAAATGTCACCAGATTTGAATGAAGTATTGACTGAGGCAGTAAAAATAATTAATTTTATTAAATGTAATGCCTTAAATTCTAGATTATTTTTAATTTTATGTGAGGAAATGGGATCTGAACATTCTCATTTATTGATGCACGCAGAGGTTCGGTGGTTATCCCGTGGTAGAGTCCTGAATAGATTTGTTGAATTAAGAAAAGAAATTGAATTATTTTTAATTCAAAAGAAAAGCAATTACATTTCAATTATTCAAAATACTGAATGGATCGCAAAATGTATTTATTTATCTGATATTTTTAACTTAATAAATACCCTTAATTTAAGTTTACAAGGTCCACTCACAACAATTTTTACCATGTTAAATAAAGTTTATGCATTTAAAAAAAAAATACAGTTGTGGATAACGCGTATTCAGGAAAGAAACTATGAGATGTTTGAATCTTTTTCATTATTTATAGAAACTAATGAGTTAGACATCGATAGTAATATCAAAATAACTATCGAAAATCATTTGCAATCATTGTATGATACGTTTGAAGATTATTATCCAGTGAATCAAGATCCACGAGACGGATATTTATGGGTACAAAATCCATTTTTAACAAACTCTCAACATAAATTGTGTTTAAAAGAACAAGAACTTTTGTTAGAGATATCATCAGATATTGGTCTACAATCTAAATTTAAAACAATGTCTGTTACCAAATTTTGGATTGAACTCAAGGACGAGTATTACGTGCTTTTTGAAAAAGCAATGAAAATTCTTCTTCCATTTTCTTCGACATATCTGTGTGAAGCTGGATTTTCCGGAATGACCCACATAAAAACCAAAACTAGAAATAGGCTCGATGCCACACATAGTTTACGTGTGGCTTTGACAACTACAGTGGAACCAAGATTCGATAAAATTGTCAAAACAAAACAAGCACAACGCTCTCATTAAAATGTAATATTTTATTTATAAATATATTGTTAAAAAATAATTTAAAATGTAATATAGTAATAAGTATATAGTAAAGTAATAAAAATGAACATGTTTTGATTAATTTTGTGTATTCTTGTTGATGAACAAAAAAAAGGTCTTCGTACAATTAAGGTGGTCCGCGACCTATAAAATATTATCGAAGTGGTCCGGGGTAGTAAAAAGGTTGAGAACCACTGGTGTAGTGTACACATATTATGTATATTGGATATTGTATTATTTATAAATTTATAATCAATGCTATGGAACGGGTTTTGTCTCCTCAATAATCTTACATAACATTTACTATTTATAATATAAAATTGAAATAAATATCATTCAGTTGACAAATAGGCAATAGCTAATAGCTTATTACCTAACAAAAGTGTTGTATAAATGTTATCATACAGCATACAATTGTTTAAAATGTATACAAATAGGTTAGGTAGCTATCTGTATTTTTGACTAATGTAGGTGCCTGTTCATATTTTTAAATTTATATGTACTACTGTATAATAAATAATAACCAAGGCTAGGAACTTCAAAATATGCGGTGAAAATTTGGAAAATATGCAAAAATATGCAATTTATTAATAAAATACTTTTACATACAAAATTTAAAAATTTAAATTAGGTAGGTATCTGAAAAAAAAATTAACACTGTACACGTATGTATTACATTACCTACGATTATACAATTTATTTATATCATGGTACAAAATATTAATCCAGTGGTAAATTTGAAGAAAAATAAATACCAACCTGTCAGCGGTCACTATTACAAGTTCTCAGTACTATAGAGATTATAATATTATTTTTTGGAGCAATAGTAATAGCTGTTGATGAATTCATTTATTTTGTCAAATTATATGTATAAAAGTATAAATTTCTAAAAAAAAAATTGTTTATGTTAAATCTATGATATTATATGCATATAATTTATGTTCTTAAAACTAAAATATGCGAATTTGTACAAAAATCACCAAATATTCAAAATTATGCAATAAACATTTTTGTATTTGTAATATACGTACTATGAATCAAATTTGTATTGAATCAGATTTTCAATATGCACTTTCTAAACAAATATGCTTAAAGTTCCGAGCCTTGGTAATAACTAATAACATACTTACATACCTATTACTTATACTTTCATATTTTGTTTGAATCAACTTAATATTAGATATAACATTTCTAAACACGGCAAAATGACAACATTCATTTCAAAAACTTGCGTGATTAAACCTCGCGTTCAACATAATGCTGAATGATGCATATAAAATCAAACAGATTTTGAAAGAACATCACCTTTTCACAACATAAAGATATGATCAATCCAATATTAAATTATTATAACTAGGGCTTGGATATTGTTACATTAATTAAAAGTTATTAAAGACTAAAGGTTATGGCTAGACTTAGAGACTTAAAAGCTTTAAACACAAACATATACGCATAAAAATATGTGCAAATATGTATGCACTAGAAAAAGACAATTTTGAATGCATTTATTAAAAATGTATTTAATTATTATTAATGTATTATCGAGTTTTCCTTTTTTAAATAATTGTACCTATTGCTCTAATGCTTATTAGCAAAAAAAAAAAAAACAATAGGCCGATATGAGTGGTAAACATATGTGTCATGAAGCGCATGTCATCATCACATGGAAGCGACATGGAAGTCACACAACATTTACACAACAATGGTAAAATACATCACATTTGTGTAATAATTTAATTTTTAAACTAAATTTTTATGAAGTTTTTTGTGCTCTAATAAGTAAAAACCTTATAACCTTATTAATAAATTATAACAACATCCAAGTCCCAATCATGACATCAAACATTATCATCAAGTATTTTAAATATGTCAATTGCATCAGTAAAAAATTATTGTAATATATTCTGAGTGGCGAATAAGGTTAGGTTTTAGACCAGGATTGAATATTTTTTAGAAGCATTTTCCGTCTGGATTTAGGGCAATTTTAAAACTTTTAATTTAATATTAAAAAATGTATAGATTTGAAATGTGTACAATTTTGATAAGAAAGGATCAACATTCACTGATATAAAGACAAATAATTGTTGAACCATTTAGTAAATTTTAGTATATTAAAATTAGCAAGGAATCAAGATATGCATGATAAAATGAATTTTAAAGGAAATTAATTATTTCCGAAAGACTATCCATTTTAAAACTTAATTATTAGTATCAATACATGTAAATATATTTGAAATGTGTACAATTTTGATATGTAATGATCAATATTTACTAATAAAATGTTACATTATTGTTTTTAGTAAATTTTATTATAATAAAATGATTGAGCTATCAAGCTATGTATGGTAAACTAAATTTAAACTCATTATTCGTTAATATCTAATATAGGTAGGTATCTAAAGAAATGCAGTTTATTAAAGTTAGCAGTTTAATAAATGCCTAATGAAAACATACTTTACAATTTAAACTTAGTGAACATTATTCGTACAAGAGTTTCAATTGATTTGTGCAAATAACCTTGTAAAATATAACTACAATCTATACCGAAGTCTTTAAAAAGTTATATCAATATGACAATATAGGTACCAACTAATTGTTTAAAACACTCGCAATACTTTTATTTGCAATAAGTTATATAGTCTCAATACAATATGATTATGATTGCCATTTTAAACTTGCAGAATTTTAGTCCATGACAGAGGTTTAAATTAGGTAAATCGTCTTCTAAATTGTATTGGTTTCTATATTTAATACACTATTAAATGCGACCAATGTTTAAACAAATTAGTAGAAAATAATAAAATTATAAGGCATTCATAAGCACTCAAAATGGTTGCTTTTGTATGAATAACCTTGTAAAATATTACTGCATTAAAGTCAAAAAGTTATAAATTCTACAATTTTATTAACACAAACCAACAAAAAACCATACATGTAAATATTTATTAAGTAAATTATTGCTCATGAGACATGAGTCAGGAATTACAGTAAAATAATATTAAATATATTAGCAAATCTAGATATTTAGGTGCTGAAATATGCTGAATTGTTCCACTTTATAGTAAAAATACATATATCATCAGACATCACAATGACACAATAATATGAATAATATGGAGAATATAATTTCATAAAAAAAATGATGTCACGTTTGAATTCTTAGGAATAATGACTTTTAGAGAAATTAAACATTGCTTTTTCATAATAATTTACCATACACAACATTAAACTTTTTAAAGAAAATTAATAATATCCAATAAAATGTTTAGTTTAAATTTATGGGCCAAATAAAAATGAAATAAACAAAGAATACACATAGAATTGTGATGAAAAAGAGAATTTGAAATTCAAAATCCTAGATAGGTATAAATGAACAATGTCTTTTAGAGAAATTGAAGAATATTTGAGAATAATGATAACTATGGAATTTAAAAATTATCTTATTCAAAATGGTTCAACTTGTCTACATTACAAGAATCTTAAAAATATTTTAATTGTTTAGAAATAATTACTCATGAGTCACGAGTCAGGAATTAAAGTAAAATAATGTTAAATAGGTATATTAGAAAATCTAGATACTTGTAAATAAACAAAAATTACACATTGAATTGTGATAAATATGGTAATTTCAAATTTGAAATCTTAGGTAAGTACAAATTGTACAATGTAATAAATATAGATTAATAAATGTATAATAAGTACATCTTAGTGGCCATTAAAAATCTAACAAGGTATAATCTATATTTCAAGAATTTAAGAAAAATGTTGATTCTTTAGATTTAAAATTTCCTTATCATAAGATTAATAGTTGAAGTTCAAAGAATTATTGGTCTCAAAACCTCCAATAAATATTAGGGTTAAATCAATCTCTTATCTAATTATATAAAAATGTATAATGTTTAATGTAAAGGTAATCAATAAATTTATTAACATTACCACTCAGAATATAAAACTGGATTAAGCATTCTATATTCACATACCAACTAGGTACCGATAAAATTAAATATGATTATTGTATTCAGTGGCATATTTTGTAATTTGGTACCTTTTTCGGCCGGAACATAAAGGATTTATAGTAGGTACTGTAAGATTACAGGTCATGAATGAAAGAAATTTATCACTCAGAGAAAAAACAAAAATAAAATAATAGGTACATACTATTAAGTCTTCGATATGTATCTTGCATTAGTATATTGTTATACTATCATAATATCTATTTTAATTTAATTTAATTAAACTTTTAAGTTTAAGCATTTGTCGAGGTTTTAACTGTCATATAATAAAAATTATAAAGTAAGAAGTGACAAGCGTTATCAATTATCATAGAGGTAGCACAAGCTGGTTTATAAACCACATTGATTTTTGGTAAACATTAAATAATTTTAAGGTTATAAAATATAATATCTTATATCATTGATAAAATTATTTGATAGTACAAAACACTATTATCATGGTCTTGATTATACACTCAAGACTCAACGGTTCTCAGATTAAGAAATGCAATTACGGCATCATAAATAAAAATAATCTGTAACCGGTTATAATATCAAACGGTATACGGATATACGTTTTGAACCGACTACTGTATACTGTAATAAATTGATAATTCGATACCCGGATTATTAAGGTCGTACAACGGAAGCACTTTTAGTATTATTCACTGTTGACATTTTATAAATTTACATAAATATTCAGATGTCCATAGCTCCTTCAATTATTAACACATTAATGTAAACTACCCGTCAAAATTCATAGAAAATTAAACTGCACAAAAATCATATTTCAAAAATATAGGTTCCCATTTGAATTTTAAAAGTTGACCCTCGAACCCCCCTACCCTAATTAATAAAAAAATTATTTAATATCAAATTAATTTAGATTATATGATTCAAAAAGGTTTTCACATAGGTCATTTTCCCCTAATTTAAATATATCATGGTGAAATCTGCTGTCACATGAAATTTATAACACCCTGTATATATTATATATATACATATATACATGATATATAACAAAATATATACATGGTATTTAATTATTTGGACATGTATTCCCATAGAAGCAATCTCATAAAATCTTTATCAGATTCATCCCACTCACGGCCACTAGCATAATGATCTGGCCATTCAACAGTCTCCTCACCTTCAGATTCAAGTTCGTCTTCCCTATAAAATTATAAATATTATAAGTAAGATAATTTAAAAAAAGTACAATTGTATTAACTTACTCTAAACTATAATGTCCATGTGCCAATGTATGTATTTTGTCTTCTAGACCACCCTTTTAACATCAAAGTTATTCAGTGCTAATTTATTTGTTTTGATTGTCATTAGCTTGTGTTTAAACGATCGTATGGAAACATTCTCTCTATTGAAATTCATCTCCTCCAAACCAAACAAACACTCTTTGTGACCGTTGAATGTCATATGGTTCTTAACCACATGCTGTCTTATGCCCTTGGCATTGACTTTCTCCTTTCCAGCCAAAAGTAATGAGTATGATTTGGCTCTCAACGCACAGAATTCAGTCATTATAGCACCCTTGGTCTCGTCAGAAAATAAACCTTTTTTTTTTTTACATAGGTATCGGGGCATAGGGTGGTACCAACCTTTCGGTTATTTCACCCCTATGTCCCATCGTTTATTGCAAAAACAAATACAGTTAGATTTGGCCGCGCACAGGGACAGTACCCCTATTTGCGGTCGTACAATTTAAATTAAAACGTTTGAGGGGCTCTATCCCCTCTACTTTTGCTTTCAGAATAAAATATAAGTGCTTAGCTAACTAATTTTAGTTGTTTGCATCAGGTTGGACAGCTTGCCTTCTTCTTTCTTCTTCTTCTTTGTTCCTCATAATACTTCTGATCATGTCCGCAATGATGTTCCAGTTTCCCTTCGAGAAGAGCATAGTTTGGATGAGGTTCCTTGGATTGAGGTCTGTATCAGTGGCCAGCTCAGCTTGTCTTCTTTTTTGATGCCAGGCATCGCATTTAAAAAGCGTGTGCGCTGCGTCGTCTAGTGGATCGCCGCAGAACCAGCACTCGGAGCTTCCCAGTTTTCCGAAACGTTTTAGGTCTGCAGCAAAGCAGCCATGTCCGCTGAGAGCTTGTGTGAGGTGGAAATCTGTTTCTCCATGCCTTCGGTTAATCCAGGTGCTAATGTTTGGTATGAGGATGTGTGTCCATCTGCCCTTCTCACTGCTGTTCCATCTGCTCTGCCATATCTCCAGGATGTTCAGAACTGTTGGAGGTCTCTCAGGGTCTCTTTTTTTATCGTACGCCATTTTCCGTTCCTTAGCGAGTAGATCCAAGGGGGCGATTCCCGTGATAATTCCTGCGCTGAGACAGTTAGTTTTTGCTCTAGTCCGATGGAGTCGGTGGCCTTTGCGACGAGTGCGACGTCGTCCGCGAAAGCCAGGTATTCGACTCCGTGAGGCAACCTAGTTCGGAGGAGGCCGTCGTAGAGGATGTTCCACAGTGTGGGACCGAGGACTGACCCTTGCGGTACGCCACACGTGACTGGCATCCTCTCCTCGATTCCTCCTGACTCGAAGCATAGTACGCGGTTTTCCAAGTAACTGCTTATTATTTGCTGAAGGTATGTTGTCACCTCCATGTCCCGCACAGCTTCCAGGATAGCGTTCCACGGGGCAGAGTTGAAGGCATTTCTTATATCTAGTGTAAGTATACCCACCTTTTGCTTGCTGTCCTTGACCGTTTTCCTGAGGACTTTCAAGGCGTCGATCGTTGAGCGTCCTTTTCGGAACCCGAATTGCCTCTCATGAAGTCCTTCGTTGGTGTCTAGAAATTCTCTCAGTCGGTTGTCGATAATTTTTTCAAATAATTTGCCGAGGCAGTCGAGTAAGCATAAGGGTCTGTAGGAAGATGGGACGTCTAGAGGTTTATCTCCTTTCCTCAGTAGAACCAGTCGTGCTTTTTTCCAGATCTTTGGGAAGACCCCGTTGCACAGACAGGTGTTGTAAGCGTTGATAAGTAAGTCCAGGTTGAGTGCCGCAATCACTTTTAGTGCCTCGTTCGGGATGCCGTCAGGGCCCGGTGAGGTGTTGACTTTAAGGTTTCTAGCTGCTGCGGTGAGTTCGGCGCGGTCAATCACGTGTGCAGGATGGTCGTTGGATGTGGGCCACGATGGGGGGTTGACGCTTCTTGTGGGGTGTTGTGGGAACAGTCCGTTGATGATGCTGTGGAGTCGCCCTGGGACGTTTAGCTCTGGAATTGGTGGGGGTCTGGTGAGTTTGCCCATTATCAGCTTGTACGGTAGACCCCAGGGATCTTTCTGCACTTGATCGCAGAGATCTCTCCAAGAGGATTCTTTGGCTTTCTTTATCGAAAGAACCAGTTCGCGTTTCGCTGCCTTTGCTAGAGCTTCCTCGGCCGCACGGGCTGCAGGGCCCTGTCGCTTTCTCTTTCGCTGGTACTTTCGCCGTAGATGGTTTGCCGTGTGGCGAAGTGCGTTGATCTCCGGGGTCCACCAGTGCACAGACTTTCTGGGGCTCATGCCCGAGTGAGGTGGACTCCGGCATGATTGTATGGTCTCCGTCAGAGACAGGGCTTTCCGTTCAGCGTCCATGCATTCAGTGTCAGGGTAGCACTTTCCTGGGTCGAGTGTAGTTGTTAGCCTTTGTAGATCGATTTTGGGCGCTCTGGAGGTTTCGGGGGTTTGGCATCCAGCGTCGATGCTGAAGGTCAGGTAGAAATGGTCGCTGAGGGACTCTTCATCGAGCACCTTCCAATTCGACATTCTCTGAGCTGTGCGTGGAGTCGCAATTGTTATGTCGAGGATGGTCCCTTTGTTAAAAGTGCTCGCGTTGCCCCTGTTGCATATGACAAGTCCAGTGGCGTCGATGAGGTCAGCCAGGATTTCTCCTCTCTTGTCATTTTGGGGGCATCCCCAGTTGACATGCTTAGCATTGAAATCACCTGTGAGGAGGACTTCGGAGGTAAGACTCTTGATGCTTGCTTCCAGCCTGCTGACGAAGTCTTTGTACTCTTGGAGCGTCGAGTTTGGGGACGAGTAGCAGGAATACATACTTATTCCATTCGCACTTACCCATCTGTACCCGGCTTCCCCGAGCCCTTCGCTATCGAGTCTCTTTTTCATGACGTTGACGATCGCTGCCTTGCCGGTAGCGTCGACGTACCAGTTTGGGCCCTCTTTTCTGTTGTACTCGCTGATGAATATATAGTCGGTAGACTTTTCAGACGCTGTCTGGTGGAGTAGGGCCTGAGCTGCTTTGCAGCAGTTCAGGTTAATCTGAATATATTTAGGCATCTTGTTTGTCGTTTGAGGAGCCGCTACTCTTGGCTGGCACCTTACGCTCCGATTGTTTTGTAGTCTTATTGTGCGTCGAGGCTTTTCTGTAGGCTGCACACTTCGCGCTGCCCGGGTAGTGGTCGGTTGTCTCTCCTAGGTCCGAGCACGCTGCGCAGATTGGAGAGGCAGTGCAGTCAAGCGCCTTGTGTCCCTTCTCGGAGCATAGTACGCATGCTTCTGAGCGGTCGGGTCCTTGGCATAGTTGTCTTGTGTGTCCGTATCCAAGTCAACGGTAGCACTTTATGATTCGAGTCTTGGCTCTGACTCTCGCACTCACCCACCCCACTTTGATGTGGCCTTTGTTCGTCAGTACCGCTGCGTCCGCGCTCTTCAGTTTTGCTGTTGCCCTCTGCGTCCCCCTAAAAGACTGGCGGATGCTTTTCACTCTGATGGATTGGTCGTCCTCGTCTGATCCTAAGGCTTTCCTGATGCATGTCTCCAGCTCTGTAGCCGTTGTGGCGCAGTTGAGGTCCAGTATTTCTACGTCTTCGGTCTTGACTAGCATTCGCACAGCTGCAAATGTGCCGAGCTCATTCCTTAGCGCCTCTTCCAGCTCTGAACTCTTTGTGTCTTTGTGGTGTAGTCTGATGATTATCTCCCCGTTTTGGCTTTCGGTGATGGAGGACACTTGTGCGCCGATCGACTCTATGTCTTATTCGTTCTTGATCCTTTTTAGGACGTCTGTTTGGGATTTGCCGATCTCTGGCTTCACAGCGATCGCGTCACAGAGTGCCCAGTGTGGGCGTCTTCTATTGTCGGGTCTTTTCTTCGGTTTTTTTGTCCTGGCGATTACTGTCCATTCGTGACCAGCCGTGTTTGCTTTTGACGTTTCAGCTGGGGGCGCGTGTGACTTTACTTTTTGAGCGTAGTAGGGTCTGAGTTGTTCATTTTGTGCCGTGGCCTTCTCGTCTTTCATGGCTGCGAGGCATGCAATTATTTCTTCGAGTTTCGCGTCCTGGTTCTGGAGGCGATTGTTTATTTCTGTGTTGCTCAATGTCGTTTGCGCAGTGTTCGTTGCCTCAACTCTCCTGGGAGGTTCCGGAGGAGCTTGTTCTACAAACTTACAAGCTTCGAGGACCGCGTTATGCAGTGGCTTCCTATTGGAGTCTAGTTTCGAAGTCAGTTCCGTAAGCCCGTCGATGGACTCTTTGATCTTATCGGATCTCGTGGTTTGCCTAAGCGCGGACATTGTGTCAGCCGCCGCGAATAATGAATTTAATAAGACGTTCTGAGCTTTAACCAAGCTTTTCAACTTTGCCATAGCTTTGGCAACTGAAGAAGATTCCTCTGCAGAATGCTCGTCTCTTGTTGCGTGCCCTGCAAGGCAACTGCCTCAGCACTAGTATCAGTAAGGATGGAGGGGGCCTGGCTGGCCACCCCCGTATCCCTGCAGTCGTTGGATGACGACCGCCGGGAGCCCGCTTGCTCACTCCCGACTGCCGGCGTCTGGGGGTCCGAATCCCCTGGTGCGGTAACTTTAGTTTCTGTTGCAAAGTTCATCATTTATTTGTTGTTTTGGCTTAGCCGCCACCATCGACGCCAGTCTCGCGCTGATTGTCCTGTTTCCAATGAGTCTGATCTTCCGAGACACCAGGGAGCGATCGCTTCCCCGGTGTTGGGAACCTCTTGCCACAGACCGGAGTCCATGAGCCCCCCCACCGCGTCAAGGTGGGTCCCGTCGGGGGGGGGGGGGGGCAAAAAATAGACCTGGGATTTTTTTATGCTCAGCTATATGGCAAGGGTGATCTTTCAGCAAGGTCAGATGTATCAATTTGATCTAGCAAATTCGGGTTGATGGTTAAGTCCTCATAAAAATCTTTCGTGTTGATATGATACACTAGAGAATCTAAAATAATAATATATATAACAATTATACAAACATAACAGTTTTATATATTTATTTACCTGTATCGGTGTACATTAGCTTAATATTATCTCCATAGTGTTTTTTCATAACGTTGAAATGATAGTCGTACATCAGTGTTTTACTAATATCAAGCACTGCAAATCCTAAAAATAGTAAGTATTAATAAATGTATAGTAGACAATTTTATGTATATTTACCGTTATAGGTAGGTTTATCAAATTTAATAATTTTGTTCTCAAGCTCCACAGCGTTGAGGTTATCATTATACCAAGTACAGTGCTTGAATGTAGTCTTCTACAACTTCTGCAACCTCCTCTCACATGACACTAGCTCCATCTTCATTTGCTCGCGTTTTGATTCAATAGTTTTCCCTGTACAAAAGTAAAATTTTAAAGTTTAAAATGTTTAAAAAGTTTATTAGTAACCTACCAAATACAGCGTTATTCATAAGCTTAAAGAAATCCCTCTCAAAACGTTCCCAGCCTTTTTCCTCATCTCAGTGTTAGAAGAAGACACAAGAATTTTAAAATATAGATCTAAATACGTGCACAGCGTATAACATACCTCCTTCGCATGGTGGAAGTCTTCCTCCTTTATCCTCGACTCGGTCAATGTGCTGTAAAAGTCTCTCTCCCGTGGTAATAGCCTATCGTCCAACTCGCCCCAGCTATCGGTGTACTCATACGGGTACACCCCCTTCCGTGTCACGAGCGGCATATCTTCTCCAGTAAACACTTTGGCTGTTTCACGAAAATTTTCAAGACCTGGTGTCAGATCTTTAGCGAGTGAAGACAGACTCGTTGCCATGAAGCGGAATGTATCGATAAACCGAATAGAAAATTTGCTTGACACATATTTCGTAAACGAAATATATTTTTCATCACTGTTGGGTATTACTTTTATAGTTTGGGTGTCATGCCCAAGTTCTGTGACTATCAGGTGTGCGTCGTAGTTGGACAAGTTGAGTAAAAATATCGATACAAAGTTTTGTGTTTGCAATTTTTGGTTGCATACTTAGCGATCATAAAAAGTGTTTATTTGATGAGGAGGAGAGGGAAAATAAGAGAGAAAATGTTTCCATCCGCTCTTTCAAGCATCAACTGATGACAATAAAATCGAACAAATTAACGTTTAATAACTTTGATGATAAGAGAGTTATCCTAGAAGACAAAATGCACACCTTGGCTCACGGACATTATAGTTTAGAGTAAGTTAATACAATAATTGTACTTTTTTTTAAATTATCTCACTTATAATATTTATAATTTTATAGGAACGACGAACTTGAATCTGAAGATGAGGAGACTGTTGAATGGCCAGATCGTGATGCTGGTGACCGTGAGTGGGATAAATCTGATAAAGATTTTATGAGATTGCTTCTACGGGAATACATGTCCAAATAATTAAATATCATGTATATATTTTAAAATTATTTTTTGGTGTTTAAAATAAGTATGGCTGGTTCACTCACAAACATGGCTACAATTTACAAGAAAAGATTTACATACGTTCCGCCTACGCCGCCTGCAGAACTCATTGACTGTAGCAATTTCATTCTCGACTTCGCCGGCCGTAAGTTTTTGAATGTAGGACTTGATCCTACGGACGAATTCAATACCGTAGTGCAAATAATCACACCATCGCGGTATATTAATATGCCAGCCGACTTTCTAAGACGTATATTTTCCCTGATGGGAAATATATTGTCGTTTATTTTGGATCAACCGCAAAAATACAAGCGAAATTTATTTCTGGAAACGGAAATTATTTCGATGTCTAGTATGGTGTATCAAGGGGAAAATGTGCTGATCATAACTCATAGAGTCTAAGAAAAAGGAAGGATGTCGAGTATTGCTAAATAGGTAAGATTTAATGAAATTACAATATCTAGAGGAGAGTATTTTTGAAACGGTCACACGAAAAACCAATATCATACAACCACTTGTCTTAAAACAGTTTGTGATGATCGGTAATTATATTGATCGAGAATTTATCAAAGTTGATTCACCACCAAAAACAAACGAAGAAATGATGATTTTTATTAAAAACCTCCGGAATGATCGAATCGCGATGAATCCCGACTTAAACTTTGTTAGCCAGCTGAAAATGTTTGCAAAAAGCCAATTAGCTGAAAAATGGGCACAACGGTGGAGCGGAGAAAACTCGCCAGAGGTAAGTCTTTAAGACTTATTCACTTGTAAAAATATTTATTGTATTTTATTATTTTATAGTTATTCATTGAATCTGAATTGAGGCTCATTTCACCTCCGATATATTCAAGTATGTCTCCATTGAACGAAGACCTTTCACAAGCAAGGTTAATTTATAATTAAAAAATAAAATAATAAAATAATTAATTATAATAATTATTTAGGTAGCTAACGAGGATCGTGGTATCGAAGAATTTTTAACACAGGCGACATGGACAACAATTAAGAGAACCGATTCATTGGTAATACTCACATTTAATTTTTTTTAAGAAAAATATATATATTAACAAATTATTATTTGTATAGCCTATTGATGATCCTGGCAGTCCATCCATAGACTGTCATCATAGACGTGATTAGGACAATTATTACGGACAGTACCCACCATGGTAGATTTTTTCAGTAGATCACTGGTGTTTTTAGAATGTTGTGTTTACTCAATGGCTCCGTCGGTACATCTTCACTCGCCTTCACAATGAGACCATAGCTCATAGCCTCATGTTTGTGAACAATTTTCGTATTTTTCCCATTCACCTCGTCAGTCTTTACTCGTAGTGTCTCAAAATCAACGTAGATGGCAAATGGGTGTCTCTGTGTGTTTTGCCACGCATCAAACATAACACAATCACCCTCCTTAGGCATTTTAGGCAGTATTGGTTTGTGCGCCCCACAAATCAACTTATGCTGCTTCAATGCTTCCTGCCCACTCAGCTCGTGTTTATATATTTGACTGTCGAAGCTGGTAAAGCACCTTTTACAAAATACGACTCTCTCAGTGTGTTTAGTTTTCTGAGCGCCTATCAGGCGGGAAAAATTCGAGATGTAGATGTAATGCGAGACATTGTTGTCTGTCACCAACAGCAAGTCAAAATGGTTGGCTTTCTCTTCGTCTACTACACGAAGGGGGTACACCTCGTACGTAGGATATTTCCACGGCGGCTGGAATTTTTTGTCCAACCCATAGACATTTACACTCATGTTAAGGTTATGATTTTCAAATTTGGTTATATCTGACAGAGGTGTGGGGAAGGTGATACCATCAAAATTATATCTCCCCTCTTGCTGTCTATAATTTTTACCGAAACAATATTTATATTTATCCAATAAATTCTCTGTCACATGCTTCGGTAATATAGCCCACTTGAAACATTTCTGGTCATTGTTTTGAGGGTTTATTGTAGCTCGTTTCTATCTATATATACCGGTAACTTTATATATGATGAGGCAGCTATCGGTGCATATTTATAGACTGCCAATAATAACCCGTCTATATTTTCTAAGGTAAACCCGCTTCTTCTACTAGTATAAGTTTCTTCCTCGGTCAGCAACTTTATATAAGCCCTCTCTATAGTCTCTTCAATGTTACTTTCCGGGAAAATTTCGGTCGCTGATGTTTTAAACGCTCGGTTCTCTGACGAATTAGGAACGTTGGGGGGGTTATAGGTCACCTCAAGCTTAAGGTTAAATTTAATCGCCAATTGCTGAACAGCTGAACGTATGTTTTTAATATTTTTGACATAATACCACACGATTTTTCAATTCGCAGACGAGGAAATTTCTGTGAACCCAGGAGTCTTAACCATACCCATGCGCGCCTTTTTCGCCCTAGCAGCCGAAACGGTGCGTGCGGTGGAAACACGTTTACCGTTAACGCCGGTGATGTATGAATCTTAAAAAAAAAAAAAAAAACATAATTAATGTCTAATGAAAATAAAAAGTGGAATCTATTAAAGATATAATCAACCTTGCGAGTGATAAATAAAACCTATTGGTTCATCTATTAAAATATAACGACATATGTCTTTGTATAATTAATCCAAGGTGGATAAAATAGAGTCAGCGGTTCTTTTAAAAATATAATTAATTCGCGATGGATAAATATAATAAAACTAACCTGTGTCTTCCAAGTTCTGATTTTCTTCTATACGAATATCGGTTGGCAAATTGCCAGAACCACCGGCCGGGACATCAGGGACAAATATTTGAGGGGCAATCTGAATATGTCCCTGTGGAATAGGCGGAGGCGCGAACTGTTGTTTAACACTTTGTCCTGCTGGTTGGACAACGATTGTAACCGGTTGACGATGAGTCGGAAATAAAAATATTAAATATAAATTATTATAAAAAAAAAAAAAAAAAACAAAGTTCTAAACAAATATAAACAAATATTCGTTCAGATGACATTTGTAGTTGAAGATCGATGCACAAACAGTGCACGTGAAACGAACACCATCGTGATTTTTTTGATGAGCTGTCAAATTACCTTTACGTGTAAACGTGGATGGACACTGCTCGCATTTAAACCTGTTGTTTAAGAAAATGAAAAAATTATATTTTAAAATTAAACACTGGAAAATATTCGAAGATGAAGCGTATACGACGGTTTAACACATACTAGAGGACTGTTGGCTCTTTTCGGAATTTATAAAGACGAATTTTAATAAGCGTGAGTACAAGAGTGTTACTTTCTTACATAAAAGGGTATCTACCGTCAAAGAACAATGCAGTCCCCAGGTTCACGATTATCCTTTTGAAAAAAAGCCGCCTACACTCGACCAACATAGAAATTGATCACATCCAATAAGACAATAAATTACGAATGACAAAAAAAGAGGCCTAAGAATTTTCTTATAGCAAAAACTATATAAATGTACATTGTACATTATTTAGGATTGAATTCCATATGAAAAATACAGCAAGGTAAAGTTTTGTCATCACATATTTGATCCAAACGAGGGTAGCCAACGTCTTCAATGTTGATGAGTGCGACGTGTGATATATATTCCATAAGCACTTTTTTTTTCTGCTACCTTTGACGTATATGCAATCGAACTTTGATGAATTCAATAATTTACTTAGTTTTTCATACTCGATATCACCGTATTCTATAAGTAGTTGATGATAATTACGTTCCAGCCATTTGTTGGTTTTACGACTCTGGTTGCCCCGCAGTGATTTTGAATTTCCCGAATCGCACCTCAAATTGTTGTCCCCGATATCGCAGCCGGTGATTCAAATATGGTATCCAACGATGACACATGCATCATAATACAGGATACAAGTTAGTTTTATTTTATTTATCAGAATTAATTAGATTTTTAAAAGGCCCTCAGATTTTATCTTATCCATTGAGGATTATTTACATAAAGACGTTTGTGGTTAGATTTATTTTAAACTAGTCGATTTTTTATTAATCAGTTTTTTATTTTTAAAAAAAAATATCATTCACGCTAGATTTTTAATAGATTCGATACCACATTTTTATTTTCATTAGATATTAATTAGGTTTTTCATTTTAATTTTAATATTTAATTCAATATTTATTTTATAAGGTATTGTATGCGCTAGGCCACTGCAACGAGGTGAAATAGAGATCGCCCCGAATATTGTAGTGCCAGATATGCCCGCTGGCCCCTCAAATCAGCTTCGACACCAATCGAATATGCCAAACGATTGGTATGATGATATGTGCGTGGAAGTTCTAGAAAATGCTCAAAATGCAGGGCTATGTCAGGTAAGATTTTTTTTTTATACATTATCGTCACTAGATTTTATTTATTTATTTATTTAAGTAGATTCTTATACAACTACGACTAATGGCAAACGCGTCTCCACCGCCAACACCTAGTCGGCTGTTAAAGTGAAAAAAAATGCGTATGGAACTGGTTAGATCCCCGGATCTTGTTGAAATTTCATCGTCAGGAAAACGTAAAATAGTGTGGTATTTCACGAAAAAACTTGAATAATATTCGAAATTATTCCGACTTTCTCCGTTCTATCGAACCGGCTCTGGCAGACAAGCTAAAAACTCACGTGCAGGAACATCTAATAAAATTTAGCTTGAAGCTCAAAGCTACGTATAACCAACCAAACGTACCGAATTCATCCGAAAATCGAGCGTTTACAACATCATCCAAAGAAATATTTATGAGCACAAAAATCGAAACAATAGTTGAAGAATCTTTTATGAAATTATTAGCTGAGGAAGACGCTTACGTTTCTCGTGGTAGCGGGTTTACGTTAGAGTCCATCGATGGTTTACTACTAGCCGTTTATAAGTATGCACCAATACCTGGTTCGTCATATATACAATTACCGAAATCTATCATAGATAAACGACGGTTTAACACGTACTAGAGGACTGTTGGCTCTTTTCAGAATTTATAAAGACGAATTTGAATAGGCGTGAGTACAAGAGTGTTACTTTCTTACATAAAAGGGTATCTGCCGTCAAAGGACAATGCAGTCCCCAGGTTCACGATAATCCTTTTGAAAAAAAGCCGCCTACACTCGACCAACATAGAAACCGATCACATCCAATAAAACTGAGCAATATTAAAACTGATAAACGAGCAATAATAAATCCTAAAAATACAGACCAACAGTGTTTTAAATGGGCTATATTAGCAAAACACGTTACAGGAGAAAACAAATTTCGTGTCAATGAAAATTATACCGAGCATGATGACAAATACATTTTTAACGGTATTTCATTTCCAACACCGCTGTCGGATATTTCCAAGTTTGAAAAAAATGATCAGAACGTTTCTGTAAACAAACCAAATTTATTGTAAACTGAAATAATTATTTCAAGAAAAGAACACAAAATTATTAAATAAACTTTTTATTATTATAAATTGTATTTACACAAGTTTTCTTACTTCTCTAGTAAAAGGTACATATTCTACAATACGATCATGAATCAATAAATAATAAGCAGTTACACCTGTAAGCGATTCTGAAGCTTCAATTTCTAATTGTACATCCACTGCTGAGGCTGTGGCTGAATCGTTTTGTTTCGAAGTATCAATGACTATAATTGGAGCGTTTGAAAGAAAAGTAGAAGGACTCAATATCGGATTCCGTATACTTTTTTCATAGTACGATTCTTGGAATGATGTATACATATCATATAATAAGGTAAAATTATTTTTTTTTAAATCTAAATTCAAATTATCGTACGGATAAGCTATTGAGTTCAGAAATACTCTCACGTTTGTTAGATTACAATGGTCAAATATACTACAGTCTTTTTCTAACGTATTTTTACGTCCTTTTTGCAATCCGATTATTATAAATCGTGGTTTTTCTAATTTCGATGCAGTTTTCAAATTCCATACAACTTTTTTAGCGGTTCCTAGTTCAGGATATTCAAAAGTTTCAAAAGATCTGAAAGGAATAAACAAACTTTTTTCTTTTTCTACAAGTTTCAATAATTTCAACCTTTCTCCATCGTCAACAGTGATATGCGGAACTTTCCATACTATTTTGTTTAAAGTAACTTTGGCTGTAGTAGTATTTACACCACTTTTCAAGCTTAATGCATTTAAGTCGCTATGACTTCGAGTTAATATTAATTCCAATCTAGAATTAACTAATATTTTTCTATAGTCTTCAAAAAAACCTAGCCAATATTTCAATGGAATGCAAGCACTAAATTCACCTTTATCATTTGCTGATTGTGATGCGTTTTTAAAATTCCAGCCAGAATTTTCATAACAATTATAGTTGTCTGGTGTACCGGATAAGTATCCTTTCAACGAGCTAGTGATTCCAAGAACACGCGTGCTATCAACTTCTATACCTGATTTCCAACCGTATTTGTTCGAAGAGATAAGAGTAACCGTTATTAGATAGTTTAACTTTTTCAGGTTCCGAAAACATTCCTTCCAAAAAAATAAAGCTTTCGTGTAGATACGGAGAAACATCTGTTTGCTGGATTGATATACGTATTTCGTCGTTATTATTAAATGATGTAGTATACGGTGTGTATGAATGATATTCTATTTTTGTTATTTTAGAATCCGTTTCATACCGTGAACTTATATCTAAAATATCACTTTCAGGCATTTTACTTTAATTGATAACCCAGAGCTTGTAAAATTTTTTTATTTTTCAACGTCAATTTTTTTACTTTATTTGATGTTACCGGTACCACTTTAGTCTTACGACTAGTTGAACTGATCCGAAGTAGTGGATTTATATTGAATTTTAATCCCATATCAAGATCCGTAACGTTTAATATGTAACACGATTGTCAATGCCTCACCAAAATTATCAATCGGATTATGATCTTGATCAACTAGCTGAACGATTATCGAATCAATATTTGTTTTATTCAATTTGTAATATATTAAATTTGGCGGTGGCTGAATTACTTTAGATCCTGTCCTTCCACTCGGGAAAAACTCGTAAATCGAATGACTTTGAAGATGGTTGTTGAATGATCCTTGAGCTATATTACACATTACTTTTATAGAATTAATTGTGTTTAAATTTACTGCTTTTTCCGATCGAAGAATTGCATACTCTGGTTTATATTGTCTTTTTTCAAAACCGAATACAGGTGCCATACTATATGGAATCTCAAAGTGTAGTACCCCATTACATTTTATATACGATCTGAAATCATTAGGATCAACCGAAATGTCGAATGTTAATTTGGTTAAGTTTTGACTATTATAGACATCTATTTGCTTCTTAACTCGTTGATTAATATCTTCAATTTCATAGCATCCCTCTTCCAATTTAATATAACACATCATAGAAGCATTATTGTTTTCATTGTCAACTATTTCTATAGAAAATTTATTATTATTTTCATTAATATTTGGGAATGAATTAAATGACTGTAAACATAACAAAGCTATTTCTGAATCCTCGTAAAGGTTTATAGACGGAAAATAATTTACAGATAATATGGTAGCATTCCCAGTTAAACTTAAAGTAACTGACTCGTACATTACAAAATCTAAGATATAAATTTAATAATGAGATCCGTGACGTTTAATATGCAGAACAACTGTCAACGTTTCGTTAAAATTGTCAATTGGATTATTGTTTTGGTCAACTAACTGAACAGTTATTGAATTAATATCTGTTTTGTTTAATCTGTAATATATAAGGTTTGACGGCGATTGAACAACCTTTGTTCCTGTTCTCTCACTCGGGAAAAACTCATATATCGAATGACTTTGAAGTTGGTTGTTGAATGACCCATGTGCTATATTACACAATACTTTTATAGAGTTAATCGTGTTTAAATTGACCGCTTTATCCGATCGACGAGCTTCGTGAAACGGTCCACATTTTATTTTTTTAAACCCAAAAACAGGTGCTATACTATATGGAGTATTGAACTGAAGTATTCCATTACATTTTATAAACGTTCTAAAATCAACAGGATCAATACGTACACTGAATGTTAGCTGTGTTCCGTAGTCGTCATTAACTTGGAATAACTGTTTTGCAATTTTATTGTTAATATCTTCTATTTCATAGCATCCTTCTTCCAAACAAAATTCAAAAATGCGCCAAATATTTTTATTTCTCTTTGAAGGAATTACTTCTATTTTCAGTCGGTTATTAATTGCATTTATAATATTTGGAAATGAATTGAACGTTTGCAAAGATAACAAAGCTATTTCTGAATCCTCGTAAACGTTTAGAGATAGAAAATAATTTGCAGTCAATACAGTCGAATTTCCAGTTAAACTTAGTGTAATAGATTCATGCATTGTAAAAATTCAAGACATAAATGTCCACAGTTGAATGTATTGAAGTCTTGATAGTTAAAATAGTTATATACTATTTTAAACTTTTTAAAATAACGTTGTAATTCAATTGGTGGAGGTAAATCACCAAAACTATCGAAATATATGACTTTATTTTTATTTTTATGAAACGCTACCCAATGGCTCCCGTCGCCTGAAGATATGTCTAAGTTTAATATACCACATTCAATGACGTGCGGTTTTTTAGGCAAGCTATCACGTGAAAAGACTCCACGGAAATGATTGATTTTCAACTCTCTAACATATTTTATAATATCTTGGGATGAAAGCGGTCTATCAGGTAGCGTTATCATCAGTTTTTTTTCTTAAAGTTTTTCTTCCCATTATTGTATAAACCGTTACCTTTTTTTCTTTTTGAATTTTGAATTGCGTTATACACACTAGCACCTCCAGACATTAAACTACCAAG
>JANEHU010004940.1:0-322128 GCA_027563435.1 Nasonovia ribisnigri | reverse complement strand
GTCCCCAGGTTCACGATAATCCTTTTGAAAAAAAGCCGCCTACACTCGACCAACATAGAAACCGATCACATCCAATAAAACTGAGCAATATTAAAACTGATAAACGAGCAATAATAAATCCTAAAAATACAGACCAACAGTGTTTTAAATGGGCTATATTAGCAAAACACGTTACAGGAGAAAACAAATTTCGTGTCAATGAAAATTATACCGAGCATGATGACAAATACATTTTTAACGGTATTTCATTTCCAACACCGCTGTCGGATATTTCCAAGTTTGAAAAAAATGATCAGAACGTTTCTGTAAACAAACCAAATTTATTGTAAACTGAAATAATTATTTCAAGAAAAGAACACAAAATTATTAAATAAACTTTTTATTATTATAAATTGTATTTACACAAGTTTTCTTACTTCTCTAGTAAAAGGTACATATTCTACAATACGATCATGAATCAATAAATAATAAGCAGTTACACCTGTAAGCGATTCTGAAGCTTCAATTTCTAATTGTACATCCACTGCTGAGGCTGTGGCTGAATCGTTTTGTTTCGAAGTATCAATGACTATAATTGGAGCGTTTGAAAGAAAAGTAGAAGGACTCAATATCGGATTCCGTATACTTTTTTCATAGTACGATTCTTGGAATGATGTATACATATCATATAATAAGGTAAAATTATTTTTTTTAAAATCTAAATTCAAATTATCGTACGGATAAGCTATTGAGTTCAGAAATACTCTCACGTTTGTTAGATTACAATGGTCAAATATACTACAGTCTTTTTCTAACGTATTTTTACGTCCTTTTTGCAATCCGATTATTATAAATCGTGGTTTTTCTAATTTCGATGCAGTTTTCAAATTCCATACAACTTTTTTAGCGGTTCCTAGTTCAGGATATTCAAAAGTTTCAAAAGATCTGAAAGGAATAAACAAACTTTTTTCTTTTTCTACAAGTTTCAATAATTTCAACCTTTCTCCATCGTCAACAGTGATATGCGGAACTTTCCATACTATTTTGTTTAAAGTAACTTTGGCTGTAGTAGTATTTATACCACTTTTCAAGCTTAATGCATTTAAGTCGCTATGACTTCGAGTTAATATTAATTCCAATCTAGAATTAACTAATATTTTTCTATAGTCTTCAAAAAAACCTAGCCAATATTTCAATGGAATGCAAGCACTAAATTCACCTTTATCATTTGCTGATTGTGATGCGTTTTTAAAATTCCAGCCAGAATTTTCATAACAATTATAGTTGTCTGGTGTACCGGATAAGTATCCTTTCAACGAGCTAGTGATTCCAAGAACACGCGTGCTATCAACTTCTATACCTGATTTCCAACCGTATTTGTTCGAAGAGATAAGAGTAACCGTTATTAGATAGTTTAACTTTTTCAGGTTCCGAAAACATTCCTTCCAAAAAAATAAAGCTTTCGTGTAGATACGGAGAAACATCTGTTTGCTGGATTGATATACGTATTTCGTCGTTATTATTAAATGATGTAGTATACGGTGTGTATGAATGATATTCTATTTTTGTTATTTTAGAATCCGTTTCATACCGTGAACTTATATCTAAAATATCACTTTCAGGCATTTTACTTTAATTGATAACCCAGAGCTTGTAAAATTTTTTTATTTTTCAACGTCAATTTTTTTACTTTATTTGATGTTACCGGTACCACTTTAGTCTTACGACTAGTTGAACTGATCCGAAGTAGTGGATTTATATTGAATTTTAATCCCATATCAAGATCCGTAACGTTTAATATGTAACACGATTGTCAATGCCTCACCAAAATTATCAATCGGATTATGATCTTGATCAACTAGCTGAACGATTATCGAATCAATATTTGTTTTATTCAATTTGTAATATATTAAATTTGGCGGTGGCTGAATTACTTTAGATCCTGTCCTTCCACTCGGGAAAAACTCGTAAATCGAATGACTTTGAAGATGGTTGTTGAATGATCCTTGAGCTATATTACACATTACTTTTATAGAATTAATTGTGTTTAAATTTACTGCTTTTTCCGATCGAAGAATTGCATACTCTGGTTTATATTGTCTTTTTTCAAAACCGAATACAGGTGCCATACTATATGGAATCTCAAAGTGTAGTACCCCATTACATTTTATATACGATCTGAAATCATTAGGATCAACCGAAATGTCGAATGTTAATTTGGTTAAGTTTTGACTATTATAGACATCTATTTGCTTCTTAACTCGTTGATTAATATCTTCAATTTCATAGCATCCCTCTTCCAATTTAATATAACACATCATAGAAGCATTATTGTTTTCATTGTCAACTATTTCTATAGAAAATTTATTATTATTTTCATTAATATTTGGGAATGAATTAAATGACTGTAAACATAACAAAGCTATTTCTGAACCCTCGTAAAGGTTTATAGACGGAAAATAATTTACAGATAATATGGTAGCATTCCCAGTTAAACTTAAAGTAACTGACTCGTACATTACAAAATCTAAGATATAAATTTAATAATGAGATCCGTGACGTTTAATATGCAGAACAACTGTCAACGTTTCGTTAAAATTGTCAATTGGATTATTGTTTTGGTCAACTAACTGAACAGTTATTGAATTAATATCTGTTTTGTTTAATCTGTAATATATAAGGTTTGACGGCGATTGAACAACCTTTGTTCCTGTTCTCTCACTCGGGAAAAACTCATATATCGAATGACTTTGAAGTTGGTTGTTGAATGACCCATGTGCTATATTACACAATACTTTTATAGAGTTAATCGTGTTTAAATTGACCGCTTTATCCGATCGACGAGCTTCGTGAAACGGTCCACATTTTATTTTTTTAAACCCAAAAACAGGTGCTATACTATATGGAGTATTGAACTGAAGTATTCCATTACATTTTATATACGTTCTAAAATCAACAGGATCAATATGTACACTGAATGTTAGCTGTGTTCCGTAGTCGTTATTAACTTGGAATATTTGTTTTGCAATTTTATTGTTAATATCTTCTATTTCATAGCATCCTTCTTCCAAACAAAATTCAAAAATGCGCCAAATATTTTTATTTCTCTTTGAAGGAATTACTTCTATTTTCAGTCGGTTATTAATTGCATTTATAATATTTGGAAATGAATTGAACGTTTGCAAAGATAACAAAGCTATTTCTGAATCCTCGTAAACGTTTAGAGATGGAAAATAATTTGCAGTCAATACAGTCGAATTTCCAGTTAAACTTAGTGTAATAGATTCATGCATTGTAAAAATTCAAGACATAAATGTCCACAGTTGAATGTATTGAAGTCTTGATAGTTAAAATAGTTATATACTATTTTAAACTTTTTAAAATAACGTTGTAATTCAATTGGTGGTGGTAAATCACCAAAACTATCGAAATATATGACTTTATCTTTATTTTTATGAAACGCTACCCAATGGCTCCCGTCGCCTGAAGATATGTCTAAGTTTAATATACCACATTCAATGACGTGCGGTTTTTAGGCAAGCTATCACGTGAAAAGACTCCACGGAAATGATTGATTTTCAACTCTCTAACATATTTTATAATATCTTGGGATGAAAGCGGTCTATCAGGTAGCGTTATCATCAGTTTTTTTTCTTAAAGTTTTTCTTCCCATTATTGTATAAGCCGTTACCTTTTTTTCTTTTTGAATTTTGAATTGCGTTATACACACTAGCACCTCCAGACATTAAACTATCAAGTGCTGACAATCCTGCAAATATAGGTATTAAGGGAATTACACCTCCTGACTGTCCAGGTGTTAAAATCAGTCTTTTACCACTATTTTTTTTCTTTGTGGTTCTTTTTTTCTTCGCAGCTAGCATACCATTGTTTTTTGTAACACGTTTCCGTTTACCTCTACAACCCATACCTATTTTTCTTTTAGCTTTCATCACGTTTGTTACCGCGTACGCAACCAATTTCTCTTTTCTAGGAGTATCTTTTGCTTTAAATCTTTCCCAAGCACGATTTTCCAACACTTTATCAGCTTTATGTCTATCGTCTAAGTTTTTACTCGTTGCATACACAATATCGTGATCACGACAAGCCGCGTCCAAAGGGTTTATTCCTTTATCACCGTGATCTAGTCTATTTTTTAATTTCGTACCAGGACCGCAATACTGATAGCCTGGGACATGGGCTTCAACTGGGAGACTATTTATAAGGAAGTTTACAAATCCTTTACCAGTCTTATCCAATTTACACTTACGAGTTGAACGCTTCATCTAGAACTGATTATTCACTGAAAAATTCTAGAGTATTTATAAGAAAAAAAAATGGAATTGCTTGAACAGAAAGATAAATTAGATGTTATAAATGTAGATGTTCAGATGGTGAAAAGACCATCAAGAACATGGTTCGTTATTACCTGATACTATAAGGGCTATACTAGTGGGTCCTAGTTCATCAGGCAAGACAAATATAATGTATAATCTGATCACTCATGCAAACGGGTTAAGATTTGAAAATATTTATTTATATTCTAAGACCTCTAATCAGGAAAAATATGTTTTATTAAAAAAAATAATAGATGATATACAAGGTGCTAATTTTTTCATATTTACAAGCGCTGATAAGGTTATACAACCGAACTTGACTAAAAAAAATTCTATTATAATTTTTGATGATGTAATATGTGGTCCACAATCTATAATCAGAGAATACTTCAGCATGTGCAGACATTCAGGTGCTAGCTCTGTATTTTATTTGGCACAAACATATTCTAAAATATCGAAACAGTTAGTAAGAGATAACTCAAACTTTTTAATGATACTAAAACAAGATGATACAAATTTACGACATATATTCAACGATCATTCGTCTGCAGATATGGATTTCTCAGAATTTCGAAAAATGACACATTTCTGTTGGAATCACAGTGATTACGGGTTTATGGTTATCGATAATACTCGGGAACTGAATGAAGGAAGATATAGATGTGGTTTCCATACGTTTATTAAAATAAAATAATTGTATGTACCTATATATACACCGTGGCACTGTTATTATCTACATAGTATTATCAGTAGTCATACGATACAGTTAAATTACATTTATTATTTACAATGAACAAAGAAAAAGTTTTGTTAGAAAATTTGATAACATCAAAAAACAATATTAAACGAAAAATAATGGAAATGAAAAGTGGTGTTATAGATTCTGATAACTATTTCCGTGAAGCATTTAAACCAATAATTGAACCATTAAGTACACACATAAAAACAAATAGTCAATGTAATTCACACCCGACCGAACAAAAAAATACAGAAACCTCATGTTCCAGTGATGAAGACAATGATGATTTAAATTCATCATTTGCAAATTTTTTTTATAATCGATCAAAAATACAACGTTATGATAAATCCTATGGTATGTATTATGATAAAAATAGTGATTCATACAAAATAGGGGATCACACAGTAACTTTTAACCATGGTAACTTGCAGTTGCTTAATAGATACTACAGATGGACAAAAGGACTATGGTCTTTATTATGTGAGAAGGAACCAAAAAATCACACTCTAGAAGATATGGAATCTTATTATGATATTTTGAAAACAACACATGTTCATTTAAAAGCAGATGGGAAACCCAAGACCTCAGGATACTTTAAATGGATGAATGTTGTAAAACCGCTGTACGAACGAATGAAAAATGAGGAAAAACAGTTAAACGAAGAAATAGCTAAAATTAATAACTCTAAAACTCCTCAAATTAACTTGTTACCATTTGGTGAACATTTATCTAGGTTGAGCGCTAAACGTAGTAACGTTCATAACGATACCACCATCGAACCATTTGAATTTCATCCAGAAGCAAACAGTTCTATGTCTACAAATCCTGTAGTTGAAAAGATGTTTGATTTTACTTCAACACAGTGGCGGCGCCAGGGGTGGGCCAGGGTGGGCCCGGGCCCACCTTAAAAAGTCTCGGGCCCCCCCTGTGGCCCACCCAAAAAATTAAATTTAATCATATTAGAATACTAAAAAATATCTCACGAATAAATCATGATTTAGTAAAATATGAAAGTATTAAGTCATAATAAATGGCGTGAACAACATTTGTTGACAAATGAATTAACGTTTAAAGTTAATTTGGTAAATTGAATAAATATTATACTGACATGTATCGTGTGTACTGAAATATTATGTTTTGTTATAAATAGGGTAAAAGAATGTTTGGCTATTCAGGAGAAGATGTTGGACGCTTTATGAAACAAGTACTTGACAGCATTTTTAGTGCCCATTTCAGTACCAAAATTAGTTATACTGACAAATGCCATAATAAAACTACGCCTAATTCAAAAAAAGTTGCTTTAAGTTTATTGAAAATATACAATTTAATACAGGTAAATATATTTTATACGTATGATTAGATGATTTTGATCATATTTAAATAATTTTTTTTTGCTCTTATGTATTTTATTAGATATATTTATATAATACATTTTATTCAAAGTTAGGGTATATTAATATTTATTTAATATACATAATATGCAATAGGGTATGGGTTATGTTATATACATGCAAGAATTTTATCAAAACCAATATAATGGTATATTCAACATATTTTGTTCATATAATATATAAACTGAGACTTAACTTAACGGATACCTCAAAAATTCAGGTGTCCGATATTTAGGGGTTTTACTGTATATATATATTATATGTATAAAAAAAGTTATAATTAATACAATTATACAATGTTGGATTATATAATTATTTAAAACAGCTATTTATGTCATCTCATATTAACACAATATTTAAATATATGAAATAGGTAGGGGAGAATGGGGGAATGCCGGTCACCTAAGCGGGAATTCGTGTATCTCCGGTAATAAAAAACCAAATATTTTTCTACTGCTTACATTAGAACTATAAAGTTGTTAGCTACTGCATATACAATTTTCAAAATTTTAAATTAAGTGCAACTTTTTTTTATTTTTTAAAAAATCGCAAATGACCGGTACTCCCCCTACCCTGGGGTAATGCCAGTCACACAAAAGCCCCATATAAACACATAGGTAATTCAACATTTATTATAAAAACATTACATTTTACATCAAATCAGTATTTTTAAGTAACACATCGTTCTTATGTACCATTGAGAAAGTAATAACAATGTATACATTGTACCAAATTAATTTTCTAGCCTTAATAATAGGGTCTATCAAATAGTATCGGTTTATATTTCTTTAAATAAAGTAATAACAATTCATAACAAAATAAATATAAAGTCTTTTAAATTTAAAAATACAGAACCCTTTAATATTTAATTTTTAATACGTCTTAGAAAAAATAACAATATTAAATTAGGATTAATTATCCATTCTTAATCATATCAGTTCATGTTTTTAAAAATAAAGTAATAACAATTCTTAACAAAATAAATTTAGTCTTTTAAATTTCATATTATAGGACCCTTTAACTATAGGTAAACAACTTGTTTTACTTACTAGTATTTAAAAATAATATTATATAAATACCTAATATACTTAGAAAAAAATAACAACATTAAATTAGGATTAATTATTCATTCTTAATAATAACAGTTCATATTTTTAAAAATAAAGAAATAACAATTCATAACAAAATAAATTTAGTCTTTTAAATTTCATATTATAGGACCCTTTAACTATAGGTAAACAACTTGTTTTACCTACTAGTATTTAAAACTAACAATATATGAATACCTAATATACTTGAAAAAAATAATATTTAATTAGGAAGTGCTTATTTCTTGGCCATTTCTTTTTTTCTGATCATCCTCATGCAAATGTCACAAATATAGTCAACTGCAGTATCAGCTCCACTACATTCTGAATGTACCCAGAAACCACATTGTGTGCACCTGTACCACAATTCATCTTTTCCACTTTCTTCGCATATTAAGCAAACCTCCTCGCCATCATTAACATTATCATCACTGTTGTCATCAACTATTTCTATCATAATATCAACATCACTATCTGAACTAGAACCGATGTCCTCAGTGGCGGCGCCAGGGGTGGGCCAGGGTGGGCCCGGGCCCACCTTAAAAAGTCTCGGGCCCCCCCTGTGGCCCACCCAAAAAAATAAATTTAATCATATTAGAATACTAAAAAATATCTCACGAATAAATCATGATTTAGTAAAATATGAAAGTATTAAGTCATAATAAATGGCGTGAACAACATTTTGAATGGGTTGAAAACTTGAAAACTATGCACTATGCTTGAAAGCCTCATAGATAACGTGTATTTTCCAGCGGCTGAATACGAAAATAATAAATTATACTTATTAGTTATTGTTAAATATTAATCTATGTTATTAATAATTTTGTTGAAAATTCCATGAACTACGCCAACTGTGGGCTTAGATTATTAACCAACTATGATAAAGAAAATACAAGGGAAAACATTCTATTTTTAGATACTTTTGAAATATTGCATTGTCTTGTGAGTTGTAAGAATCAGTAACAGTTTTATCGACGGCGATGCGCGAGGTACTGTTATCTACAATTTACTGTATATTTTTAATTTTGTAAAATCGTTTATTCGTGTATGTAGTTTATACTATTCTATGTTTTCAATTTTGTGATCATTTGACAGTTGATTTTGTTCTTGATTGTTACTAAACTGTTGTTTAAGGTATTTTACTACTACGATTTTTCGGTATTTTACAAAGTAGTCAAACAATTCAGCAAGGTCTTTTTATTACCTATTCATTGTTATTTATAATTAACATTTATTAAATCAATATTTAATTAATTAATTATTTAAACGTTTTTACTCGTCGTCATGTCAGAAAGCAATATCGAAAATGAGACTATCAAAACAAAAAAGGTCAGATCTATAAAATCTTTTTTTTTGCGCCTAAAAAGATAAAATTGGAAGTAAACAAAGCATCTAATTTTGATTCTCCTTCTGATGGTAAGTTTTTTAAAATAAATATTATGAGAATTAATAATTAATATTAAATCAAACCTAATGACCATTTTAGCAATAAATTCGAAAACTACAAATGTAAATAAAAATATTCATCATTCGACTGTAATGACGATTGAACATGATACAACTAATGCAGAGTTTTCAAAATCATTTAAAAAGTGAGTTGACAATTTTTTTCCAAATGATTTTTGGTATAATATATTATGTTATTATTTATAACTAAGGCTGTGAATGCACTATAAATCTTAAAAATTCATTAAAAATATCAAAAAAAAAAAAAAAATGCAATATAAAATGCCAAAAATTATAGAATATTATACATTAGTACATTATATTTTACATGCATAAAAATGTGTTTATTTAATAATAAAAATATTAATTGAATTTAAATTTTGTATAATGCTATTCACCTTAAACATTTTTCAAATAAAATAAACCGTACTATAGTTTATAACATACCATTTAATTTGAACTTGTTTAGTAATACAAATGAACAACCTAATCAAGAACTTGAAAAATCAAATTATTCATCTTCATCTAGTACCTGTAGTAGTGTTGACTTATGCAGGTAAATTAATCATACCTTTAATAATTATTAATTAATACCTAATGTTTAATAGCTTACTTAGGAATTTATATTGAATAATTTTTTTTTTCAATCTAGTTCAAGCTATGAAAGTGTTGATGAAATTGATGAATCTATTTTTACAAACTGTGAACCAGAATTAGAGTACATAGTCAAGCCTCAAAGCCTTCGTACAGTTCCTGGTCCTTATGATATTTCACAAACCATCGATGAAGAGCCATATCAACCAAATTTAAAGAACTATCCTATGGTACTGGCCGGACAAAGAGGACCAGAAGTTTTCAATTTTGTTGGTATGAGCAATTTAAGTGGATAGAATATAGTCAAAGTGAAAATGCTGTATATTGTTTTCCTTGTAGGTTTTTTTCACTTAAACAAAAGAACGATAGTGATAGTATGTTTATAAGTACAGGTTACACTAATTGGAAAAATGCAATGTCTAGTAGGGGTTTTTTGAGACATGATAATAGTGATGAACATAAAAACTGTACTATTTCATGGATAGAATTTAAAAAAAACAAATTAAACAAGATTTCAGTGTTATCAAAATTAAATAATCATCATGCTAGTATTGTAATTGAAAATAAAAAATATATGGAAGCAATAATAATTTCTTTAAGAATGTTAGCTATTCAGGGTATTGCCTTCCGTGGACATCTTGAAAATGAATCTAGTATAAATCAAGGAAATTTCTTAGAGTTGATGAAAGTTATTTCTCTTTTTGATAATGTTGTTAAAAAGAAAAATAATGGCCCAAAAAATGCAAGGTATCTTCATCATTCAATACAGAAAGAATTAATTCACATCATGGCTAGTATGATAATAAATAAAATATCTTCTGAACTAGACAAATCTATGTATTTTGCAATAATGATAGATGAAACTAAGGATATTACAAAAACTGAACAATTATCAGTTGTCGTTAGATATTATTATAACAATGAAATTAAAGAGCGATTTTTAGGGTTTTCTCCACTAAAAAATTTAGATGCAAACACATTATTTAATCATATTCAAGTAAAATTAAATAAATGTAAGATTGATATAAATAAATGTGTTGCACAGACATATGATGGAGCTAATGTTATGAGAGGCTCAATTAATGGAGTTCAAGCTTTATTTAAAAATAAAGTTCCTCATGCTGTTTATATTCATTGCCACAATCATCGTCTTAATTTAGTTCTTGTAGATGTAGCAAAAAATGTTGATGAAGTAAATTTTTTCTTTAATTTTTTACAAGATTTATATAATTTTATATCTGGATCTTCAATTCATTCTAAGTTCATTGAGCTTCAAAAACAAATTTTAAAAATTCCAAAACCAATTGAACTTAAAAGATTATGCCTTACTCGTTGGTCATCTCAAATTCATACATGTCGAGCTGTTAAAGCTACTTTGGAAGTTATACTGTTGTTATTATATAAGATTTCAAATGAAAAAAGTATGCGTTCCTCAGAAGCTACTGGTTTACTTAAGAACATAGATTTTAAATTTATATATTTATTACTTTTTTTTAATGATTTACTTTCCCAAATTAACTTGTTGACCAAATATTTACAAGATAAAAATGCTGATATGGCCAAAGCAATTATATTAATGAATTCTCTTAAAGAACATTTTTGTGAAATAAGAAATGATCTAAGTTATCATTCAAAATTATATAGTGAATCCAAATTAATGGCAAATAAATTAAATATAAAACACCCTTCTGCACAAAATAAAGAAAAAAACAGAGTTAAAAAATTACCCAAACATTTGCAACAATTTATAGTTGAAGGTAGTTCATTGGAAAGTTCAGTATTAGGTTCAGAAACTGATTTTCGAAAAAACCTTTATTTAATTATTATAGATAAAATCAATGCTGAACTAAGTAAAAGATTTTCTAATAATGAAGATTTATTGATAGGAATTAGTGTATTGGACCCAAGAAATAGTAATTTTTTGGATAAAAATCTTATTCATCCATTTGCTTTATCTTATATGTGCGATATTGATTCTTTAGATTCTGAATTAAACATTATTAGAAAATCAATAAAACAATTTGAATTAAAATACCATTCTATAAAAACTATTTTTCAATTTCATAAATTTTTATTGGATTATCAATTAGCATTTTTTGAATTATATAAGTTATGTACTATTGCAATTACAATACCTGTGTCTTCAGCAGCATGTGAAAGAACTTTTTCATGTATGAAAAGAATTAAATCATATTTGAGAAATTCTATGCTTCATGACAATCTATCTAGCTTAAGTATAATTGCTATAGAAAAGTCTGAAGCAAAATCATTAAATATTGAGGATATAATCAATATTTTTGCTGAAAGTCATAATAATAGAAGAATTTTATTAAAATAAATTATTTATATTATTATGTATTTTATTGCTGTTTTTCTTAACTTACCTACATGTGTTATATAGGTACTTATATAATATATTATTATCTTATCGTTCTTATTATTTCCAATTAATATTAAAAGTTTTTAATTGTTTAATTTAAACTTTAAACAGTTGTTTTTTATTTTATCTTAAAATATTATATTTATTTATATAGTTTTTTTTTTTATATATAATAAAATATGTTCATTGATTGTTTATTTAAATTCGTATTATTACATAATATAATGTTTATTGTCAGTTTAAAATATTTGTAGTTTTGTTTTTATGGTTATAGAAACTCAATTGTACTACAGTTTTATTGATGCATGATGGTGTAATTGGTATTGAGTGTAATTTTGGGTTAGGGAGTATAAAAATTAAAAAGTGTTTACATAAATATATATTTTGTTAGGAAATAAATACTATTAATACATGTTTACGAATCATTGTTTTATAGTAAGTTTACACGATGTAGTGTAAAAAAAATTGAAAAATTGGAAGTTGACCCTCCCCATCCCCCCTCTGCAAAAGTGCCTGTCGTCAATATTGTTTTTATATATACTATATCAGGTCAACAATTTGGCCCTCCCTAAAAAATTTGGGCCCCAGCCTGGCCCACCTGGTATTAAATTTCTGGCGCCGCCACTGCAGATAATATAAGTATTATTGAGAATAACGAATCACGAATAATAGGACAAATAGTGTGTTGTCTTGTTCGCAAATATCAAGAAACGACCAATTAGTCCGAATCACAAATAAGGAGGTGCATATTAATTTACGGTCATTTATTATATGAAAAAACGGTACTCCATATAAAATGTTGGGTCAAAACTCAAAGACCCATGTTCTATGTTCAAGGCTTCAAGCATACCACGACTAAAGAGCCAGTGATTAGAGAACAACAATTTACAATACTATTAATTAATAGTAATTATAACACGATGATAGTAAAACGCAATAGACAGGTAGTTGCTTTCCTAGGACTTGGCTGTATGCCTGTACTACCACTCGTATAGACAGATATTAGTCGGACGGATATCGGCTATTTTTATTACGTATTATTTTTTTCGGGGATCTGTAAACACCCCGACACCCGCCTTGCTATGATTTTATTATTAATAAATCGTGTACTTTCACAATATCAATACTTGCGTTTGTGTATTTATAGATAGCATGTTATATTATAAATTATAATGTATACGTTAATACGCACAAGTTATGTTTACACTATACTAACCTATGATATAATTATACATTTATACCTCTTAATCACGATTGCGAAATCGAAATTTTTCAGTTTGAAACAAAACCATTACATTATAATATATTAATTAATAATCATACAAAACGAGACACCCTCACTGTTTAGAAGTTAGAACTTTACAATTTATGAAAAAAAAATAAGAAAAACTCCCTTAAAAGACACCTCTTGGTCAACAGACAGGACCACGGACACGACGAAAATGTTCATAAAACTAAAAGCATATAACATGACGAGTTGTGTTATTTCCCAATTTCTAGGTGTTACAATTATATTGGAAAACCCGAAAACGTGAAACAAAATCGATCACACAATATTAAAAAACGTTTCCAACTGGTAAGCACAACATATTTAAGTCATTGGGGAATTAGAAAGACAAGGTTGTTAAATAGGTACTTACAAATAATATATAATGATACATAATATTGTAATACACTAATACTTATTATTATAGTATTGTAATATTATTAGCCATTAGGTACCTATACCTAATTATTTAATATTAATAAAGACGACATACCTATTGAATTGCAATTTTAATTAGGCAACTGTAATATTATATTAATGTATAAAGCACAGGAGTATCCCGTATTAAAGGTTCAGTCAAACAGAAAGCGGGCTGGCCCCGCGGGCACTGTAAAAGAATACAACCGACTGCTGACTGCGGCGGTCCGCGTACCCTTCACCATGGCAGCCAGCTTTCTGTTTGACTGAGCCTTGAGCTATCAAACCCATTTAAGCGTAGCGTAAGTATACTATAAAATAACAAAAAAATAGTATAGGTACTTACCGAAAACTACAAAATCGCCGATCAGTAATAACTAATATTAAGCTAGAAAGTTGTAGGTAGTAAGACAGACACTCCAAACTACCAAGAACTAAAATAGTGACTATTGTGTCTGTCGTGTGTATACTCGAATACCGTTTACGAAGCAACTGGAATTTCCAACTGGCGACTGACAAATAATACGTTAGAGTGTTAGACCATCGGCGGCCGTTGGAGACTTGGAGTGTTTGACGAATGCGGCATGCGCGACTATGCGAGTCCGGCTCGGGCGGTCTTCCGTCCGCGTACAAGGTGGCATGGGTAGAGGGGAAACCGTGTCGCGTTTGATTCGTCGTCGTCGTTTGTCCGGGCAAACGGTTCATGTTATTACACGATAACACGATGTTCGTTATTGAATAATAATAATATAATATATTTATTTATAAATACGACCACGGTATTTTGATAGAACGTCGGACTACGATTATGATATTTACGAAATAAGTGCACGACCATAATAATAATAATAGTATAAACACGACAATAAACGACGATAATAATGGGGAGTTCCGACTTGACCGTATTTTTCGCAGCAATTTAAATTTGGCTAATTGGCTTTTGACACGGAACGATGTAGAAATTGATTTCACGATTTCATTTCACGTGTAGACAGTCATAAAATCTAAATGTCTGATTGAAGTGGGAAAGGCACTATATGATGGCAATATAGTATATTTTCTAAATAATTGTATTTCAAGAGACACAATAATCTTTTTTACGTATCTACTAATTAGTAATTGCTGAATTAGTATTAAGCCGCGTTTCCACGACTGGTGTACTTGCCAAGTACGCCAATAATTGTACATTTGACCAGTACACCAGTAGGGTGTTCACAGTGTTCACACGACTGGCGTACTTGACAAGTATGCCAATACTTGAGCACTTGTACAAGTAGCCAAGTACACTGTTCCCCCGGCTGGCTGTTATAGGAAATATTGGTGGTGGGGGCCACAATTTAATATTTTTCGGTTTTTATGACATTTAAGTTCGAAATTAGTGTAGTTCTAATCGTTGTGTGGTAAAGACTTGGCTACTAAATAGTTGATTATTTTAAAACTTTAATTTAACACAAATTAATCAATCATTTATTGGACCATGATGAGTGACAACGACGAAGCACAAACTAGGTAGTGCTTCATTTATTGTTATGTGTGGTGAATATTTAAAAAATAAGAAATATGTTAAAAGTCCAAAGAAGAGAAGGTGGTGGATGACGACAGTACCTACATCAAAGTCGTAACAAATAAGTTCGTTACGTTTTAAATCTTTACAATTACCCGTGTAATAGAATATTATATTGCTACTTTTATTCCTTACTCAAAAAAAAATGTATCTATATAATAACTGCTTACAGTTTTTAGTCACCTATTTTATACCTATATACTTTTAATTTATGTAGGTACTTATATACTTATATTTTGTACTTCATTATTTACAAAATATATCCATTTAATATTTAAAAACTAAAACAGCATTATATAGCGACCATACAAATATATACTATTTTACATAAATTATTTACTATTCGTGCACGTGAGTATTACGATTTACGGATCCACTGCAGTAATATGCCAATATATTGTATCTATACAGTGTAGCTACTGACTATTTAAGTTAAAATGTTAAATAGGTAGGTACTTATATAACTTGGAGTATGGAACATATTTAATGATTATGATATAATACTTTTTATAGGTACAATGCAACAAATCTTATGGAGGATCTAAGACGAGAACCGTCCGATTTTTTTTTAAATTTGAAAATGTTTGCAGGATGTCGGCCACTGGTTTTGAATCCAGGGGCGGACTGGCAGATCGGGAGATCGGGAAATTTCCCGATGGGCCGGTCGAATAATCGAATTATGGGGCCGGACAATTTGGTTGTACAAGTAACTTATTACAATTTTTAGATTATAATTTATATAAGAGTTTATCAGTTTTTGGTAAATTTAAAATCTATAGAATATAAGATAAATAATACGTTAATACGATAATAATCGTACCTTAAATATAATTTTGCTTTTCTAAGATACATACGAAACATAAGGTATTTATATAAATAGAAATTACGCTGCCGCCGTCGCCGTGTTGTTTATAATATACGAAACGATATATTATTAATTCGATGTATTATTGTTGTTAGTTGCTATATAACTTAAAAATGGCTACAGAAAAAAGTATTTTAAGTGATATACCATACCAAAATGTTATAGACCGTTTAGCCCAAAAAAGCAAAACACTCCATAAATTATTAATTCCTTGAGCTAATAAATAATTATTACCATGTATTTCTAAAATGTTTTATTTATCTTCTGTTAGTATTAATTATAATTTAAATATTCAACTGAGAAAATGTCTGGTATTTCAAACGTAAGTGCTGTAATAGTGTATTAGATTAGGCCTTAGACAATATGTCAATATAATGCTTAAGTAGTTCCGGCAACGCCATCGATATTACAAAAAAAGACCTTAGACAATGGTTTATGGGCGATGGGCCGCTTGAAAAAAAATTCCCGGGCCGCTCTGAAGGAGCCAGTCCGCCCCTGTTTGAATCTGTACTTGGACCAGTAAGTAAGAAAAATGATACGGTTATGAGAGAAGCAATCCCTGTACAAGAAATGTTGTAGCACACGTTACCATTTTTTTTTTAAATTATTATTATTATTTAGTATCCTTTAAAATAAATTATTAAAGGTTAGCAGTGACATTCAGGTTATTGGCTTCCAGTGACATTTTTCGAAGTTTATCTTACCTATTTAAATTTTCTTCCTAAACAATTATTTGACGTTTGTAACGCATTGATAGATGTACTCAAGCCTTAAGGATGAAATCAAGGTAAAATTTCAAGAATGTGTTTAATTTTTAATAATATATGATATACTGTAATCAGAAAATTATAATCATATAAATATCATCAAATACTTGCTATATTAAATCAAAAAAAATCTCGTCTATATTTGTCCAAACAAAATTTAAAATTATTACTTGACTTACATGGATTGTAACCAACTTTGTACAACTTAAATCGTGATTATTAATTAATCGCTTATTATTATTATTTCTAAATAAATATAACGAAACTAAAAACAGAGAAATCTCAAAATAATTATGAAAATAAATATAACATTGAATAAAGAGTAAGTTTAAAAAAACTACGTAAAAAAAAAATAAACCTTTATAAAACATATTACTGATGTCCATGTTGAGTATAACCAGTATTGGATTCATCAGTAATCACTCCAGATATCTGTGAAATATTCTAAGGATGTTGGGACTGTTAAGAGTAAGAAAAAGAAGATGGTTGGAAATAGTATACGAAGATGCTGAATGGATAGAAGTAGGAAAATTATATGAAGCTGTAGGAATACTTTGTTGCGGATTTTCTAAAAAATAATTTATACATTTTATTATCGAACGACATTCAAACGATAAAGTGCCTATTTATGCATGATAGTTATATATACATTTACCCGTGTGCTTATTGTTATATTGTTGGCCCGGGCTGAGATACTGCAAATAAAAATTTGGCCACAGTCTCATAGGCGAAGCATTTGGTTTATATACGTCTTCGACACTTGAGCCTGTTCCCCTATTAGCCTTGACTTTATTCAAAAGTGGTCTTAAGGTCCGCACACGCTGCTGCGGTATAGACGGTACGGTAACGATACGTGACGGTAACGATAAAATTGAGCTCATATAGTTTTATGTAAGACAAACCACATCAGTATGATATTCGGTGAAACGCGCGGTAGGCGCGCCAATAATCTTTGCGCGGTAAAGTTTAAAACTAAACGAATGTAATTGAATGTAGATGTGCACATTGCTGCGATAAAACGATGGTACGGTAAAAAATATCGTTCCGTACTCCGATATTTTTTTTAACGTTGCACTCACGATTTTTAACGTCTACCGGCCCGATAAATATTTACAGCAATAATGTTTAACATATTGTAAATTGTAATTCAGTTGATTATGCCATGGGGGGGGGGGGGAATAAGATCATTTAAAACTCGAGAACATAAGGAAACACCTCTTGCTTCAATGCAACACAGGTAAAAATTAAAATAATCTATTTAATTGTTTAAATATTAATTGATTTTACTTTTTTATTTGGAACTCAAGAAGATTACATTTTGATGAAAGTATACAAACAATATGACACAGCAATACATATAAGGGATACTAAGTGTTAATTTAATTTAAATTTTTTTTCTCAGGTACCTACATAATTTCAATTTTAGATTTTGAGCGGAGCGATATATGTATTGATTTTACAATGATGTGTGTTTTTTTATTTTTTTTTTTTTTTGTGTCTGTGTACACGATAAGTAGACGAAATAATGCTTCGATTTTCAACTTCAATATCTTGTTCGATGGGAAAGTGAATCTAGTTGGTGCATTCGGGAGGTCATTTTTTAAAATTCCCAATAGTTTTCAAAAACGCAGAGAAAAACGGTAATTTTTACGCAAAATCGATTTTAGTGTTTGCTGTAACTCTAAAACAAATGACCGTATATTATATATTCATGACATTTATTTCATATGTTTATTCTATCACTTCTTATACTTGATAGGTACTCAATAAAATTTTATTCGTTGGGTCAAAAAGCTTGAATATTTCAAGGCTCCTAATATATTGTTTCAATAGTAGTTGAACAATATTAAAAATACATAAGCGCAGTTTTTTTTATATAAACATTTAATGTCCGATTTTTGACAACATTTCTCAATTTAAAATTTAAAAATATTTTTGTAGTTGAAACTTAATAACATTTTCAATTTTTAAAGCTAAGGATTGAAAATGTAAAACAATGTTCCACGTAAGTGGGATATTCTGTGACTAAAAAATCTCAAAAATATAAACACACAGTTTTTTTTACAGCTATTTTATTATCAAATTTGGACATAATTAAATATTAAATAGGTAACTAAGAATAACGGTTTTAGTTGTTTTGTTGTAATTTTATAATATTAAGTAATGCAACTTATCGGCTACCGTATTAATAATATGAAAAAAACAATATAAATATAAAATAAAATATCAACACTGACAAACCGTTTCAGCTCAGAGTTGTTTTTCGTATAGGTACAATGATAATTTATATTATATCATTAAATTCAAATTTAATACCATCCATTATACAGTGACCCACTCGTAACCTACTGTACAGCAGAGGAACTTAACCGCATTTTTTTTTCGATAAATTGCATAGTTTTACATATTTTCCAATTTTTTACTTCATATTATGATGTTTTTTTAACCCATATTTATGTGCATATTTTAATACTTTTTAGCGCATAAAGTTCAGTCTTGATAACTAAACATTATGAGTTATGACAAATAATAAACAATCGATGTTTTTAGTTTTCAACCAACTTAATATTTTAAATATGAATGTAAATTTATTTTTCAAAACATGAAAAATGTATCCCATAAGTGAAGATGTAGGTAATTCTATATTTATTTTTTTTTTGTTATCAGGTAGGTACTTTCTATTTTTGTAATTCTTAAATAGGTAAGTAATAGGTATAACTTGTGAAAAAAAATAATTTAACCAATTACCAACTAAAGGTAAATTATTTAAACTAATAAGATTCTTTGTATTGCATATCCCCTACAAGAATTTCATAAAGAAAAATTATGGAAAATAATAAAAGGGCCAAACATTATTGGCCACCCTAGTAGAAATTTTCTGGCTACGTGCCTGGGCTGAAGCTACGTATTATTGTAAAATATACCTACCGATCGCACGACTATCGCTGGACAGCTCGACTACTAATGACGACTAATGTTATGAGAAAGTGTAGAGCGTGTTGTTATTGAAAATTCTGGATCATCCAGTGGGATAATTCCCATATTATATTTTGTGTAAAAAACTAAATATTAATAATAATAATATCCTAGATCCTAGATATGAGTCTAGATAATAATATAATATAATCATGCCATAATTCTGACATTCTTTCAAAATTTGCAATAGTTGATAATTTGTTTTTAGAAAAAAAATTGAACAAAATTCAATGCATTATAGAATATTCTTAAATATAAATATTGAAAAAAATTCATGAGGTGGATTTATCCCCCTCATCCCCCTCGTTTTACCGCCACTGTTGTAATTATGACATAAATAGTATGAAGCTGTTTAGCTGTACAGCTATATTACTATTATGGCATTTGTACTAATACATCGAAGTGCATAGGATTACGACTTACGAAGCAATTGGACAAAACATTCGCTATTCATATGCGAAAGTACAAATAGAACCGTTTATTGTCTTTCCTGAGTTGGGGCATTAGTGTGTGATATTCACATTTTTTCGCTTTACATTTATTTGATGGGGTTAAAGTTTATAAGTTTATTTAAAATTAATCACAACACAATTAGGACATTAGGTACAAGTATTAAGACTGGTATTATGTATTATAGGCACATTTACAGAAAAGGTATCGACTGGTGGGAGGGGAAGGGTTTATAACAAAAATATTCATATATATTTTCCATAGCTATCGAAAAAAAAATATTTTTGAAAATAAATTTAAAGGGTAATCACACAATTCCTGTATGTGTGTCTGATATATCGTACCGCACTACCGCAGCAGTGTGTGCTAGTAGTACCGAAAAGCGTTCCGATACGATATTTTACGGTCCGGTAACTCACATCGTTACCGGATCAGTGTGCAAGGTACGACGGTAAAAATTACCGCACAAATAAAATATTGTTTACCGTATCGTTACCGTACAGTCTACCGCAGCGGCGCAGTATAGTGTGTGCGGACCTTAAAGGTAGACATAAGTGACTCCTTTTTCTTCTTTAGCTCTTGTACACTGCATAAATTACTTGAATATTTGAACACTCGTTGGAAACTACATTTGGGTCTCTTTGTTGTAAATGTTTTGCATTTCAGATTACAGGTTCTTGTTCAAACAATCTTAAAAATTCAAGTACTGATTCATTTGACCACTTCATATTGTTTGTTATTTTATTTAATAATGTGAAGTACTAAAATAAGTTGTTCCTTATTTTTCCTACACACCGCGGAAATTAATTACTGATATTAAATATTAATAGGCTTATGGCACGGCCCAAAATACCAAATATGGCAATATATGAACGTTCGTCGTTCATAATATTAAACTAAAAATAACCGGATTATTTTGAACAACATAATATAAATAAAATCACTTATTAAAATACAAATAAAATTAATTCCGTATTTACTCACAGAAACAAACAATAATACCTACTTAAATAACATAACACAAAATGTAATGCAATTTACGAAAATAAAATTGGCAATGATCGAAGAACTTGAAACTTGTGATATTAATTAAATAAAACATATATTAATTATTATCTATCCATAAAAATTGAATTTAAATATATTTAATAAAAAACGTAAGTAGGTATGTGGGTATAATATAAAATAAAATAAATAGTACCTACGTAAATTTCTATTGAAAACTGCTAATAAATCAACTATCCATCTCAAACGTGTGCATATATAAACATTGTAATTTTTTTAAACAAAAATAGCCAATAGGTATAGGTACATTAAAAAAATAATTATGTTATATAATATCATTTATTATTAACAACTATTAACTTTCGCGCCTCTGGATCACAAGGCCCGTATTACAATAGTTGAACTCCAGTTAAACCATCGAATTCTCAGCCGGTAAAATCAGTGGTTCAAGCGTAACCGAGGTTTAAACTATGATTGTAAAACGGGCCCTAAGGATGCTACTGTTTTTGCTGGTCTACACGAACCAGTCGTGGAATCAGTAGTACGAGTATATTGGCCGTTCCTTTGACTTGTGTCATATTTATCGACAGTCCTCGGGAATGGCACCAGTGACAAATTATTGTACAAGTATGCCGATCCAACGGCATGGCAAGTAACCACCAGTACCAAATATTGGTCAAGTACACCAGTCGGTAGGATCGCGGCTTACACTATTACCGATTAATAATAGATTGACTAGTAGCTCGTGATAAATATTCTAGGGAGACATAAATTAGCTTCTACAAGTACCTATTAAAATAATGTGTAAAAAAAAAGTGTGGATAAAAGGATGTCACTCTGCTGTACAGTAGGTGAGTAAGTGGATTACAGTTTAATGGATGGGATTACATTTAAATTATATGATATAATATCATTGTATACAGGGCCGGATTTAGGGGGGGCCCAGGGGGCCCCGAGCCCGGGCCTCCACAAATTGAGGGCCCCTACTAAATGTTTTTTTTTACATCCAAGTATAAAACACAATATAACATTTTCAAAACGGATTTAAATCACAGCATGAATAAAAATATTCAATCATTGATATTGTCATAAATTTATAAATAAATGTTATTATTAATATTTAATAACTAATGAATTTATAGAAGTGAGTAGCTAGCTTACAAATGTGAATTTAAAATCGATTATTATGTTATTATGTTATTATTATCTTGTAGACTTGTAGATATTTTAATTAAAAACAGTTATAAATAAACACATATTATAACTTATATAGCAAGCCGTCCGCTGTGGACTGTTATAACTTATAATAAATGCGTGCTGAATAAGTTCTAAATAAAAACATGCGATAACGTAGACTGTAGAGAAAAATGTAATTATTTATGATATTGATGCGGTAGACCGTAGACGATAGGAAAAATAGATGGTACACTCAGTTTTCACGCTTCAACCATAAAGTATATTTTGATCGTGATATTTATCCAGGTTAGTACAATGTATTTTTTATTAAATTAAATTTAGTAATTCGACGATTTTCAATCAAGGGGGCTGCTGTCTGTGTAAAAAAGTGGCATTTAGACCAAAAATCTAGACAAAACTGTAGTAATTTGGTTAGACAGATTTCAATTTTGAAAACAGATTAAGATTAATTAACGAGACAACCTACTAGGTTTTTATCGTGGTGATTTTTAATATTCCGAAAATTGTTAGTGTCACGATTAAAAATATAAATAAAAAATATCGTTTTTAGATTCTGAGCGGAGCGATGAATGTATTGGTTTTACAATGATGTGTGTTTTAGTGATTCATAATACACTTATACAGACTCAGATATCATATTTTGTTGGTCAACGTTAAAAAAAAAAATTTATCGTTGAACTAGATTACAGGTTTAAAAAAACTAATATTCAAATTCTAGTTTTACAATGATGTGTGTTTTAGATTCTGAGCGGAGCGAAGAATGTATTGGTTTTACAATGATGTGTGTTTTTTTTTTTATTTTTTTTTATTTTTGTGTCTGTCATCACGTTTTAGGACAGAAAAAGTTTTTTTTTTTTCGAGTTTTTTTTTCTATAAATGTCAATAAAATTTTATTTGTTGGGTAAAAAATCTTGAAAATTTAATAGTAGGCTTCTAATATATAGTTTCAAAGGCAGATGAAAAATATTGAAAATCCGTAGTCACAATTTTTATTTATATGTAATCAAAGTTCAAATTTTGACAAAATACGTAAAAATGACGAAAATTTGCAATTTATTTTGAGTTAGAAATTCATAAAAATTTTTCTTTTTAAATCTAAGATTTGAAAATGTAATTCAAGATTCCTCATAAGTTTCCCTAATTTTATCAATAAAAAAAAGTTTATAAGCAAGTCATAATAAATTTTTATGAGCATTTTAAGTTCAAATTTGTACAAGATTCGATATTCACTCGATTTCTCATGTAGCGATTTTCTTATTTTGTTGCAATTCAAAAACAAATAACTGTAGATGCATGAAAATTTCACTGAATGTTTATATAAGCTATTTCTATACACCATCTAATTTTTAATATATTTTGACTGTTTTTCAGTATTTTACGGACGATTTCAATTTTCAAATTTTTTAGTTTTTTTTTCTATTAATATCAATAAAATTTTATTTGTTGGGCCAAAAATAATGAAAATTTAATACAAGGCTCCTGATATATTATTACAATAGCAATTGAAAAATATTAAAAATACATAGGCACACATTTTTTTTATAATCATTTAAAGTTCGAATTTTGACAAAATTTATCAAAATCTCGAAAATTATCAATCATTGTAATTAAACAATTATAAAATGTTCAGTTTTCTTAACTAAGGATTGAAAATTTAAAATAAAGATTCTAATAAATAGTACATACTGTATTCAAAAAATCTAAAAAATATTTAAACACAGTTATTTTTTACAGACATTTTAAGTTCAAATTTGGACGAAATTACATATTAAAATCAATTTTAACGAGTAAAAGTATATATTATAATATTTTTATAGCATCACTGATAATTTTAGGTTAATAATTAAATAATATGAATAATATTAATTCAACTTAGCAGCTACCGTATAATAACAATATCAATATAATTTAAAATATCCTAGACTGACATACCGTCTCCGCTCAGAATCGTTTTTCGTATACAATGATATTATATCATTGAATTCAAATTTAATACCATCCATTATAGTACAGTGATCTACTTGTAGCCTACTGTACAGCGGAGCGACATCCACTTGACCCCCTTTTTTATATTTATTAATAGCACAGCTGGAAAAATAGATTTTCAAAATCACCTCGATGAAAACCTAGTTATAATTTAATAATCTATAATATAATAGTTTAATAACAACTTGTTCCTGCACCAGTGGCGGATCCAAGGGGAGGGTAATAGGGTAAATACCCCCCCCCCCCCTTGAGCTTATTTTATAAAAAATTATTACATTGTTAGTAATTTGTTACTTGTGTGTATTTTTGTTAGTTGGAATTTTTTTTATTTTTAAAATTAGTGTTATTTTTTTCAGTATATAAATGTTGTCATTGGTATAAGTTTGTAAGAATAAATTCAAAATAATGATATTAAAAAGTATGTTATTAAGTATGAATAGCATCTGTTGGATACATTTTAATTACCCCCCCCCCTTGAAAAATTTCTGGATCCGCCCTTGTTTACTTCTTCGGTATCGTTGCATCAAGGGTTATGTTTTTATAGCTACGGCCTACGGCATAAGTCCTTAGTCTGGTTGGTACATAACAAAACAAAAATAAGTTGAGCAAATGGCTACAGCCTTCAGTCTATAGCGTTGCTGTACAGTATAGATGTCTAACGAGTAACAAAGTACTCAGAATAATAACTCATCTATAGAAAAAAACTTTACAAAGGTGAATTTCTAATCTTCTATTTGATTTTAAAAATTCAACAAATTACCTATTAATAATAAATTATGTGTTGCATTATTTCATATGTAAATATTATTAAAACTAGACTGGTTAATATGGTCGGATAGGTAGGTACTTTTTTACCGGGATACATATTTAATTATAAGGCCACAACTGTCCCACAAGTAAGTAAGTAGGACCTGTAATTCTCTACATCCTGGAGACGTGGTCCGTGGTTTATACTTTTTTTACTATAAAATCTATGAAATTAATTATTTGTCTATGTGTTTTACTCGTCGTGGAGGTATTTGCTCCATCAGCAAATACATATGTGATATGTCTGAGTAATTTAATATAATATCGGTGTAGTTTATGTTCGAAGTAATTGATATCGGAGCAGTATTATGATTGACAATGGACATTTCTCTCGGAGTGATACAATGTCGTAGCAGTAGCTGACAGTCGTAGCACTGGTGTTATCCGATAACGATGAACATTTTTCTCGGAGTAATACAAATGTCGTAGCAGTAACTGACAGTCGTAGCCTATAATCTAAGACCGCGGTCGTAGCACTGGTGTTACCGATGACCGATGATAATGTACATCATATCATGACAAATTTTAATGCTGTCATGTATGATAATATTATTATGTGATTATAACTTATAAACACTAAAGTTTTTTTCCGACACCAAAAGCTGAATGTTACGATATTATCTTATTATTCTAAATCGAATATTTATTGTTTCGTCCCGTTCGTAGAATATCTCGCCCGTCGACGAAGCCGCTGGTCGGTAGACTGCAGACGCTGTGCAACATTTCTGCGAAACCCAATTCGCGTCGACGACATGATGAACTCAAGCGGTGCGATCGAAAGCGACGTCGGGTGTGCGACGCCAATGGAAACGGATGACGAAATTGATCAACTTGTGGTAGGTGTTATTGTTGATGGATTGTGTTGGACGGTTTTCATATACTAATCGTCGATTGTGATTTTTTAGGCTCAAACTACCGATGTTGAAATGGCAGTCATGGAAATCGCGCCCCTCGTCAATCCGCCAGTTTCGGCGGTAGCGCCAATTCCAAGCTCAACGCAGACATCAGTAGGAGCGCTTACCAACAGACTGTCCCCGACAGTAGTGCCCCTCAATAACAAACCTTCCATAACTCACAGTAATCTAATGGTACCGCAAGTCGCGCCTCTCATCAGTTCAACTATATCAACAAACAATCCGCCCATGTCCCCAGCCGTACATGTAAACCAAACGACAGTTTCTACAGTCACTTCTCTTAATAGCACTCCTGTGTCAACAATCTCTATGCTCAATAACCCTTCGATAGTGACCTCCAACCAGCAAAATATTGTAATGCAACATCTCCAATTCCAACAATTGCAACAATTGCAACAGCAACAGCAACAACTACAACAGCAACAACTCCAACAGCAGCAACAACTCCAACAGCAACAGCTCCAACAAATGCAACAGAAACAACTATTAATACAACAACAACAACTAAAACATCACCAACAGCAACAAATAAAACAGCTACCTCAACCACAATTACTACAGCAGCTACAGCAAGTAAGAATTCTGTATTATCAAACTAAAAAAGCTAATGTTTCTAATATCGTAGTCCTCCGAGGCATTGGTTTAGTTGCACACACAATTAAACATAATACCATGTTTAATCGTTAATATATCTTTAAAAATATATATAACATAATATTTTATGCATTTATACTAACTAATTGTAATTACCCTTATAAAGTTAAATATCTTTACACAAGACTACCCTACATAGCCAGGATTTTTTTGGAGGGAAGGGGCTGATAATTTGGGTAATAAGTAATAATCTTTGATTAAAATGTTCTACTTTACCGTGCCCTTTTCTTTTGGAATTTTTTAGTAGACTAAGTCATTTTTTGGGTGAAAAGAATGTTGGTGAAATCAGAATTTGGCGCAAGAAGTTAGTTTCGAAGTTATTGCTAATTTAATTATTAAAATTAAATAATAACCCTTAAATACCCAAAATGCCTTTAAAATCTTTCCATTATACCATGGCGCAATGGTAACATCGCATTCACGATTACTCAGTAAACAACGTTCGATACTCGTTGAGCACTAAATAGTTTTTGCACTGTTTTTTTAAAAAATGAAGATTTCAAAAATTGTAATATAGCTTCCAAGCAAATTTTTTAAACATTTTTTCCCAAAATATATGTTTTACGATCTTTTGTAACCGGCTCGGGTAAACTAAGGATTTAACTTCGAAAAGTACGTTTACTGCCAGTGTGGTGACTAGCTCGCTCAGACTTGAAAATCGAAAATATCCCTCGACTTGACAAAAAAAAAAATTGCCAAAAAAAAAGGGTGCCCGTTAAAGTAAAAATATACCCAAATCTCCAATCTAAGAAAAAGTTATAAATGTAGATCATTATTATTAAGATCAGAAAATACCTATGACATAATAATAAGTAGGAGGTAGGTATTACCGTAACATTCAATTTTTTTTCAATAAGAAAAAAATCTTAACGTTTATAAAGAAATCTTTGTAATACCTATTTTGTTTTACTTATACTTATATTTTGTTTTATGAAAACTCTAATTTATTTACCAATTTAACAATAATTATTTTCCTAGAGATTTAGGAGATAACTAATACAGTAGAACTTCCATATAACGGTCACCGAAGGGACTGTAAATAATGACCGCTTTTTAGAGGTGCCCGTCCTACAGAGGTAGGATAACACTAGGATAACACACGACGGGACCAAAAAAATTGACCGTTACATAGAGGTGACCGTCCTATAGAGGTGACCGTTAACGGAAGTTTTACTGTAGATAAAAATATGAAATATTTGAACAAATACAGTTTAGCCCCTAAGAGATTGGTGAATTTTTTTCTTCAAAATGTGTGGTTTTGCATGTTTTATAATATGATGGTTCAAAAAAAGTAGGTAAATTTTTCTTTTGAAGTTATGGTCAATAAACTTCAAAATCATGTTTTAAGGTTAAAATACCAAAATATAAAATGTTTACTCTTTAAAAAAATAAAAACATGATTGTTATAATTTGCAAATTAGCGAGGGTAGTAAGTAGGTATTGATACTTATACAATGTTCTAAAAATAAAGTGTCAACTACTATAATATAGACATATAATCTATAAATTCTAAATAGTTATAAATTCTACATTTTTACTGTATAAGTTAGGCAAATAAATTATTTATTATTATCTAACTATTATTTGTGTAGGTACAGCAACCACAGCAACATCAACAGTTGCAACAACAACCAGCGCAGCAACAACCCCAACAACAGCAGCAACCCCAACAACTTCAGCAACCTCAACAGCTTCAACAGCTGCAGCAGCAACAACAACAACAACAACAACAAGTAGTACAGCAGCAGCAGCAACAAGCAGTACAGCAGCAACAACAGTTATTACATCAACAGCAACAACAAGCAGTACAGCAACAACAACAAGTAGTACAGCAGCAGCAACAATCAGTACAGCAGCCACAACAACAAATAGCACAGCAACCACAATTACCGTCACAGCAGCAACAGCAACAACATCAACAAACAGTACAGCAGCCACAACAACAACCATCGTCACAGCAGCAACAAACACCACAACAACAGCAACCATCACAACAACTTACCATTAAAAACTTGACAAATGCAGACAATGCAGCAGTATGTATTTTTCTAAATAACTCTATTTTCCTATCATATTATGGATATAAATTGATACAAGTTGTTGAAATTGTATATCATAAAAGTAGGTAGTAATAGACTACACATCAATCTTCACCATATTTCTGGCCTGCTACAAGTAAAATCAGTACCTGACTACAAAAATATCAATTTTTTGCAAAAATGAAGTTAGGTATTTTTAACCGATGAATTAAATATTTAAAGTACACCTTTTTACTGAAAAGATAGAAAATTATATCAGAAATTAAAAAAAAACTATTAATTTTGGGATGAATAAATTATTTTTGATATTTTTCTCATTATAGAAGAAGATAAAAGAAGTATCATTTTTACTTTAGCATTACCCACATATTAAATACTAGTGTACAATAATGGAATACAGTATCATCAAAACCATTTAGTATTACTAGTAGAAAATGCCGATACTTCAGTGAAAAATCAGTAGCACTTGACCCCCTTAAATTATACTAGGGGGGGGATTCAAAGGTATCATATTGCCCCTCGCATATTCCAACAGTAGAAATATTTAAATCTGTGAATTGTTTTTGCTTTAACTACATTTTAAGTAATGAATTATCTCAGTTCCAGAAAAGAACAGCACCCAAACAATGGTGTAGAATATACAAGTAACAACCTAAGCATTTCAGGAAAACATTTCAAATAAATTTCACTTTATGAATTTGGAATGGCCGGACCATTCTGTTTACTGGAACAACTTGCTTAACAACATATCCACATTTTTTCAATAGATGTTCTTTTATTTGTTGAATAACCCAAATTTATTTTATCAAGTTATGATTTAAATTAATCTTGTTTCCATTTATGTTTTGTCATATTGTGCCAATTATGTCTTATTAGAACCTGGTCCGGTTCATTTAATTGTCACATATAAAAAATTTATTGAAAAACTATTAATTTAGCCAAAATTTTATATTTTGAATATCTACTATTAGTTATTATAAGGAGTAACTTAATAAAACATATTATTTGTGTTTTTTTCATAGTTGTTAACAAAAGCACGTTTGCGTGAACTAGTCAAAGAAGTAGATCCAAATGAACAGCTAGAAGAGGACGTAGAAGATCTTATGTTGCAGTTATCCGACGATTTTGTAAATGAAGTAGTCAAATCAGCATGCGTATTTGCTAAACATAGAAAATCGAATATCGTTGAAGTTAAAGACGTCCAAATTTACTTAGGTTAATATTGAAATAATTTTTAAAAACTTGTCAAATGTATAGTGATTTTATTAAAATTTATATTAACCATTGTATATATTTTACAGAACGTTACTTAAATATGTCGATACCTGGTTTCGGCACAGATGAATTAAAACCGTACAAAAAATCTCCAATTACAGAAGCACATAAACAACGAACAGCACTTATCAAGAAAGTTGCCAGTAAAAAATACTAATTTAAATGTTAATTCGTTATATATCACCAGCATTACTGTTCAGAATTATTTTTAGAATTTTTGGTCGTTAAAAACACTTCTTATGGTTTAATATAAAATTGGATAAATGTAAGACTTACTTTATTATAAAACTTTATTTTCTATTATTATAAAGCTTTTAATTAGCTTAGTTACATTTTTAATATTATTCTTAACTGATTTTTTTTTTTGTAAAATGTCTTCTTAATTCTTAGTTAAGTTAAATTATTGGTATTTAATAAACACACTTTGTTCTATACAAACAATTAAAAATACTTCTATACCAAAGATTTTAGAAAATAACTAAACCCCTTTTGGGTATTCAACTTTTACTAACTTCAATGACTATTTTACTTAGCGGATATCTCTCATCGTTAATTAAAATTCTGAATAAGGTCAACTTATTTTTTCTATTTATCAAGTAAAAAATAGTGGGGACAACATTTTTTAGGACTAAAGTATAGGAGTTTTAAATATATTGAGTTCAACAAATACAACACACAAGCAATAATAATAGATTATTAAGAAGTAAATATTATGATGCAGAGGCGCCCAGACAAGTTACCAAGTAATGCAACTGTGTGTGCTCTTGTGAGGGGATGAGTGTAAATTACTACATTCAGATGACAGCCAAATATGTAAAATATAATTAATTTTTATGGACTACCTATGTGATTAAAATAATTTATTTTACTAGTAAGCATCAGTAGGTTAAATTAATTTTTGTTAAAAAATTACATTTGAAAATGTCTATGTGTGTATAAAATATAATAATATACTAAATAATTTAAAAGTTTCAAGTACCCACGAATAATAATTTAAAATTACAACAAAATAACTATAAAATCATTATTGGCAATTCTTTTAAGTATTTAATTTCTTCCAAATTTAAACTTAAAATTTCTATAAAAAAAAACTAGATTTTTTGATTACACTAAGAACTATTTATGAGAATCCTTGTTTTAGAATTTAAATTCTATTACAAAATAATTTGCAAAATGTTCATCATTTTGTCAACTTTAAATACCTTTTAAAAAAATGAGTGTGGATCTTTAATTTTTCTCAGCTGCTATTTTAAAAAAGTAGAAAGAACCTTGAATTAAATTTTCAAACATTTCAACACAACGAAAAAAAATCATTGACATTTATAGGAAAAAAACTAAAACAATTGAAAATTTATAATATAACAAAACAAAATACCAGTTATTTTGTCATTTATTCTGTGAATTGGATAAAAATACTAATAGTTTAGTCTCTATGATTCTTCCTGTCACTAACATGTTTGAAAAGTTAAAAGTGGAATTGAACTTTAATTTTGGATTCTGAGCGGAGCGATGAATTTATTGTTTTTACAATGGTGTGTGTACAACAATTTTGAATTTCGATCATTTCAACTAACAATTTCAATAACTTTGTTAGTAGTATAGATTGTAAATTTTTTTTTTTTTTGGGAGGGGGGATAAAAATAAAAACAAATTAAGAAAAAACTAAGAGGTTTACGTAAAGTAAGTTTTCGAAAAATTCAATTTTGATTTATGGTGTAACTCTAAAAAAAAGACTGTAGAAACATGCAAATTTCACTTAATGTTTGGATTAGAATTTTTTATACACCATATACAGTTTTAAAAATATTATGTTGACTCTTTTTGAAGAATATTATATATAGCTAATAGGTATACAACAATATAGAATTTCACTATTTTTACATTCAATAAAATGTTTTTCTCTTCGTCAAAAAACTTGAATAGGTATTTTATGTACAAGGTTCCTCATAAGATGTTGTTGATGGAAGTTAAAAAAAAAAGTTGATCGTAAATCTACAATGATTATGCATAGTACCTATCTGAAGTTGGAATTTTGAAAGTTATCGAATTTCGTTGTACATTTGATTACGCTGGTCACCTTATTCAACAGACTTTAATATTTTATTCATAATACACTTATACAGACTCAGATATCATATTTTGTTGGTCAACGTTAAAAAAAAAATTTTATCGTTGAACTAGATTACAGGTTTAAAAAAACTAATATTCAAATTCTAGTTTTTTTAAATGATTTACATCAATTTTACGATGTGATACTTTTAATTTGTGTAAAATATGGCGAGCAGAATAATAATATACGAAATATAAAATTCGAAATGAGTATTATTAAAAAATTAAACAAATATTCCGTCACTAACATTATTGTTTTCGTACCGACGGCATGTTAACTTTCGTTATAATCGGCGATATGAAATCCCGTCTTGATTATGGTGCGGTATAGTGGTATACATTCGTGGGTGGTGGTATGAACAATATTCTTGGACGCTGCCACTACAGCACATGACGGCTGTACATTTTTATTATTGTCTTTCCAAACACATGTTTTAGTACTTCAAGTTTTCCTCAGCTCTCGTTAGGCGTAGAAACATAATTCTTTCACCTAAATAAACGTGACAGGTAGGAGTTCTTCTAGATTTTGTCGTTCCAGATTTTAAGGTTGTTTCGAACAAAATCTAAAAGAACTTCTCACGCCATAGGCGGAAATTTGGTGAAATTACTGGGGGGGGGGGGGGCTGAGCATTATATTTCTCATTGTTCTTATATAGGCACTACTGTACTAGAGTCGCTCGCAATTATTCATTTTAACAAGACAATTTACAAAGTTTGACATACTAAACAATTTAACCTTAATAAAGTACAAAAACAATAATGTGCCAGAGGTACCTTGAACATTTTATTCTAAACAAAAATAGCATTAAATTTATTTTATTATTAAATTAATTGAATTATAACCAATTTAATATAAGATGTTAAAACAAAGAAGCCAAGTATATAACATAATAAGTGTACTTATATATTTATTTCAGCACAATATATCGGTCTTTATTAGAAAAAGCATTAACTATATCAGTATTATTGATCTGTTTTGCCAAATCTTTTTCAATATTGATAATAGAAAGATCATTGAATCTATTTTCAACCATTGTAGATCGCATCCAAGTTTTTATTCGGCGCATTGTAGAAAAAGAGCGCTCACAAGTGGCTGAACTTATTGGTAAAGTTAAGGCCACCTGTAGAAGTTTGTACATATTTGGGTAGACATTCACGACAATACAGGTTTTTAGATCCTCTAAGGAGACATCATCTTTTCCAGTTGTTAATGTCAAGTAGTTTTTTACAACAGTAATTTCGGATTTTAAATTATAAGAATTGATATCTAATAAATCCTAGAAAATAGCAATACTCCCTTGACTACTACTTAAAGTGTCGTCTGGGTCAGTATCGTCTATGACATTAGTACAAACCGAGACCACAGAAGACGACGAAGACGGTTTATTCACATTTAAGATCGCAAATAATTTCTTAGACATATTGATAATAATTAAATAAATTTAACTTGTAAGTTGTAAGCTGTTAACCACTCAAATGACAAATCAATGCGATCAGCGATATTGAGATGTGCGGCGAAAAACAAAAATACATAAAATCCGTCGGTTATGAGTTTATGACATAAATTGAATATGCTATTATATTTAATCTATGATTATGGTGACTATCGATTGTGGTGATATTGTTTGTAAAAACCTTCATTATTATAGTTAAAAATAGCATATTATTACGTAACCGTGTATACGAAACAGGACGACGCGACGCGAACGACTGCTGATAAACAACCAATGCGGGTGTAATTGTTTATTTATTACATTAATTACGATCGTTCCAAGTTATGACATTAAGTTCGTCAAATTTTACGAATTAAATTTAATTATTATCATAGAATATTTTTTATAATTTATTTTGTAATTCAGATATTAAAAATGCATTTTTTAATTATACTAATTATTATATATTTTTATATATTTAGTCACATTAAAATTGTGAGGGCCAGGGGGGGCTAAGACCTGTACTTTAAAATTCTGAGGGAGCTTAGTCCCCTCTAGCCCCCCCCCCGATTTCCGCCTATGTCTCACGCTTATTTTGGTGAAAGAATTATGTTTCTGCGTCTAACGAAGGCTGTTGTATATAATCTTTTGTTATATTGTTCACGTTAATTGTAAGGAGTAAAATAGGCAACTATTATAACAATATTGTAGGGCAATCAATTATTATTCTAAGACCGTGCAATAATGTAATGATATTTAAATATTTTGATAAGATATAGTTGGCCAGTTTCTATATGCCAGTGTCCTGTATTGTCGAATATATAATTTGATTATAGGCACGTAAGAGTTGTAGTGCCATAGAGTAGTAGTGCAATAGTATATACCAATAGTCTATGATATGTAGTGCACGGCTATTTTGATAAAAAAAATGTAAATTAATATTATAATATTAGATTAATATGTCGCATATTATAATATTATAATACAACTGGCATCAGTAGTTGTGGCATCAGAATTCCAATGAGATCTCCTGGAGAAGTCCTCATTGGCGTAACATGATTAATCAGTGTAGATCATAAAGTTACTTCATCATATGAAATGTAATGGTTAAGTTGTAACCACTACTGATGCAATTGTACGAAACGTCGTCAGGATACTTAAGCAACAATATCCCAGGGGCCCACACCAGTCTTGCCTTGTTCGACCGTGCCCACGTTTGAGGCTGTAACGGGCCGACAGACGGTGGACGGTAACTCGGGGGGATCGGCAAAAAGCCCAAAGTCGAACAGGTGGCGGGTGTAAGGGGTTGGCTGCGACTGAAGTTCCGGAACTTCCGCTGATGCTTCGCGCCCGACGGCCGTCGATAAATCGTTCTCAACAAACGCCATCTATCGGCATCGATGAGCGTCGGCGTCGTTCGAGATTGTTAAAGACCGCGAGTAGACGCGACCGACGAGGCGCTCATCATCACCTGGTGTGCGGTTGTTGTTATTTTTTTTCAAATGTGTGAATATTCGTTTACAAAATATGAGAAACGAATCGTGGGCGCGGCAGGCAACGCCCGTCGCTACGCAACTACACGGAAAACTAAATATTTCCGAAAACTATTTAACTAATACATTTTCGGACTTATCTCATTAGATGCGGCTCATCTGCAAACGGAGTACTTGCGTTTGAAAAAAAAAATCATGAAAATCGGTCCATTTATATTTTATATTAGGATAATTTACGACTGTTAAGGGCGGCCAGCTGTACCATAGTCTAGTTAAGACTAGACGTAATATTAACTTGGCTTAAAAATTTACAATGTTGTTCATTTTATGTCATCCTCCTATATTTTGTTATTTATTTTTAAAATAAAATATAAATGATTCTTGGACGAGAAATTGTTTTAACACAGATCATCAGTAATCATGACTGTCAAAATGTATGGATGTATGGCAAAATATTACTAAACCTAGTTTAAACCATCGAGATTGGTAGTTTAACTAAATTTGCTTTTAAACTGGGTTTAAGTCAGGGGCGTTATTTAAATATTTGCCAGAGTAGAGCATAATAATGACCTGCCTAATATAATTATATTATACAACTTTTAAGGACATATTGAAAAAATCCTTACAATATTGATGTCAACGTAGATCCTACATAGGCGCCTCAAAATCTTAGTTACGTCAATGAGTAATGACTAATTTATGAAATTTTTAGTAGATATAACTTGCTATTTGAAGTTCAAAAAATGACAGTGGATCATCCCACAAATATAAATAAGGGTAAAAATAATTTTAAAGTTATACAGTTTTATAAAAGCATGTAGAAACTTATCTGAAGCTTTTTAAAAAAATAAAATTTTTCAAAATTATCAGTGTTTTTGATAAAAGGACCACACTGTAGAAAAGTGTATATTATATATTTTTATAAAATGGTATCCTAGTACCTACTATAATGAAATGTTTTCTGTTTATATTTTTTTCCTGTTCGATTATACAACGTAAAATAAACCATGTACTTAAGTATGTTTTTACTGCTATGGAACTTTTCAAATGCACTAGCAACTCCAATATCGGGTTCAAATAATGAAAATAAATATTATAATCCAAATCACGAATATAATATATCATGGGACTATGATCAACAAGTAAGTTATTGAGTTCACCTACAAAGTAATTTTGTTGATTAAGTTATTATAAAACCATAATATTTACCAATACAATAATACCCAAATAATATTAAATTATAGAGGGTTATAAAAACTTGAATTTATAAAAAAAAGATATCTACCATTTTTTAAATTAAAGTCTACTGTTTATTATATAATAGTGGTAACTAATAAATTCAATTGACTATTGAGTATCTCCAAACATTTTACAATTTTAAAATGTGTTGGCTATCTGCTTTGAGACTTGAGTACCTAGTTATTATATTTGATACACAGTATATTAATGGCGCAATTTTGGTGGGGCTAGGCCGTATCAGTAGATAAACCTACTGTTAAATGCGTCATTGGTTATTATTAAAGGCATATTATTAGATTAGTCGTTTAAATTTCAAGCAGCATAATATATTATAAACATATATTTATTATATTATATAGTATTAAAATAATTTCAATTATATAAGTTCTAATAATTCATAAGTGAACCATTTTTCGACTACAAAAGTACAAAATGTGGTGTCCCAAAATGTTGGCGCCCGGAGTAGTTTTCGACATTGCCCCCTCCCCCCTAAATGTGGACCTGGGCCTAGGCAGACTGGTCACAAACTCTTTTAGCCCCCTGAAATTTAATAATTTAAAACTATGTTTGTTTACGGTCGCCGGCGGTCATGTGGCGTGGTTGTAATTGTCAATTATGGGCGCCGGCGGTCACAAAAGTGTACAAAATAAAAGACCGCCGAGGGTCACATGGCACTATTGGCAGTCAACAATTTAAATAAATAGATAGATAAGTATATAACTATAATATAAGTAATATAAATATAGTATAATAGCATGGTCGTTGAATTACGACAAAAATCATGCCATTATTTTTTCGGCCGATTCACTTTTCGACCAAAACAAAGTTTAATATTTACTTTATGTTATATGTATACCTAGTCTTATAGAGAATTATTAAAAATATAAATTGTATAAAATGCGTATATAACTAATAGTACATAAATAATAGTAATAAGTACATACATATACAATTTTTGTCAATAATTATTAAATATAATATAGAATATTATTAAAAATTTAATAATATATATAACATTATTTGTATGTTAATATGTCATATAGATACCTACTTTACTGTTTAAGTGTATAGTATTATAAGATACATATTAGATTATAAAAATGATACTAAGTCAATATTGCGTTCGGCCTGTTGTCGGGGTTTTGTTAGCACTGGTTCACTATACCTATTTTAAAGTATAATAATTTGAACTTAACAATATTTTTCTATATACATAGGTAACATAAAGTAAATAATACAATTTTTGGTTTGGCCGAAAAGGGAAGGGTACAATTTTGGTCGAAAAGGGTCTCGCCCATAAGTAAGTACCTACTTATGTATGATTCAATGATTGTGTTATAACTTTTAATCTAAAATTATGGGTATGTTTATTACAGAATAAACCAGTTATGACGTTACAAAATTTATATGATTTCAAGATGACGTCCATATGGGCTTTTCTAATAGGCATGTTGACGGCATTTGGATTTTTGTTTATTTTTTGGATTATTCTTAAAGGAATTTCCAAGGACACATCTGAAGACAAGACATTACAACCAAAAAACGACAAACCCGTTACGATTTGTTCTTGCATCAATCGTTATTGTTGCAAGGAAAAAGTACCAAATAAAGTATGCCCTGCCGAAAGACACAAATATCCGTTATTTTCCTATAAACGATCACCAAAACTTATAGCATTATAAAACGAAATGTAACATTAAAATATTGTACTATAGTGATTTACATATTTCACGATACTGCGCTGAACTATTAGTTTCGTTGTGACGTGTGGAATCAAAAAGAAATATGTTATTGAAAAATATTTGTTTTTTTTATACGTTATGTGTTAACCAAAAATATAATGTATAATATACCATACTGTATAATTTGTAATTAATTAATATTTTAATGAACAATTGTTAGCTGTTTGCTGCATTGGTTTACAATTTTAAAAACCAATCAAATGTTATATAAGTACCTATACCTATAGCCTGGTTTTGAAAGCAACTGGTGTTTGGTAAGGTTATATATATTAATGTTTGAATTATTAATTAAAATTATATACTCAACTCGTCATCACATTTTTATAGTCGCGATACAGTCGTGTTATGTAAAATAACTTTTTCTAACAATATTGGCATATTGAGGATGCAGCGCACTTTTTGTTTTCTCTCTCTAGCCCATGCGTGCAACATATAGACAAAACGCAGAATCATTTTTTTTATTGTTTTTATGTAATTTTAAAGTAAAATCACCCATTACAAAAACGATAGATGATAATATTATTTGGGGTATAACATATCGATTTGTTTAAATATTGTTTTAAAACAATGTAAACATCATATATACAAAAATTTTTTGTTTATTTTGAAAGTAGAATACAAAGTTAAATAACAATTTAACCGATATGGCATACCCTCAAATATATTATCCTCTATAATTTTTGTAGTAGTTGATTTTACTTTAGGATCACTCAAAAATCATAAAAAATTTTAGGTCAAAGCGTCTTATTTATGTTGCGCATAGGTTTAAGAGAGAAAACAAATATTACGCTGATATACTCTTAAACGAGGTACCTATCGAAATTATCAACGTGTCTACCAACAATTTACAGCAGCTACCACATACCTACCTGGTTACCTATCTAGTTGGTTATATTATTCTGCAACTTTGGACCGTCCTGTCTCCAGCGTTTACTAAAGCCTAACTATCTTTTTTATCGGATCTGTCGAATATCGTAATCGTCTTTCTATTCTTCATAAAAAAGCCTTTGATGCAAATTGCAATATCAAAATATATAAACAGAACGTAATTTACTACAATACGAACCATGCAAATTTAAGATATTGTACCTATCTATTATGTTGGTGATGTAATGATAGATAAATATCAGGGAAACATAAATATTCGAGAATGTTCATTATGTGATTTTCTTAAGTTCAGCTATACCTACCAACAAGTAACATTGTATGTTAACACAAAATATTCTGGTCTACTTAAGTTAGATACTTAGATAATATACCTACCTCTACTTAAAGTGGCACAAAATGGCAATTTAATTTTGAGCGTTCTATGCAATGTTTTCCCGAACAACAATTCATTAATTTGTTCAACAAAACATTTTTTTCTCGAAAGTTTTATTTATTTTGTTAATAAGTAGCAAATATATTCATAATAATATGTAGAATCATAATAGCTGCATTATCCCAGCACCCGTAGGTTCTTCCGAAATCATAAATTGTAATCAAGTGGTATAATGTACTTTATTTTGTACAATTGTGTACAACCCTTATAATTTTTAATATTTTATATTATCTAATAGTTCCAATGGAAATATTTTAATTTTTAAGTAATTTATTTTAGAAACATCTAAGAAAATGTTCATAGTTTCCTACTTATCTTTGAATTTTTATTAGTATTTTATTTTAGAAATATTTTCAAATAGTTCACATCTGAAATATTCAAGTAAATTATTCAAGAAATATTTTATATCTTTCTGACAGATATAATATTATTTTAGATAATATGATAACACAAATAATGGATAGATGTTAGTGAAATTTTATTTTATTGAAAAATTAATAGCTGTAGAATCCTGGAGTTTCCGTGAAATGTTGTTTATTTTCCATACATAATAATACAATTTTCATAATAATTTGACTTTTTTTGGTATTATCTTTTTTTTTTATATACTACAGGTATTAGATCTTTTTTAGTTTATTATATAAACGCCGATGAAAAATTCATCAAATTTAATTTTTAGAACTACATTTATATTTAAGTATGAGTAGCAAAGTCCAATAATGCAGATAAGGAGCATAATCCTGCAAAACATTATTTTTTCATTTAAATCTAATAACATAATACAATTTTCAGACATTATTTTTATTTATACCTAATAGGTACAATTCATTATTTTTAATTTGTTATCAGTTGATCACCATTCATATCAACTCTATAATCCATCATGAATTTTTTAGTCTGTGTAGTATCTAAAGTGTAACACTAAGAAATATTTTAAAATCAATGTAAAAATATCTATATAGACTCATTTCATAACAAAGTATGTATGATATTTTCCAATTTTCTTAGTTTTTTTTTAAACAATCTTGTTGTAAAAAATCTTGAACATTTATTATTAGGCTTCTAATATATAGTTTCAAAGGCAGATGAAAAATATTAAAAATCCGTAGTCACAATTTTTTTTTATAGGTAATCAAAATTCATATTTTGACAAAATACGTAAAAATGACGAAAATGTGCAATTTATTTTGAGTTAGAAAATCATAAAAATTTTTCTTTTTAAATCTAAGGTTTCAAAATGTAATACAAGATTCTTCATAAGTTTGCCTAATTTTATCAATAAAAAAATGTTTATAAGCAAGTCAAAATAAATTTTTATGAGCATTTTAATTTCAAATTTTTACAAGATTAGATATTCATTCTATTTCTCATGTAGCGATTTTCTTATTTTGTTGCAATTCAAAAACGAATAACTGTAGATGCATGAAAATTTCACTGAATGTTTATATTAGCATTTTCTATACACCATCTAATTTTGAATATGTTTTGACTGTTTTTGAGCTTTTTATGGATCATTTAAATTTTAAATTTTTTTAGTTTTTTTTATATAAATACCAATAAGTTTTTATTTGTTAGGCCATAAATAATGAAAATTTAATACAAGGCTCCTGATATATTGTTACAATAGCAATTGAAAAATATTAAAAATACATAGACACACATTTTTTTTATAAGCATGTAAAGTTTGAATTTTGACAAAATTCATCAAAATCTCGAAAATTATCAATCATTGTAATTAAACAATTATAAAATTTTCAGTTTTTGTAACTAAGGAATGAACATTTAAAACAAAGATTCTAATAAATAGTACATACTGTAATCAACAAATCTAAAAATATATAAACACAGTTATTTTTTACAGACATTTTAAATTCCAATTTAGACGAAATTACATATTAAAATCAATTTTAACGAGTACCGGAGTACAAGTATATATTATAATATTAAGTTCAAATTTCGACGAAATAACATATTAAAATCAATATTAACGAGCAAATAAAGTATATACTATACATTTTTCCAGCATCACTGATAATTTTAGGTTAATATTTAAATAATATGAATAATATTAGTTCAACTTACCAGCTACCGTATAAAAACAATATCAATATAATTACCATTTAAAATATCCTAGACTGACATAGTGACATGCCGTCTCAGAATAGTTTTTCGTATACACTGATATTATATCACTGAATTCAAATTTAATACCATCCATTATACAGTGATCTACTTGTAACCTACTGTATAGCAGAGCAACATCCACTTGACCCCCTTGTTTCTATTTAGCGTTTATAAAAATTACGAAGAAGAATAGTTAACATTGAGAAATAATCAACAAGAATTAATAACATAAGTTTAGGTTATAACATTTTTTTGTTTTTCAACTTCAAAACATACATCTGTATCAATTTTTCTTGTCGATTAAATTTCAGTTTCGCTGATTTAATATCTCTCTCCGTCTTTTCTATAGACCTTTTAACTTCAAGATAGTGATTTATTCGTTCGTCCTAAAAATAATATATTCTTTTTACATTAGCTATATTGTATATTATAATACAATGTAACTACTATAATAGTAGGTACTATAGAGCCATCAGAAATTTATGTTTTTTTAAAAGTCAATTGTCTGATATCTATGTAAATTACTATTAGCTTACATGTTAACAAATCACATATAATTATAATAATATATAGTTGTGTTATACACATAATATATGTATATAATTTTAATATAATACTAGGTTGTATAATTAAATATTCTATACATTTTAATAATTTTACAATTTTTTTCATGTCTGTCAAAACAATATCTACTCTATATTTTAATATGTCAACCTAAGTATTATTTTAATTTTTAAATTACTCATATTTTAAAACCCCATTCAGCATGTACTTACTAGGGTTTGATCGGGCAATTTATCATCATCATCGCCATCATCATCATCATTATCATCATCATCATCGTCATCGACATTATCTATATCATTCCTATCATTATCATGACTTTCTACCACTGCAAGTAACTAAATTGTAGAACAAATGACCAATAGTATTAAACATATTAATTTTCACTTTTACACTCATACATTACATTATTAATTAGATATATGGATATACTCAATATTATTGATTTTATAATAATACGAACAAATTGTAAATTTCATTTAAAAATAAAAATAAAAAATACGTAGGAATATCTATTAAAATTATAAGAAAATACAAAGCTTTAGTATTTTTTAATAGCTGCAAGATAATGCGGGCTAATATAATTATAAAATCAAATAATGATATAATAGCCTCATCTATCCTATACATGGTAATTTATTGAAAACCCATCAGCTTATCAGTTATCGGCTTATCGCATGCTATAAAGTTCACCAATTTATCTAACGTACAGACATAGACTTATAGTCCAATTGATATCCACTTTTTACCTGTAAAGTATTCCGAAGTTATTAGAATATGTACAGGTTGTCTAGGGGTATTCTTGGATGTCTATCTTAAGTTTCTGAACTCGAGGACCCTCCGCCAAGTTATGATGAGGAAGGGGGGGGGCACAAACCTCAAAACGATCAGACTTTTTCTATTGTTTCACTTATATCTAGTAAACTAATTATATTTTGTGTTCTTAAATTTGTTAAAGTTTGGTTTGTATAACTAATTTTTAAACCAAAAAACAACCGAGATGCAGTTGATCACAGTTATACAAAGTTTCTTAAAATGTAAAAAAATAGCTAAAAAACAATGGTTGTGGATCTACAAATATTTAATACTATAATTTCCATGTTTATCACTCATCAACATCAACATCTAGGAACCCTATGACCCTCCCTCCCTCTACCCTTTCCCCTTCACCAAACATGGAGATGCCTCATTTTGGTATATTTTTTATTCTTTTTTTAATTTGTTGGAAGGCGGGACAGAATCCTAATAGCTTTGCCATGGTTGTCAGCGAATGATCAAAATATAACTATTTAAGAGTATTTTTGCTGACAATTGTCTTGTTATTGTCAAAGCTTTGGAAGAACTATCAAAAGGTACAGAAAATTCAAAGATCAAAATAAAATCTTACCAACTCTGTTCGGCTGTTTTTACAGCAGTTTTATTGTTAGACCGTTTATTATTTAATAGCTGTTTATCACGCTAAATTTGAACCAGTATACAATCAATATCGACAGCTTAATATACATTTAAAAACGATGAAAAATCACATAATCAAACTGCAAAAATCATATTTGCAAAAGATAAAGAAATTGCTGATGTAGGTACTTGATGTTGAATACATCTCACTCAAGTAAATACTTGACAGACTCAAAGATCAAACCCTGAAGATTTTTTCAGAAGATCAGTTTTTATTCCTTATCTAGATTCACTCTGATTCAGTCATATTTTCATTAAACGATCGTTTTTCTATAACTCACAATCAATCATTTTCTCTTATAGATCTTCATCCCTATGCTATGAAAAACTTAAGTAAAGAACAGTTTATTTGCATACCAAATGATATCGTAAGACTATATGGAAACATTTTTACATAAAATGTTGTAAGTGAAGACTACCATGTTGTTCAATGACACAAAACAACTATATTCTATTGAATGCTTAGATTCGATCGGACTGTCAAAATATTTTTATCCCGCTGTGTTGACGCAATCAATATCAGAGAAATTATTCCAACAACGTGAAGTATTGAACGTTCATTTATAACTTGAAACTAGTCAAGACGTAGAACAGTGCCAGTGTGGGTGATGACAGATTGTCCGGATTGTGTATGATGAGACTAGAAGAAGATTCATGAACCAAATTCATTGAAAATGCAATTGAGGAATTAAGGAAAAACTCTAGGCGTTTACAGTTATTATTTAAAAAATAATCAATCCTCGATAATTATTTAAAATAAAATATTTCCAATACCACTCAATTTTTTTTTAAATTGTATTCTTTTTTTTAAAAGCCAGGGGGTGTACGTGCACCTCCTTGCACCCCTTCCCCCTGTAGTGGCCATGATTATGATAAAGGTTCAATACAATTTTTATTATAATTTATAAAATCAGAAAGAACGCTGTCACCCTTTATGTGATCCATATACTAATTAAAAAAAGTAGATAAACTTTTTGAAACTGAATTAACCTAATATTTTTTTCCATATTAACTTTTAACTTATCGAATTAAAATTATTTGTTATTTGTCAACTGTTAACTTCTAAATTATTGATTTTGTGTGTTCTTGACTTAACTTATCTTGGGTTAATTATTTTCATTAATTTGCCCACCTTCGGTGTTACTTTAAGTAATTTATTCCTATAACGTTTGATTTCTGCGTCCAACGATGGTAAGTCTAAATCAAGTTCGAATTTTTCTGAATTGTATTTTTTCTTTAAATAATCTTGGCGAACAACACCTATATATACATAAATTTAAAAACTGACTATTAAAAAAATGTGCAAATCAACCGTGATATTGTAGTATTTCTGTAGATTTATAAGTAGGTACTATAAATTATAATTAGAGAATAGAAACTAGAGACGAAGGGTTTTCATGCATTAACATATTGTTTCTTGATAGTGCTAAGTATAAAATGCAAAAGATGATTTACAACTTTGTTGATGCAATTATAACATTAAAAGCACTATAAATCTTGGTATATTCGCATTTTTTTTTGGCATTTTGAGTTTTTTATTTTATTTTCATTTAATTTTAGCTAATATATACGGACTAGTGTCCTATTAGATACATGATGCAGTGTTACAAAATATAGTTTACAGTATTTATACAGTAATCATATTTATATAGATAACAATGATTATAATAATTTGTTAACAATACTAAACAAAATTATAATAATTTTGACTTAATTTAAATATAACAATCACCAGTACGTGACCACCGACCGTTCTACACGTGTGTCGCGAGTTCGTTTTTATCAAGCTTCCGATAGCAACAACGTAATTGTACAGTCAAACAGGCAATATGAAATATAATACTTGGCCCAAAGACAATCTCACAATTAACAAAATCGCCTTGGCAGACCAAATGCTAAAATCCAAACCCCACACAATTAAAAACCCAGTACCACAAATAAAAAAAAAACATATAATTCCAACAAGACAACAGATACGCACGACCAAAAACACCAAATCTGAATAAATAAAAAACATCACCAACTCACTGCCAACCTATTCCTCGCCCGCCTCCCAGGTTAGGTTAGTAATAGTATCTCCCAAATATATACTATTCAGCTCCAGAATATCAAACAATCGTTTCTGTATTTTAGATATTATCAAACAGAACAACACTCAATAACCTAATGGAAACACATCAATCTATTTCTATTAACGAACAGGAAATCCAGATTCGTAGACTTATAAACCCAGCAAAAAGGATAGTAATATCCAACGTGTGCCAATCCATCTCTGACCAGGTAATTCTCGAACATTTAATAAAACTCAATATAACCCCGATATCCAAATTAAGTTACCTTATCAATTAAAAAAAATTAAAACTAAATTTGATAAAAGTTACACAATTTAAGTTTTGTGTAATTTTGCTGTATTCCCTATGGCCTATTTAGTATTTCCCTGTTAGATATAGAAAATAGAAATCACTTTTAAAGCGATTAAAGAATTATAAATTATAATATTAAAATATATGGCCATATGAGTATTTAATATTTATTTATATAAAATAATTACAAAATGTTTGTCTCACTTATCTAGTTAAAATGTCGCTACATCTCACATAATACCTATATTGTTTCCATCTGAACATAGAAAAGCTACATAGATAATAAATGTACTGGCAGACGGCAGTTATTACATAAAAATTTGAATTTACAGTTAGTTTTAGTAAATTTAACAGCTGTTATGTGTTTATAAATTAGAATTGTAAAATGTTATACTAGATTATGTTTTAATTTGTAATAGTATTAAATATTTAAATGTAAAAATGAATAATAACGTTATAAGAATTTTTCTTATTATTTTTGTTACCAGTTAGCCCTATTCTTGGGCCAAAATATATTATACATACTTAGGTGCTGTTTAAGTTCTTTATTCTTTGCTGTCATTTCGATTTGTTCTTTCAATAGCTTTTTGTTCATCGTCCTGACGTTATGCATGTCCGTTTCGAATACCGTGTCCCGAATATGTTTCGAAGTCACGTATCTTTCGTGCAACATCTGCTCCTCGGTGATAGCATCGGTTATTTTGAATTGAAGATCGTTCAGGTATATCGTGGACGACATCAATTTTTTTTTTATAAATTTCTGGTATTTATCAGCCGGTATGCGTTTGGTTAATTTGTTAACGCCGGCCACCAAGACGTTTGTCCTATAAGAAGAATATTGACATATATATAGACAATACAATAAATACAATAATTATTACACGCAAAACTCGGGACCCATGGACCTGGGCGTTCAATCATATTTTCACATTGATATTGTAAAAGTGTCTATACAATTAAAATTATTTGTAGGTGAGTGGGAAATAAAATCAATTATTTAATCTGGAGTGAAATGATTCACAATTTTCTCTAAATATTAATTACACCATCATTTTCCATACATGGTATGATTTAAGAAATATTTGGACTGTTTTTGAGTTATTTATTAAATACGTTTTCGATTTTTGAGCGTACTAGCGTAGTTACTAATGACTAATGACTAATAAATAATAGATTCGCACTTACTGAAAGATACAGGCAACATAAAAAATGTATGAATATTATAAATTATGTAATATATGTATTCATTATACATAGTTAGTAGTTGACTACGTTTGACCTAGGTAGTTAAAATAAAATAAGAATATTATAATATACAAATTATAGTATACATACACACCTATAGATTTCAATGTATTGAAGTTGTCTATTAATTTCGAGCTCAATGTTTTCAGTTTCGTTTTCAATTTTATCAAGGCTCTTAATCATATTTTTGTTTATTTTATCGAAATATTCATCCATAGTTATTAAGGCTTTCTCTACCTCGGCAATCACTTGGTGTATAGATATCCTGTTCAGAAACCGTACAAATCCATACAAATTAATAAGATAATATATTATTATACTTAATATAAATCTTCAAACGAATAAACTAACGTGCTAAATCATAATATCGTTATATTTTCGAATTATTATCAAGAGATTAAATTCAAGTCTTTAACATATTCAGTAAATTTAATTAATGATGTCTATTCTAGCAAATTGACTTCCTCGAGTATCATATGACTATATGAGTATAGGTACACGTACAGTTTTCCATTATTGCCCTTGATATTTTACTTATACATGTCAATTTTGTCTCGAGTATTATCTATATAATATACTCAGCCCAGGTGCATAAAACAACCGAGTGGATGTATGATATACCCAAGACGTTCGTAGCAAAATCAGTGAAATTGGTAGAGCAGTTAACTTGCTAGGGATACGGTCTTAAATACGGCGAATTTGGTTCGTTTTCAATCTGATTTTATATTAACATACACAATAATTATAATGTGTACCGGGTACACTGTACCCAGATACTTTTTTTTCAAGTTTCTACGCTGTCCAACCCTGACTATGAGTTATATAAAAATACGCTCATGATAAATTATTTTTCTCAAAAATTGAAAAACTATAAAAACCAAAGTACCTACGCACATGCGTTCCTTATGCGTTCATATTATATTATGCGCTGCGAGATAAGCCAAGCGAAGTGAATAGAATATTTCTTAATACAAAACAAATGGTTTATACTAAACGTACTTCTTCATTTTAATCGTACTATTAACAACACTATACATGCTACCAAGAACAGACTTATTCGATTTCGTTAAAGCCACGGACTGGCGAATCTTTTCTCTAGATAATTTTGCAACTTTAGAAACGATAACAGATGAAAGATATTCTTCGGAATTGAAATCGTAGGGCATCCACGATATGTCAATTGTGTCTGTGTATCAAAACATTAATAATTGTATTATTACCATAATTATCATATCAATATGACAGTAATATAACTACATAGTATGGATCGCGATAAATTAATAAAATCAGTATTTTACTTGTAGCGACAAGCTCGGGTTGTGCTTTTATCGAATTTAATTCTATTACTTCGCATTCGCATCTAAGTAACAAAATATTTTTTTCTAAAAATTCCAGTTTCGCTTGTATCTGATCTGGTGTACACTCTAAGAAAAATGTAAACAAACAGTCTTTAGCTACAAATAATAGTGCGAGATTATAAGTTCCAATCATGGATTTTTTTTTTGTAGGTGTATATAAAGGAATAATATGATAATATGATGTATATTGGGTCAGAATGAACATACGTAGTGGTTTGGTTTGATATTTAATTGTATATTATATTATAAGTTATACTACGTATTTATTGTTTTTTTGATTTCGAATAGGTAAGCATACAGAAAATATCTCATAATATTATAAGTTATTTGATCGTATAAATTAAGGTTACCAGTCACCAGATTAACATTTTAAATAATATTCTGTCTAAAGTGATTTTTGGCAACTGTAAAATTGTTATGTTCTTATTTTACCTCTTAAGGGTATTACTGAGAATGGTTCCTGTTCATCACTTGAGAAATACCAAGTTGTACCGGGCTCACTTAAAGTAGACATTATACTGTTATTGGCAGATTATATAATATTGTAAAAACTCTAGAAAATATAAATAACTTCGTAATGAGTTTGAAATTAAGTTTTTTTTACAAAATTATTTTGGATTATAGTTTACTAGGCAACACGATAGATATTAAAATGTAAGTACGTTTATAATCATTTTGATAAGATATAGTGAATATTTTGTTTTAAAAAAAGTGTTACGCAAATTTTACATTTTTTATTATAATGTTGGCCAATTTAATTTACACTAAACTAATATTTTATGGTCATTATTATTAAAAATATGTATACATTTAACAACTTATGAACGTAATATATTGTTGTAGTAAAGGGAGTACTTAATTCTTCTTCATTAGTTTTCTTCTCTTGCATTAATGACTAAGAGTAGACTGAAAGTAGCTATAAAATATTTTTATTTTTCCTATAACTATTGTTACCATTAAACGCATATACTCAATGCACGTGCGTATATTAAAAAAAAAACTATATACAGAGCGTGGACACAATATTGTTAACCACTGACTGATATAATATCTTTATCCACAAATATACAATAAACTGTAAGGTCTATATCATATTGTAATAGCACATCGTAGTTCATGAACGTGAACACCAACACAGTGAGTAAAAAAGATGCCATCAAATTTCCAGGTTACAAAACATTCCAAGTTTCAAGCGTTTGGTGGTAAAATCATAAAGTTTTGATTGCACTATGGTTATTGGAGTTCAATATCAAATATTAACTTTAATGACAAACAAATAGGTGACAATATATGGGTGACTGGTGTGCTATTAAACTTAAAACTTATTATAATTATTATTAATGAGTTGTTTTATACCTAAGTGGCCAGGTGCACTAGTATCAGAAAGCCATAGTTATGCGAATTTCGTATCCTGCATCTGTACGCCTATCGCTTACTAAAATAATGTATTATTGTGGCCTGCACGGTTGAAATAGGCACCTCTATTAAGAAGCTTACAGGAGTAATTTCGTGTATATCAAAAAAGAAACAAGTTATTCAAGACACTAGAAAAACAACAGTTAGAGAATATTTTTATTTTTATAAAGCACCTATACGGTATATTTTCTAAATACTAAAGTAAGCGTTCTGCAATAGTTTGATAAAATTTAAAACGGCGCCTTAAATACCGAGAACAGCAATGATGAGTTAATTATAGATTAATATAATATCGTTAGAGGCACTTTTAGAGGTTTGAGAGGCGTGAAAAAAATAACAGTGTGTGTGGCTCTTGCAGTCTTGCGTCAAAGTAATTTCAGTCTCGGGTGAATTGCAGTTGTCTGCGCATCTGAGGCCCAATACGGCCAGTTTTAATTGGGTCAGTTTTGTTGTTTAGCTCTTTTTAGTTTGTACCGTTGTCCCTAAGATATTTTTCATGACTCTAATTAACTTCCTCGTTTTCTGAATGTAGGTTAAAAATAATGAAAATCGTTTTTTTGTAGACAAATAATTACACAATATGTTCTATTCTACTGCGGGAAAAACTTTTTCTCCAATTTTTACACTTATGGTGCACGTGCACCGGACAGATAACAAGATAATAATAAAAAATAAAAGTAATATTTCGGCGAGCAACATACTAATACTCACGATATTACCATTCAGTGGCAACTCATTTGACTGTTCTTTTTATGCAGGTTTTTTATCTCATTTTGACTTAAACGTGTATGGACATATTATGGTCACATTGAGTCTTGCATCAAATGTTGCCCATGACTGGAGTCACTCACTTCCCACCCTTGCCAAAAAATATAAGTACTAATTTGTCATGCCTGTACCAAAAGTTACGTTGTGTAGCAACATATGTATTTGTCTGGGAAATCGCAATGGTATGAGTTGACTTAGTTCAAACAAAATCCTACTTTGGGTTCTCATCGCACTTGTCTAGGTCTAAAAGGTTCACACAAAGAAAGGATGGTATAACTGTCATGGTACTAATCACAAGTGTTCTACTGATATGAGTATAGGCGTGCGCACGCGAGAGTGCCGGGTGCCCCCCCCCCTGCGGCCACTGGCTTTTTCTTTAATAAATGCATATATAATATACATTATCTAATAATCTATACTAAAGCTATTAGTGAACATTTTTACATTTTACATGAAAAAATTGAAGCCAGTTTTAATCTCCTAATAATATAATGTAATCACAGAATACTCTACTACTAATTATACTATAGTAGTCATTAGTACAAGAATCTTTGGTTCAGACATTTTTAAGGGTCCACAAAGTCTGAGCACGGCTATGGATATGAGGGTACATGGTGTCCGACCAGTTATCCTTCTTACGTTATCATAACAGAATGTACTTGTGTGACAATAAGACGGTAACCTTTGTTGCATGACTGCATAATATGATGCAACTCATGAACGTTTTACCTATTAACGTGTTGACTGTTGGAGCAGTAGCCGTTTGTGCACGGTAGGTTGTCGTGTTCATGATTTTCGTACTATTTGATTTTTTCATATAATTGCATAATGTCAAAAATCATTAAGCATAGTATACAACTGTAATGTCAGTCATCAACTTATAAATTACTATTTTTAATAAAATAAAATTTTGTAAAAATGTATTATTACATATAATTTATAAAATAAACCCGATATCATAGTAAAATATCGGTCACTCAAAAATTCAAAATAAGTACATGATTTCTAACATCGTTTCAGAATAGGTTTAACGGAGTCAGGTAAGTTGAAGATACCTGTTTAAGATCCATTCATAGATTTGTATTATGATGTAGGACAGTAGGAGCAGAGTCTTAGACTCTTAGCTGAGGCTTTTGTAAAGAGTACCTGACAATAATAGCCGAAATAGACAATTAATCATGAATGTAGTTATGTGTTTGGTGTGTAATTCATAATTGTTTATTAAATATATGTATATCACTCACACCTAAAAATGGTTTACCTCTCATAATAAATAATATAAAATAGGTAGATAACCAGCTATCCACGTAGATAATTACTTATTTACTAATTACTAAATAATATTAATTACACTTGCACACTCTCACACACGTATAATTTCATATAATCATACTATAACTATAAAATGTATTTACGCGTTGAAAATCTGAAATCATTTTAATATGCACAAAGAAGAAAAATATGTAGGTACGAGTTAAACTTGACGTATTGTAAGTATTCGCTATTGAAATAAAACGATATATTTTATTAAATAAATACCTTACTAAAAAGTAATATTAATGCTAATTTATGCAAAAAAAAACAATACATTATAAATACATACAAATAGGTACTCTGGCCTTCCTCGGAAGTTACCTATAAGTTACTCTATAACCTATATATTATATTTTCATTGGATGATTGATAAAATTATATAAATATAAACGTCGAGTGGGATAGGTACCTGCTGCAGTTATATACACATAGGTATAATAGAAAGGTACTTAATCCAATTTTTAAATTGTCATCAACATTCCACTGAATAGATTGTACCGCAGTAATTTACCTATTCTGGGTAACAATATACTTATACTCTTATGGAATATGGGTACTTTAATATTATACATGTTGCTCATTGTGTCCAAGTACCTATATACCTTGATACATATTTCATTGTTATTATCTTTTAACTTCTTTTAGTTGTTGTATACATAAACAACTAAACTGATTAATTTATTATTAATAAATAGTCAAGTAGTTATCTTATATGTTATATCATTGTTACTTATAATTATATCGTATGTTTGACTTACGACATTTGTTATAATGAATAAATATAATTATATTTTATTTTACAATTAAAAAATAACAGAAGGTGCTGATTTTGAACGGTAACACAAGTCACACCTTTCAAGCATTTAGCATAAAATATATATTTTTTAAATTTTAATTCATAATATTTACTTATTATGCATTGTATAGATAAAGCATTTCTACAATAAAAAAAAAATTAATTAAAAATTAGATTCGTATTATTTACCTATATACAATATGGTGTTAGAGTGGTTTAGGTGGAATCATATTATCATTATTTATAAGTAGTTACCGAAACGCATAGTGGTTTTGCTATGAAATTAGTTGGAAAAAAAATTATGCGTCAAACTTGTCGCTATTATATTAGTATGTCACTGTGATTTAATTAAAAAAGCCTACAAACGTTATGCTATCCAACTAACTACGGTCATAATCAACCGAGGGAAATTAGTTTAAAATATTATTGTAAATCTGAAAGTCTAAACTTTCTCAATAATCAATAGAATAAAAATAAAATTTTTTTGCATACAATAACTTACGATAGAGCGTATATAGTACCTAAATGATTTTATACTAATCGAAACTGATTTTTATAATATATTATATTGGCTAAATTCATTACTCTATATTTGTATAATTCAAATTTAGTCAAACATAAATATATTGCTATGAGCTTATATATTAGGTAATATTATGTACCTATATCTAATATCTATATCATAATATATAATATATTAAACTGTAAATTATAATTGGTAGTTGTAACACGAAATACATATATGCTATGAAACACTTATATTTACTTTTGATGATTTAATCATAGTAAATTCACAAATTATTTTTTAGTAAATAATTAATAAAAATTTCAGTTTTTTTAGGTAAGTATGTCCATCATAAGTAGTTTTTACACTTTTATCATTGAATTCAAAATATGTAGTTAAGTGATCTCTACTCAATAACGATGTGAACAAAACCTTTGTCCACCCAATATCAGTTAGGTATAAATAATTACAATATAAATATAGTTAATGAATAATTGACAATTTAAATCTAATATAGGTAGGTAATAATTTGTTGATTTGAAAATCAAAAAATATATTATTGTTTTTTTGGTACACCATTAAAATAATTATTATTGATACATATTTGTTGTCGTCCAGCCACTGAGTCCTATACAATTTATCACCCCTCCACCAGGTAATCTCATGACAGAAATCTTTACCTAATCTAAAATCTAAAATTTTAATATTCATGATCGATATTTCTCTATATTTCTATGATGCCTTACTTTTAGGTTACTCTGGTGTGTGATTTATTGATGGGAAATCGGTGAATACTACTTATAATATTTGTAATTATATTTTATTACATTTGAATCATGTTCTATGTAGGTAGGTCCTAGGTTAAATTGTATTGTATTTTATATTGTTATATTATATATATTATGTTATGTTAAATTGACTTGACGTTATATTGTAAGTTTGTATAATTTAAAGTGGATACTTATCCTACAAACGTTATTATATTCGTATAAATATTATTAAAAATTAATTTTAATGTGTTATAAACTGACTCCTGTCATATATTTTAATACTTGCATTCAATTTTCACAGTAAAAATATATTGTTAAAACAAATAAAATATGTGACATTTAAGGATCTTTATAAAAACATTATATAATAATACACGTTATGTGCCTTATAATTCATATTTAAAAAAAAACTATCACGCCATAAGTTGATAATTATTGTTGGTAATAATTCAATTATTAATAGTTTGATATCATCATGTGTTAACCAAACAATGATACACTTTTTTCGATGAAAACACTCAGCCATAAATTTTAAACAATATTATATAATATAAATAATATTTTACCTGATAATTAAAAGTTTCTTGGAATATCGTAATCTCGGATGTTTTTTTAAAACTGTTTATAACTATACATTTAATAAAGCGATTTAAAGTAGTAATGAAGAACGTACCTATAATTACTTTTAACGGATTATATTTTATTAAAATAATAACAATATAAATTATATATATCTTTATATGGCTTTAAGGTTCAATATAAGTCACTTTAATATGACTTTAAGGTAGAAAATCATAATATTTTTTTTAATTTTAATATACCTATAATTTAATTATTTAAATGACATATATCCCACTCAAAATTTTCGTGTAGAATTTCAGAAATAAATTTTGGAGTTGAAATCGGGGTTGACAGGATTCAATATTTGTAATTTTAAGCTGAGGTTGTCAATCTCGCAGCGCAATTTGGAGTTTTCAGTCGTAGCTTGGCAATTTGCAATACCAAACGTTTAAGCTCACATTTTAGTTAATTTAATTGAGAGAAAAAAGCATTTGATTGAGCCTTGCTAGATTTTAAGAACTCATTTCGAAAAGTATTAAGCGTAGCCATAATATCGGCTTTAGTAGACGTATTAGTCCCCTGGTTAGGGCTCAAAATTGTGTTAGACGCAAGTTTAGTGGAATTAGAGCGAGTGATGATACGAGAAGATGAGGCTCTGCGGTATTCACAGCTTTCATGTTACTAGTCAGATCACTTAACCCAGAAATGTAGAGATCCTGGGCCTTAACAAAAGTTTTTATTTAGGCCCAGTAATCTTTAACAAAATATTAATTATAAAAAATAAAAATAAAGTAATAATATAGCCTATAGGTAATATTATAATATGTATATTTATAAAGAAATAAGAATACAATAAAAAATGGATACATTATTTTTGTTTTTTGGATTTACAAGATCTAATTATCTATTAATTATAACTGTTATCAAGAACCTTTTTGGAAAGGTCGAACTTGATTTTATGTAATAGGTATGTCAAAAAAAATCTACGGAAATCACTTTGCTGTGTACTCGATTTTGAGTGTATTTTTTTCACTGTAGAGGTCGCTATAAACATAAAGATTGTGATAAATTTTAATTCAAAGATAAAATAAATCATTTAATATGAAAAAAAGATTCTGAGTGGCGATGGTGGCGGTGCATAGGCGCACATAGGGGGGTGCTTGGGGGTGCTTAGCACCCCCAGGTTTAAAATTAGCACCCCCGGTTTCCTGTAAAATTGATTTCAGTAATCCACCAATAATTTGTAAATTATTATGGTTTATTGAGTTGGACATTTTTTTTTCCATTATAATTATAAATATCTATTTAAATAGACAATCTTAGTATAGTTCACGAATTCACAGTATTGTATGATTGCACGTATTTTTTGTCTAAACATTAAACAATAAACAGCAATCATAATATTATAGGAAATTATATTATCATTTATCTAATCTTACTTTATAATTCGTATTATTATCTACTGTTTAATAAATTTTGGCTAAAGGTTCAAAACTTTGCAAATAAAAATAATATACTATTGACAATGCTACCCACAAACGAAAGTTAGTTCTTTATTATTTATTTGGATTATATATTATGGCTTTATTTAATAATACTGTATGTTTATAAAATAAAATAAAATAAAACATACATTTAAAATGTTAGTACCTAAGTCTTTATAATGACCTAGCACCTAGGCATTGTTAAAAAATATTTATGTATGTATCTGACTATAGTGTCAAAAGAAAAAAAAACTCGCAAACGTCGTGAACCAGCCAAACTTCAAGATTATGCCCTGAGTCAACGAACAGGAGCAGAGTCTGAAGATAACACTTCAAACACTATTGAATATTGGCGTACAACAGTTTATTTAAGAATAATTGATGCAATAATTATAAATGTAGAAAAACGTTTTTCGGAAGAAAGCTTAGAGCTGGCCGAATCTGTGGACAACTTTTTTAACTTGGATGAACATAAAAGTTTGTGTTTTATAAACACTTATAAGGTATATTTTATAAAAAAAATAACTAACTATTTAAAATATTTATTACATGGTCATATCTTTTGAAATATTATTAGTATATAAATCTGTCTATGTACCTATATCAGGATATTTTGAAAATATCAACAACTAGTTTATCAGCAGAAATGCTGGTCTTAAAGAATAGTCTACCAGCCAACTTTGAATTTGAAGACTTGAAAAATCAATGTCATAAAAGTTCGTTTCCAAATGTCTATAAACTAGTTCAAGTGGGAATGACAATTCCAATTTCTTCTTCAACGTGTGAACGCTCCTTCTCGGCTATGCATAGATTGAAAAACTGGTTACGCACCAGTATGGGCCAAGATATACCAATAAAATAGATGGGGAAATTATATTGCAAAAATTTGCATTGTGAAACAGGAAATTAAATCTTGTTTAATAATAATAATTAATGATTACATATTATCATTTTATAACTTATAATATAATTACTTTTAAATATTTGTTTTTATTTTAAATACAAATTTATAATTATCACAATGCAGTTAGTATTGTGTTAGGGGGGTGTGGGGGGCAAAGCCCCCCACTAGTCTGTGTACCATAAATTATTCAGCACCCCCTAAATTCACACCCTATGTGCGCCTATGTGGCGGTGTGGTGTGTCGCATAGCTATACCTATTGCTAAGGATGTATTAAAATAACTTGTATGTTTATAACTCATAACTTATAAATAATGATAAATTTAACGAATATTGAACCAAAAATTTAAAAAAATGTATAAAAATAAATAATATTTTTTCAAGTAGAAAAATTGAAACTAAATTTTATAGTCACTAAATAATAATTTATATAATATATTTATTTATAAGATAAATAATCGATTACGGCGTAAACTTAATCGCTCTTGCTGTGTCAGTCGCTTATCGACATACCACTTGGCACTCGATTACATCGTTTGTCGTTGTCCATAAATCGTGAATATGCCGAAAATATACGTGTGTCTACCTATAATCTTAATTGCTCTTTCTGTATCAGACAGTTATCGACATACCACTTGGCACTCAGTTTCGTCGTTTGTCCGTTGTCCGTAAATCGTGAATATGCCAAAAATAAGTAGTTCGATTCGTAACAAAATTCGCGAATGAATTTCCACAGCAAACAAAGACACCGAGGTTTTCACTACTGACGGGAAAATAGTATTTTGCAACCCTCGTGGAAAATCTATTGTCTGTGAAAGAAAGTCTCGGGTAGATTACACGATTACACGATTTATCAATGACTCCTTAAAATTATTGTGGACAGATGTGGGAATGGAACGGCGTGTATTACTTTTATTAACAGGCGACGTCATATATGCTGAAAGCAGGGAAGTCTTTAAAGATATTTTATACTAACATGATCCATGTAACGTGTACCGATCATGCTTGTAATCGTCTTGCAGAAAAAGTAAGGGAGTTATTTCCAAAAGTTAATACTTATTAATTAATAATGGGAAGAAAATATTTTTAAAAGCGCCGAGTCGAATCTCTATTTTTAAAGAAGAAATTAATGATATCCCTTTACCACCTGTTCCAGTTCTTACAAGGTGAGGAACATATGGGTACATGCTGCGTTATAATATTACGCAGATTATTTTACCAAATATAAAAAAGTCATCGAGAGACTGGCAATGGATGATGCGCAAAGTATTAGAAAAGTTTTGGATATAATTAAAGATGGTACTGATGTCAGTGATTTAACATTTATATCCACTCATTTGGCATTTTTAGTGATAGTCATAAAAAAAACTGGAAACTCAAAATATGACTTTACATGAAAGCTTTTCAATAATTGACGAAACGAAAGAAAAAATTCATTCTATTCCTGGGTCAATAGGTGCAACACTTGCAACAAAATTAAACGAGCTTTCCAACAAAAATAAAGGTCTGGAAATTCTACGAAAAATTAATGCAGTACTATTAGGCGAAAACGTCCAGCTCGAAGATCTTTATCAAGACTCAATAATAAACTTGCTTCAAATATGCCCCAATAACTTCGGTTGACGTCGAACGTTCATTCAATCTTTAAAAATATGTTAACCGATAATAATGTCACAGCTTCACAAAAGACAAACTCAAAATACATATGATTATTATTCATTTTAATAATAAATAGAATTTTAAAAATACATTAAGTTGTTCAGAAAATTCCATAAACTTTTTTTTATGAAGTATTTAAGTAATTAATTATTATAAGTTGTTTAATTTGTAAATTTTAAATAAATAGAAAATTCTTGCATATTTCTACATATTTTCATGATTTTGACTGCATATTACGTATATGGCATACTGCGATACTTTTTAGTACATAAAAATGCACGCTCTAGTTATTTAACGTTTGAATATCCAATTTCGTCAAAATTTAAACTTCTCTAAAAAATGCTCTTATAGGTAAAAACATTAATTTTTTTAATTCCAGAAAAAAATATTTAGAATCTCGTAGTAAATTTTCAAGCTTTAAAAGGTATATATTAAAATCAAAAACGGTATGAATTTAAAACTACAAAATAATTCACATATTTTTGTGATCTTGGCAAATTTAGTAAACATTTTAATTTTAAAGTAATGTTTATAAAAACTTGGACTACGTATTTTTATAAATTTGGTAAAAAATGAACATCAAAAATTTAAAAAAAAATTAAATGTTGATTATTTATTTATTTATTTTATAAATTTACGCAAAACGGCTTGTAACACAGGTATCGACAGTTGAAATAACAATATATACATAAGTAGTTATTAGTTATAACAGAAAAATAATAACAAGAGTTAATAATGTGATAGGAGAGACAAAAGAAAAAAAATTGTATTAAGGACAAAGATCAACAACATTATTATTTAAATAACGCATGATGGCTCGTCAGAAAACAGTTGGACCTTGAAATGGGAAGAAGAAATGGATCTTGTAAGTCACTTGTAGTTCATGTATGAACACTTGGTAGACGTAAACTTATGTTCTAGAGGAGTCGGCGGGATGCAGTCGGGGTGAAAAAAAAATTGGTCCGCTCTTTCCTGCCTATTTTCTAGTGAACAGAGTTTTAAAATTCTCATGATAAGCAAGTAATTGTGCTGACAGTAGTCAATATTTAGTAAAAAGCAAGCGATTAATCGAAGATTTTTTTAATTTATTGCTTGATGACAAACTTATGAGGAATCATCTATTACATTATTTACATAGGTATATATTTATTTTAAGCTATCATTGTTTATATTAATTTATCCATTCAGAGAAAAACGGATGTTCCGTATATACTATATATGAATAGTTACATATGAAATATAGCTTTACTACATAAAAGACCTACTTTCCCCAAGTCGTTTTAGGAGTTTTTAAAAGGGCTGAGAAAATGCCAAATGTCTAAAAATATAAAAAAACATTTTGTAGTTAGCACTTAAAGATTAATCACGTAGTTATTGTATATTATGTACATAACAATAATATTTACTACTCAACCATGCATTCAATCTGGGTCTCGGTCGCAGTCCATACGACTATTCCTGCAGTATCCCCAAATGCGAATGTGACTTTCATCATTTACTTATTAACTGTCTTGTTCCTTCTATTATAATTTAAATTTAAAACAAATTAATAATAAAATGTATGTTAGTATTTACCAAAAAAAAAAAATCATATTTGTGAGAGGGAAACACCTATGGGTACAAGAATAATATTATTATCTAATCGATTTCTTGCAGCGCTTTGAGGATCCATTAGCACAATTAGGTGCAATACATATCACTGCAGATAGTATTGTTTAAATAATGAAAGAAAAGCTGATATAGATTTATGAAACGTAAATACTAATTAAAATAAAAGTGTTTTCTTACTCGTATAGTTAAATTGTGTACCTACATGAGTCATGACGTAAAAGTAGACTGTAAGAAAACTATATAAATTACCTATACCGACTAAATTAATTATTATTGTATTGATCCACAGTCTATGTGTGGACAAATATTAAACCTTCTTTTATTTCTCATAAAATAATGGCTAAATTCGTAATTTTGATATTTGTGGTATTACTTAGTGTATACCTTACAGAACAAGCACATTTTTTAAGTAAAGATTATGTAAACAAAATTAACAAGGTTGCTAAGACTTGGAAGGTAAGATTCACGTATTCCTGTTGTTTTAATACACAATTAATTTATTGACGATCAATACATATTACATATTAATATATTATACATAAAAACATGTATTTATAGTATTATACATAATAACATATGTACGTAAATGTGTAAAAAATATTAACTTTTAAAAAGTATATATTAAGTAAAAGTTATTTTTTCATAATATGTTTTGAATACAATTTAATGGTTTTACAACCGTAAGTAAACTTATCTTGTAAATCAAAAAATGTAAGACAACGTAGACAGCCGTGATGCATATTTGTAGATATAGAAATTAAATTAAATTATAGTTAAACTACGATATCTAGTATAGGTACTTGTAACTAAATAGAAATGTATTTTTAATGTACTTTAGGCCAAACAAAATTTTCCCGAAAACACGCCTAAAGAACAAATACTTCGGTTATTAGGCTCAAAGCGCCTCTTTGGCGTTTCCAAAAGTCCAATCAAGGAAAATGATAAACTGTACATGGATGATGGTGAAGTTCCAGAATTTTTCGACTCAAGGTTACAATGGGATTATTGCACAACAATCGGAGAAATCCGTAATCAAGGAAATTGTAAATCCTGTTGGGTAATGAACGAATACCGTTTTGCATAAATCTGTTGCACAAGTACCCACCATGAAAACTTGGTTCATTGCATTATAATAATATTATGTCGTTGAATTAAATTAATGTGTGCAGGCTCACGGTACCACCGGAGCGTTCGCTGATCGACTGTGCATAGCTACGGATGGAGAATTCAATGAACTCATATCCGCCGAAGAGGTAACGTTCTGCTGTTACAGATGCGGTTATGGGTGTAATGGAGGTTACCCATTGAAAGCTTGGCAATATTTCAAAAGCCACGGCGTTGTCAGCGGAGGCAACTACAACACTGCCGATGTAAAATAATAAATTAATTTATAATACCTATAGTTACTTGACCTGCAGTTTAAACTACAACAGAACTTCGATTATCCGAACCTCCGTTATACGAACCATCTGTTATCCGAACGTTATTTCGTTTCAATTCATGTATCCGAACGTCAATACTCAATGCGTAAAATATCATGACGCACACGCCTGGTCGCATTTTTTTATTAGATAGTACATAATATATAAATAATATTGTATACTGGACATCTATTTTATTTTTGTATTATGTATATATTTTCATTCTACCTGGTTTAAACTGGTTGTCGTACTACATACCTGCTATCCAGTTAAGTTAAGTTAATGATAATACATATTATGTACAATACAATTAGTCCATAATATTTAATAATATGTATTCTTAATATAATAATAATAATATTGTTCGTAATAAGTAAGAACATAATACGTAATGTACTAATGTGTAATAATAAGTATAATAATACTATGCAATAGTAATTTTATATTTATTGTACAAATAATATTTATTTTTTCTATTATCTGAACTTAGTGTGGTCCCAATTAGTTCGGATAATCGAGGTTCTAGTATATATAGAAAGACTGTATGAGTGTACGACAATAATAGTCATTTGAACGATTTAACAGAAAACATATTTTAAACACCTAGTTACACATTAAATTTTATAATAATGGTCTTCAAATTTAATATTTCATAATATAATATATTATAATATATATGTACAGGGATGTCAACCGTATAGAGTACCACCTTGCGAGATATCCAAGGGACATAATTCATGCTCGGGACAGCCAACCGAAAAAAATCATAAATGTGCGAAGAAATGTTACGGTAACAGTACAATCGATTACAAGAAGGACCATTACAAAAGTAAATCGAAATGACCACATTCAAACCAAGATCCTGGTTGTGTAAATATTCACAAAATTAATTATATTTGGTACATGTATTTACAGCGAAAGACGCGTATTACCTCAGCAACACTACCATGCAGAAAGACACGATGGTGTACGGACCAATTGAGGCGACGTTTGACGTGTACGAAGACTTTATGTATTACGAATCAGGTACGGTTTTTTTTAATGCCCATCACGAGAATTTCATGTTCACAATATTGCCATCGTGTATAATACTGTAATATAGTGTTTAATTTTTTATAGGAGTTTACCAAAAAACCGGGGACCCAGAGTACCTGGGAGGACATGCAGTTAAAATGATCGGATGGGGCGTGGAAGAAGGTACAAAATACTGGCTGATGGTCAATTCTTGGGGCGAAGACTGGGGTGACGGTGGAATGTTTAAAATTCGCAGAGGCACAGATGAATGTGGTGTTGAAAGTTCGTGCACTGCAGGTGTGCCTTCAGTTTAAGACGCCTACTATTTTGTTTGAATGAAAATATCCACTACGTTAATACTTTACTGACTATTTATCGATTTTGTTAATATAATTATAAGAAATATACACAATTTGAACAATGAACCAAATATAATCGCTCTAACTGAATTTTAGAGCCACAAATGCCGCAATATTATCTGGTTTTATATTATTTATTTATTTTTACAACAACACTAACTAGTAATAATAATGGGATGAGATATTTTAGTGTTTATATGATGATTAATGTACAGAACGACATTTCAAATGTTTAGTACAAATTTAAAAAATGTCATAAATAAGTACTCAAAAAAATTCCCAAAAAGTTTTTATAACGTCGGGCTCTACAACTTTGACCACTGTCCTGGAAAAGTGTGCGAATTGTTTCAAAAAATAAAGGGGCAACATAAGCAAATAAATACAAGCAACACTTAGTATGAAAATACAATACAATTATACAACCAACAATACAGCATTGACGGTTATTAAAAAAACGAAACTACCACAAAATTATATGACAAATAGTTGTTGGCAGAACATACCTAAATTAAGTAACCAGATGATGATGATTGATGGTCGAATAAAAAATAATACTTATAGATAAAGATTAGGTAATCATAATATATATACTTTATATTGGTGCGATATACACTATTATACATAGCCGGACGCCAGTTTGTATATTATTGCTACTGCAGAGAAACTTTATACCGGTCTGGTAGTTGTGTTTATATCATTTGGACTGTAATTTGTTTCGATTATTACCACTCACCGTGAAGTTGCTGACAATTTTAGTGACAACCAATTAATTAGATCGGAAAGTAAACAAAATAAATAATAATTAATTATATTATAGGAATTGTATAATGTTTTGTGCATAGGTGGAAATCGGGGAAGGGGGACTTTTGTTACAATTTCATTTGTATAATATATATAGACAAGTATATTATATTCACGTCTATGTTTCTAGTGAATATTTTAACAAAAAATAAAGAATAACTAATATCATGTTTTGATGCGACAAACTTTACAGAAATAATTTCTATACGCGTAATAAAAAAAATATAAGTAATACACATAACAATTAGGATAAAAATCGTAAAATTGAATAATTTTCATTAACACGCTAAAAAACAAAATAAATCCTAAAAATGTATATATTTTTGAATAACCTTAGATGACTAACAAAAAATAACTATAATAAATATATTTTTATATTCCAAATATAAATAATACACCTACAAAAAAAAAAAAAACATTGTATTTCCCTCATAAAAAAATATATAGCTTCATTAAAAATAACAGAAAAAAAAGTGGGTAAGTGGATACGTCGATCTGCTGTATAGATGTGCAGTAGGTTGTAAGTGGATCACTGTAATAGATAGTGTTAAATTTGAATTCAGTAATATAATATTATTGTATACGAAAAACGATTCTGAGCGGAGACAGTTTGTCAACCTAGGATACTACATTTAGGTATATTGTTATTATTAATACGGTAGCCGGTAAGATGAATTAATATTATTTACATATTATCACATTTCAATATTTGTATAAAATAATATAGGTACTTGAGAAATTTCAAGTACCCATGACTAATATTTTTAAATTACAACAAAATAACTAAAATCGTTATTCTTGGTTATTTAATATTTATAATTAATTTTTAAATAATTTCGTCCAAATTTAAACTTAAAATAATTATAAAAATAACTGTGTTTATTTATTTTTTAGATTTATGGTTACTGAATTAACAACTTACGTGGAAACATGTTGTAAATTCAACAATTTGACTACATATTAAATATTATAATTATTTATTCATCGTTTACTGCTATTTTCACAACAATAAAACTTATAAAACTGATATTATATTTTAATTTATCACGTATTGAATAAATAAATAAATAAAGGTACGATTTATAATCAGTGTCAGTGGTGTCACGCTATATAATAATTATTATTTCTATATTATGTCTATGCCCACAAATACACTACCGTCCTACCACATGCCGCTTGTTATATTGCCTATATTGTACTCCTGTAAATTAGCAGGTTAGCAATTATAATTTATTAGTGGCTTTTAGTGCTGATGGTTTCCATACGTTAAAAGTACCCTTGTACATCTCTGTCCATTTAGTAAGTTCATACTTCATGTCTTCATGTACAAGTAGCCACGTAAGAACAGATATTAATAAATAAGCATTTACTACTCAGTACTCACTCACGTCACCAACTCTTCATATTGCTTATAATTTATATTACAAATTAAAATAAAATTCCTTAAAAACATACTCAGTGCCCTTTAAACACTAAAAATCCAAGTTAACATTAATTATTAGGTAATTATCTACTAAATAGTATAAAAACTAGTACAAAATAAATCTTCTCTATTCAAATAGATTGTAAATATTATATAGCTGTACAGCATATTAATTTTTTTTAATCATCTAGTCGCACATATTATACCACTTTGACAATGCCAATGAATTAGTGTAAATACAGGGGCAATACAAGTCTTTTTAATTACAAATTGATATAGCTCTGCAACCTTAAATTGGTAATTACAAGTAAATGACAAAGGTACTTGTACACTGATGTAAAAATAAGGCAATTGTGTTTATTTTTGTTGTCTTTCACTAACTATAAACATATCTTAATTGTGAGCGTTTGTAATCAAGTTGTTAGTGTTGAGATAGACAAATATAAAAAATACTGTATTTTGAATACCGTTCAGGATAGTTAGTGCATCATACTGAACATTTGAAACACACTATATTAAAACTTAACTGTTTTAAAAATATATTCTACATTTTTGTATTAATATAATATTATGTTTCAATGAATTTTTGAAATCAGGTTAAGATTTTTTATTTACTCTATGTAATGTACTTAAACATTTGGACTAAGCAAAATAAACTATCTTTCATCAATCAGGTGATGAATGAAAATTCTTAAAATACAAAAGAAATATTGAAGAACTTTAATGTTCATTTTTTTTCTTAATACTATTTGCTGAAAAATACTTAATTATGCAAATTGTAAAATGAACAAGAAATCACATATTATACATTGTAAAAAACTCTATGTCATTAAACATTAAAAATATGACTTGAAGCAAAGTTGATATACAAGTTTATTAATTTAAAAGCATTAGGGCATTTGTTGTCAACATAAAATAATTTATAAATAAAACTTGAATATATTACTTCAATTTTTTATTTATCATCCTTTTTTTAAATTAAATATTAATTCATAAAAAAATTCATATTTTCACATTATATCAAATGGATTGCAAAGTTACTATGCTCACATTTTCCTGTGTTTATAGGTATACATAATACAATATAAATATTAAATGCTTCAAAATTTAAAACTATATAGGTATTATAACATCAATAATTTGGTAACTACAATGAGATATAAAACTAAAAAAATATTATTCTCTAAACACTTAACAAACAAATAACTAAAACAAAATAAAGAAAGAAATAATAATAAGTATAATAAACATAAATCTTAAGTATAATATAAAACGCCAAATAAAAGCACCACAAAGACAGTTGAGTAGTCTATACTCTATATTTTTTTGGTACCCACCAGTTTTAAATCTAAAACAAAGATTGCAAAAATATTTTAGGTACCTACAATAAAATAGTTTCTCTATAATTTATAAATTATAAATTATACCATTATCAAGTTATAACAAATCAAAATATTTCTAGTTAGAAATAAGATTATTAACTATTGCTCAGGAATCATTAGGCTAGATGATGAAAAACTACGAGGAAGAAACTCTTTTTTACATAAATCATCTGATATTTCGGATTCATCCTCAGAATCGAATTCATCCAACTGTCTGATGCCTATTCGGCCCAAAAGATCTGCAAATAAATACAAATGTATAATACAAATGAACAAAAAAAAAATAATTTTGAAATGATTAATTATTTACCATTGGGTTCACTTCTATAAACTTCAGATCCATATATATGTCGCCATGACATGGAAAACACAAAAAATACAAAAAGGAGATTTGATCCGATTCCTAGACAAGCAGATACTATCGGCCAATGAAACATAAGGTATCGTAAACCGCCCAAGTTAGCAATGATGTTTATCTTGGCAGAATAAATTTGAATATCATGATTTAACATCTCAAAGTAAATGTCTGTAACTGGATGTAACTAATAGATAAAATATATAATACATAATAAAATAATAATTCAAAACTATGCTAAAAAAAAAATGTATAAGTACTTGGTCTTCTTCAAAATCTGTATACATTTCTAACTGGATTAATTGTTTTTCTGCGGATAATCCTGTCAGGTAAAATGGTACCATATACAATGTATAAACAGCACGATACAGTTGGCTCATGTACCTTAATCTACTGGATCGACAAGAAGACGATACAAGGTAGCCGAATTTGTCACTCAAACGAACACAGAGCATAAACATTCCTAAAATAAAATTAAGCCAATATTAAATAATTTTGTGATGATTTAAAGGAAAGGATTATCCTATTACAAATGATACATTATTAAAATATATTGAAAAAGGTATACCTATAAGTTTTCACAGTCAACTTACCAATTTCTTCATTAACAGGTGATTCTGGTAGCTCAACGTAAACAGTAATTTTGTATTTTTGACCAATCATTAATAACTGGTGATTTTTGGTTAACTGAACATGTGCTGAAGGGTAATCACATAAGCCTTTATTGCTGTAACAGGATCTGAAATCAAAATGTTACAAACATTATTTAAAATCTAAACCCTATAGAAATGTAATTACAACTTAAATTAATGTACATATTATGCATTAATATATAAAATACCTAGGCATTATACATGTTTTTCTATAGAAATCTAATTTATTTACTCATCATTTTTCTATATTTTGTTTCAAAAGTGTACCTACCTAATTTTATTCATTGTGATTAATATTATAGCTCAATTTACTAAATACTTCCATAAATAAATTATATATACATTTTCTTTTACACAAAATAAACAAAGGCCTATGGGGCAGAACAAATATAAGAGGTAAGGATTGTATATTTATAAACAATGTTATAGTCTTATAGACCATAGTAAAACTATACAAATAATAGTGAAATATTTTTGAATAGAACACCGATCTATTAGTAACACTTTCTAATTGAAACATTTTTTTTTAAATAATTTATTTTTTACTAATGTCATATATTATATTTAAATTAGATATCAATCAGATCTATTTATATTGTATCACAGTTTATAATACAATAATTATAAAAACTAAATTATAAGTTATAATACAAATATAATTGTTATTATTAAAGAGTTATATAATCATTATGCGTTTTTAATTAATTTTTCAACTATGATGAGTAACATAAAAAAACATATTATATAATCATTAATAATTATTATCATTGAAAATTCATAATGACTCTTGACTCATATTAGTCATATTTAGATATCTTTTTGATAGTATATGCAGACCAGCTATTTAAGATAAAAACATTATGTCCCTACAGGACAATAATAAAACAATTATTTGGGCAGCATCTATTTTGTATACAGACTAGGTACAGTTATCTGGAATTGGTAAATAATTGACAAACACGAAGATGTTAATTGTTTATTAAACTTTGTACCACAGGGATTTTCTTCTACTTATCATTGTAAAGGGGGGCCAAGCTGTTTGGGCGATTTTGTCTATTTAGGTAGGTAGGTACCATACTTTTTATATTAGCAATTTAAGTAGATTCTCAATTACGTAAAGAAGGATACAGCTAATAAACAATATGCAAATTTCACATAAAAAAGACAAGATGTTAATACTCACTTGAATTGCATGTGAACCGGACGGCTGAACATGAGAGAAGGCATATACGCATAATAGAATGCTATGTACAGAAATATGGACACCCATACGATGGTAACGATAATCATTGTGAATAATCCGCCCTTGTATGTTGTGTCCAGCAAACAGTTAACAACGTCTGAAGCCATATCGACAGTTTTGTCGACCTTCTCGTCGACAATTCTCTTCAACCCAAACATTTTCATCGTATCCGACGGGTTTGTTATCTATTACTCTAGCTTTTAGTTATAACTTATGATGGCAACAGGTAAAAAAAAGCAACAAGTTGTACGTACTCTAGCGAGTTCACACCACTCGCCCAGTTGTAATATTGTTATTTATTAATTTATTATATCGTGGAGTCTACATAATTTATAACTGTTGGGCAACTTTAAACGATATCGGTAATTAATGGTAATAAATAATAACGGTTGATGAATGATGATCAACACTATTATAGCAACTAAAATAATGAAAAACGACGGGCTTAAAAGGAAATTGATAACGGCTCGACAGTCGGCGGCAGCAAGGCTCGGAGATTACGACTACCGTGCTAGTGTGTGTGCATTAGCGTGTGAGAGAAGGCGCGATAAAGGTTATACGGTATAGATCAAAACGATAGTAATAAAATAATACTACAGCCGGTGAATATTTTTAATCTTTATAGGTATTAGGTGGTCTGCACTTTGCACAGTTCAACAATAATTATTATTTACGATAAGACGTGAAGATCATCGCCCGTTTTAATAATATAAATTATAATATATAATATAGCGGCAATACTCGTAACAGTAAAATAAAGTTAATACCTACTTTGATATTTTATTGTACTATAAATGTATTGTAGATGCTCATGCCCAATATCCATTGTTCGAACTGGAAAAAATTTAAAATTTAAGATGATAAACTCAAATAATAGTATATAGGTAGTCGACCAAGTTTTATATTTCACAAAATAAAACTAACATCGTTTAACTATTAAATAAGATAAATTTAAAAATTGAAAGTGCGATAGATCCTGTTACTTAATAAAGAAACCAATTTTTTATAAATTATACACGAAAATATCTTGTAGCCTTGTAGGATAGTATAAATAGTTATTAAAATTATTATAATAGTTCAAATTTAAATATCCACGATAACCTACCTAACCAAAAAAATAACAAATTCGGTTATTTTGTTGTAATTAAATGAACTTTAACTTAACGTGTCTTAAGGTTAAAATAACTTTTCTTACATAAATATAATGTAAGTTTATGATATATGTTTTATTTAAAACATCAACAAGTAAAAAATAAAAATAAATTAGTTAAGTACCTACATGGACATATTATTTATAGAATAAAATTGGCTAGTGTAAAGAAGTTATTTTACCCATTAACATGAGTATATTGATTTTACAATGGTTGTGTGTGTGTGCGCGTGTGTGTGTCGTCAATTTTTTGGTAGTAAAAATACTTTGATTTTCCTTCAGGGATTGAAACCTATAATTCTTGATTTCGGTTTTAAACATCAGTATTTATTTTTTCTGATTTCGTTTTTGGTTTTGAATACCAGTTTTTTTTTCAATTTAAATTTCTGGTTTGATTATGGGTGTTGATTTTATTTTTTAATTGTTTTTGGTTTCGGTGTCGATTTCGGACATTTCGGTTTTTAACTGTTATAATTGGTATTCAAAATCGGTATCAAAATCAGCAGTCATGCTATCTTCTGTTTCAGCATCATTTCTGGTAGAAAAGTGAATCTAGTTGGTACTTATGGGAAATTTGGGATTTCAAACTTTGACGAAAAATTTGAAGAAAGCGGGTAAGTGGGTGTCGCTCTGCTGTACAGTAGGTCAATGTAATGGATAGGTGTTAAATCAGAATTCAATGATATAATATCATTGTACCTATACAAAAAAGAGCGGAGACAATTGTCAGTGTATATGGGTCATGGATATATTATATTTAAATTGTTATTATTAATACGGTAGCCGGTAAAATGAATTCATATATTATTTGCATATTATCATATTTCAATATTTGTATACATAATATGCTAGATAAGTTTCAAGTATCCACGAATAATATTTTTAAATTACAACAAAATAAAATCGCTAAATAATATTTAATATGTATTTTTGTCCAAATTTGAAATATAAAAAAAACTGTTTTTATAAATTTTTTTGGTTACAAAATTAACAACTTACGTGGAACCTTGTTTTAAATTTTCATCATAATCTTAAACTTCTAAACAATTTGTACATTTTCAATTTGATAAATTTCGTCAACAATTTGAACTTTAAATTCATATAAAAAAAAAATTGCTTATGTATTTTTAATACGAAATGTATACAACTACTGTTGTAACAATATATCAGGATCGACAGGATCCTTGTATTAAAATTTAAGCTTTATGACCCAACAAATAAAAATGTCATATTAATAGAATAAAAAACTAAAAAGGGAGTCAAGTGGATGTCGCTCCGCTGTACAGTAGGCTACAAGTAGATCACTGTACTATAATGGATGGTATTAAATTTGAATTCAATGATATAATATCATTGTATACGAAAAACGATTCTGAGCGGAGACGGTATGTCAGTCTAGGATATTTTAAATTATATTGATATTGTTATTATACGGTAGCTGCTAAGTTGAATTAATATTATTCATATTATTTAATTATTAACCTAAAATTATCAGTGATGCTATAAAAATATTATAATATATACTTTTACTCGTTAAAATTGATTTTAATATGTAATTCCGTCCAAATTTGAACTTAAAATGTCTATAAAAAATAACTGTGTTTAAATATTTTTTAGATTTTTTGAATACAGTATGTACTATTTATTAGAATCTTTATTTTAAATTTTCAATCCTTAGTTAAGAAAACTGAACATTTTATAATTGTTTAATTACAATGATTGATAATTTTCGAGATTTTGATAAATTTTGTCAAAATTCGAACTTTAAATGATTATAAAAAAAATGTGTGCCTATGTATTTTTAATATTTTTCAATTGCTATTGTAATAATATATCAGGAGCCTTGTATTAAATTTTCATTATTTTTGGCCCAACAAATAAAATTTTATTGATATTAATAGAAAAAAAAACTAAAAAATTTGAAAATTTAAATCGTCCGTAAAATACTGAAAAACAGTCAAAATATATTAAAAATTAGATGGTGTATAGAAATAGCTTATATAAACATTCAGTGAAATTTTCATGCATCTACAGTTATTTGTTTTTGAATTGCAACAAAATAAGAAAATCGCTACATGAGAAATCGAGTGAATATCGAATCTTGTACAAATTTGAACTTAAAATGCTCATAAAAATTTATTATGACTTGCTTATAAACTTTTTTTTATTGATAAAATTAGGGAAACTTATGAGGAATCTTGTATTACATTTTCAAATCTTAGATTTAAAAAGAAAAATTTTTATGAATTTCTAACTCAAAATAAATTGCAAATTTTGTAATTTTTACGTATTTTGTCAAAATTTAAACTTTGATTACATATAAATAAAAATTGTGACTACGGATTTTCAATATTTTTCATCTGCCTTTGAAACTATATATTAGAAGCCTACTATTAAATTTTCAAGATTTTTTACCCAACAAATAAAATTTTATTGACATTTATAGAAAAAAAAACTAAAAAAATTGGAAACTGAAAATGTCCGTTAACAGCTCAAAATAAGTCAGAATATTTTGAAAATGCTATGGTGTGTAGAAAATGCTTATATAAACATTCGGTCAAAATTTCATGTCTCTACGGTCATTTCTTTTAGAGTTATACCAAAAACCAAAATCGATTTTGTCGAAAATTGGTTTTCCGTAAAAATTCCCGTTTTTCCCTTAATTTTTCATTTGTTTTTCACGGCGCTCATGAAAACTACTGGGAAATTTTTGACCCCCCAAAGTACCAACTAGATTCACTTTCCTATCAGAAAACGTACTATTAAAGAAAATCGAAGCATTTTTACTGTCCTAAAACGTGATGACAGACACAAAAATAAAAAAAAACACACATCATTGTAAAATCAATACATTCATCGCTCCGCTCAGAATCTAAAATTGAAAATTGAAAATGTCCGTTAATAGCTCAAAACGAGTCAAAATCTTATCGTGTATAGAAAGTGATATTATAAACATTCAATGAATTTTTCATGTATCTTTAGTTATTCGTTTATGAATTACAACAAAATAAGAAAAACGCTACATCAGAAATCGACTGATTATCCAATCTTGGCAAAATGGGATAATATACAAATTAGTAATTACAAATGCAAATAAATAAATGTACTGTTTACGATATTCTTTATTAATACTAATTTAACAATTATTAAACAACTATTAAATTATTAATAACAATTAATAATTATTATTTAATATACAATACAAATCGATAAATGTATAAATTGTTAAATTAATATATAAATATAAATTATAATTCAATAATAAATAACTTTGGTTTATGTTTATCAATTACACATTTAATTGGGTAAGAAATCCATAATGTGAACGATAGATGATGGTTGATATTATAATAATAATATAATATTATGATCGTATATTTCGGGTAAAACCAAAAAACCTATTTTCCAACCTTTAATATGTGTGAAAAAAAATCTATATTGATTCAGGTGAGGGGTAATGTCTCAATCCGGGGGGAAACGTCCAGTTACGATAAAATTCACATTGGTGGGAGGGGGGAGGAACGTCCAAACTCAAAATACCGGGCGCGATAAACCCATTATTGGTTATAATATTTAATTTATAATTTTTGGTAAACTAAATTTCAGGAGTGACGACGTTACACATTATAGTCCATACATAATTGTCACGGCATCATACGTCATGTTTCTTTGACAAGAACAACAATGGGTCTAACAATCGAACCTTCTTCAATCGATTACATTTTTTAATTTTCATGATAAATATATTTGTCGAATGCGATAAAAAAAAAAAAAAAAAAACTTCGACACGTTTCGATAAGGATTTCCTTCGATAAAGCGGAGTCGGCGGTACCAGGGTCGTATGGACTACTATAGCTCTTCAGTTCAGACGTCGTCGCGCGCGGCGTACAGTTGCCGCGGTTGTAGCGCATTCAACGGCAATCACGATCGCAGCATATGTTCCTGTTACATATATTTCAATCTTTCTCCATTTTAGAGATTTAGGTTTCAATTATTCTTTATAAAATTAACGTTTCCACAATATCGTACGGTTTCGTTTCGTGATTGACATAATATTTTATTACCTATACCTACTTTTAAGCTGTTTCAATATTAAAATACTATGCTCATCATTAGTTAATATTAATCTATATGACTATATAAGTTATATTTTATAACTCATACCTATTTCGACATCCTACTTTCTGTAGGTTTATTACTTATTACTGTGATTAGTAATATTATATTAGAATATAATAATTTAATTAGTGCGATTTCTTTGGATGATTTTTGCAGTGTCAAAGTTTTGCGAGGCCCTGGATATGGGATTTGGATTATCAAATGTATGAAATTGTTAACCACTGAATTAAAATTTAATAAACATCCATTAAATATTATATAGTTATTATATTATTATATATTATTATTACATATAATATTCCCGGTTATTTTAGATCCTGTACAGAACGATTGATTGTAAAATAATGATGACATTTTACGTAGGTCTTTTTACGGCTATTTGCACTAAATCTTTTCCGCCCCTATAATAGGTAAACAATACACAGTTATAATAGTTAATAGCCCCCTCCCCCCAAAAAAAAATTCTCTAAATATCAAATAACAGTACCAAAACATTTAATAACAATAAATAATAGTACCTACAAGGCTATAAAACCCATTTGAATTTGTAGACTATTTTTTTTTCTCGATTTTAGTAATTATTTCCTAATTTATGTAAATGAATGTCCACCAAATTTTAATGAAAAACAAACCTATAATGAATATTATGAATTATGAACCATAATTAATAAAACAAAATTAAAACCATTGTTTGGAACAATAGTAAAACAATATTTTTATAACATTTCTTTTTATAATTATAATATGCGTACAAAACAGATGTTTTATAGTAAATATTTTTATATAACAATACTCTTAATTTAGCTATTTTTTAATTTAAGAGGTAGATGTCTTGCTTTTAAAATATGTTCTTAGTTCAATACTACAATAGTACTTAGTACTTATAGGAACCTAGGGCATTGGGCATCTAGGTACTATCTTGTTGATTTGTAAAATACTCAGACACTCCACACACGTTACGATCTCTCAAACACAGTTTAAGAAGTTTAATATTTAATTGAACATGAAATATACAACAATGCTTATAGCCAGAATGGTGAACAATTAGTAGTGACTAATGTTAAATATTTTTGAATTTTATTTTAAATATGAATGCAAAATAAGTGGTTATAATTATAATACATGAGAATGGTAAAATCAATAAAATACAACGAAAATACAGGTACTAGAAGATAATATTGGTAGTTAAATATAGATTGAAATATTTAATTTTCATGAAAAAAATACCTCAATAAATTGTTGAACAATACAATTTCACTACACTTAAAATTATTGTAAAATAAATTGTCGTCGTTTGTAAAATGTATTTTATCGGTTTTGTCGCAGATTGTATAATCTCAAATTTTTATTTGTCACAGCTTCTATGTAATCGACTTTTAGAAAGAGATTAATTTTGACGCAATTTACCATCTCCCTTTAAAACGTGCCATAACTATTATTTTTATACTTATTGAAATTTTCATAAATATTGCTATTTTAAACATTTTTAATTCTCAATATTCTTCAGTTTTTGGTGTAAATATAACATTAACGAATAAAAAATCTCACACAACTTCATTTTATAGCATTATAAACATACTTATATAAAAAAAATTAAATGCATATAGAATATAGATTATAGAATATAGGCACTATTTTTTTTCCATTAGCAGCAAATTTAACTTTTTTAAGTTTATGAGGAATCTTGAATTGAATCAAACGATTCTAAGATATTGAAATAAAATCTTTATGCATTTCAACTGGAAAATAATTTAAAATAATCGAACTTCAAAAGCTTTTAAAACAAAATTGGGACTAAAAAGTATTTTTGCAGCCTTTAAACTGCTGTGAAAACAATATTTACGATAAACTTTGTGTTCAACTTTCAAGATTTTTGACTGCGAAGGGACCAACTTTTCAACAGAAACCAAAAAAAACTAAAAAGGTTGAATACTTTAAATGTCAATAAAGTATTAATCAATATACAAAATCGAATTTCCCGAAAATTATAATATAAATATGCGATAACCTCTATATGATTATTTATTTTCAAAGTAGCTACAACAATAAAATAAAATTAATTTTGTCAACATTTTATGTTGAGTAAAATATTCCCGTTTTTCCAGATTAATTTCAAATTTGAAATGAACAGGGAATATTCAAATTTTGAGCGCGTAGAGCTATGTGTAACGACGTATTATTTTTTTTAGTATCTGTATGGCTGTAATCTACAGAATAAATAGCAAAAAAATACTTTAAGGTTAAAATTAAAAATTCCCAATACTTTTCTTAATAATTAGAAAAAAATCAAAAAATATGGAAAAGGGGAATTTTCACGCTTGCCCAGTTTTTGACAATTGACAATCGTTTTAGATTTTGGTGTAATTTAAAAACGAACAACCGTTTATACAAAAAAATGTCATCAAATTATTAGATTAGCATGATAAATTGTTTTAAATATTTTGATTCTTGACTCTTTTTAACTTTTTAACCCAACGTAGATATTACGATAGAATGTTTTTTTTCTAATAAGTAATGTTAATTTTAATTACCGTCACTGCAAAACATGGAAGTGTGATGCAAGGTTCCTCATAAATTGAGCTATTTCAAAATATTAAAGCTATTTAGTTATATCATGGTTCCAATTTTTTTTATAAGTATTTGTATTTTAAATTTATATATAATTCGTCAAAATCACAAATATTGTCAAATAATTTTTAGTTTAAAATTTATAAAATGTTCACTTTTTCAAGTTTAGGTTAAAATGTTAATAGAAGGTTCCTTAATTCCTTATAAGTTATATGTAGTTCATACTGGAATAAAATATAACCTATGTACATCCTTGTAGCTTTATAATTTTTTATTTTTTGTTCCGTATTTAGACGCTGTCAAAAATGCATCTATTTATCGATGTTAACATTCCTATTTCCTATATTATAAACTATAATATACACATAACTCATTAGTGATTACTGATTACCAACTATAGTAGGTACCTATATTATAAGTACCTATGTTATGTATACACATTATCTTACAATATTTGTGTCTACTTATTATAGGTATCATATAATATGAACATATATTATTATAAATATTACATGTATATATTATATTGTCATGACTCAAGTGTTAATTTTCAATGACCGATTAGGCGATTTTGATTAGTTTTAAAACCATAAAAAATGAATGTATCCTAAATAATTAAATTTAAATTTATGGTGGTCCATAGAACCCTAAATAATTGTAGGTATTTAAATGTTGGGGGGCTTAAGGCAGAGCTATAACTGTTGTCTGTTGGTTAATATTAATCATTAGATGGTATCTTTTCGGTTTTTTTTTTGGTTTTTGTAGTGCACGGTTAGTATAATATTGTATCGCTGCAAGTAGTTGTAGTTAAATAGTTAAAATTAAAAATTATAATAATATATTTATTTTACTTTCGATTTCATACCATTATCATTTGTCAGGCCCTTATCATTTTTCAAACAAGTGCTTATCAATAATTTTGTGTAAACACGATAGTATCTTTATTCGTGGTGTAAAGTAACGTACTATACTGCTACTGTCGAATAATATGATATAAGTTTACTTTAATTTATTAACATTACTGGCGAGAAATTTACGGAGGATTAGGTTATATAGTTTCATTTTTTTATTACAATAATTCAGTACAATTCAATATGATTGATCTAAGTATGTGGGAGAACTTTTCTATGTTAATTCCAAGCAAAAATTGTAAATCTTGGAAAGGATATATAATGTTAAATGTAAGTTAATTTATATATTATACTTGATGATGCATGATTCAATGATTGCTACAATGTTCATTAATTGTTGAATATTTTAAATACTTGCAGGCGTATAGTGTTTACATAGAGATATCTTGTCCTAATATACCACTACTAGACAATTTAAAAGTTCAAATTCCAGAACTTGAAGCCTTTGACTTCTATCAATTTGATTTGAAGGAAACAGTAGAAATAGTGAGTTATATTAATGTTGTTATCCATTTGCATAATCTCTATAGTTATAAACTTAAAACTTACATATTGAGTAGAAATCACTACAACGAGCAGTGGTTAGAACAAGATGGATTCAGTTTAAAACAAGTTAAATACTAGACCATATATGACTGTATATTAAAATATATGTTCAAACTGAGAAACAACTGAGTACCTATCAATTACTACGAGCAAATTGTTATCTTTTATTTTTTAGGAATGGATGTGTATAACAATTATGTAACTATAAGTATACTATATGTATACATATTATATTATATTAACACATTTCTACAAGTTAGTTTTATTGATTTTAATGATTTCATGCATCATCAGTAATTTGAAACCATCCAATCATATTGTGTTGTTCATTTAGGTAAGGGATTTCAGTACTGACAAAAATCAGTTTTTTTTTTGTATTTATCCACTTTCCGTTTTACAACAAGAACTTGTTCTAACCGTTTATCACTAGATATCGATTCAATTTCAAAAACTTGCTTGTCCTTGAAATTGATTTCTACTGTACATGTTTTGTACTCAAAATTATATTTTATTATTTACTTAACAATTTAACATGTTTTTTATTTTTAGGTTAAACAAAAAACACATTCATTGTCAGAGTTTTTAAAGGAATTAATTCCAATTTTGGTAATACAATTTTTATATATTTTCTATAGTAATTTGTGATATTACATTTATTATTTACTTTGTGCACTTTAAGAAGAATACGACCAGTTTCCTTCTGAGGGCTATCAGCAGACACTTATTTGTTACCTTTACCAAGTGTCCAAGTCAATAATTTATATACCTATAACCATAAGCAAAACTACGGGTCAGCTGGTCAGGCCAGTCGGGTCATGGCCTGACTGGATAACACACTGACTTAATACAGTTTTAAATTTAAATATAAAACTTTTTTTGTAATTTTAATTGTTTTTTAATATTTATCATTTGGCCTGTCTTAATACAATTGTCTAGTTTCGCCTATGTCCATAACTGTAGTTAAACCAAGCCAATGTGTAGTAGTTGGTCCCCAAAGTTTCTCCTAAGTTCTTAACGTGATTGGAATAAAGTTCTAAATACTTAAAAAGTTGGGTAAATACTGCAGAACAACTTTTGAAAACAATATTTTTTGACTTTTGGAAATTTTGATATTACAAATTGGTTAAAGAATATAAATATTGTATATTTATTAAAAACAGTAATAGCTATTAACTATAATAATATATTGTTAACTAAATTAGTTTAATAGGAAATTAAAGAATATTATAATTTTTTATTTATTTATTTCAATCTTTATTTTGTAGTATTTGTAAATTTTATTTTTGCAAAGGCTTTTTTTTTTCTTTTTGCAAGAACGTTTTTAGTAACCCTGTCCAAATGTTGATTGTTTATTTTTGCTACTCTCAATTTATATCCTGATATAGAAATTCTGTTACTAATTGAATTGTATAATAAATTAGCAATTATCAAATTTTCTGTAGACAACTACTATCGGTCTCTTTCCAATAACATCATAAGCCTAAAAGTCGCATATTTAAAAAAAAAAATTCAAATGGGTTAACTTTTGCAATGATCTTAGGCTTTTTGGAAAATGACTAAATTCTCAAATGGCTTGATATTAATTATTTTTGTTGTTTAGGTAAAAGTTTGGAAACAAGATACTTCTACAAAGTTGCCAAATTTGAACTATGTATTTGATGAAAGGTTCCATTCTGTGATTCAAGAAGTCAATTTATATGGTCAATATGTGCATACAATTGACGAAAACCTAAAACACATAACTTTTAATGTTTTAGATATGTGTAAGCACAGCCATTTTATAAAAATTTTTATACCTGATGAATATCCCAAGATTAAAAAACAACCATTGTGTTTTGAAATTATGGTTCCATCAGTTAGCTTGAACTTGTTTTTGAAGGTAAATTTTTAATTTATAATAAATATATTTTTGAAAATTTGGTTATATTTGTTGTGTGATCCAATCATAAGACATAAATAAAACCATGAAAAAAAATATTGCACTGCCATAACAATTCACAATTCCTGTGAAGTGTTGAATCACTGGTTACTTTGGATAAAATACTGGATAAAACCACACAAGGTTTATGTACGAAAACTGGTCACTTTGTTATTACTTATAAATGTATATGTTACGGGCAATGTGGAATACCGGGCAATGTACACATTGCCCGGTCAATGTAGTCCTGCCCGGGCAATGTGAACCACGATGTTTTTTTTTAATAGTTTATTCATGTTTCATATAAATAAAGGTTATGATCGGTGTTCTTGTACACAGGGTTGCAAAACAAATAAATGCAAGTGTAAAAAAGCAGAAAGATTATGCAATTCCAAGTGCCATGCTTCTAAATCTTGTGCAAATAAATAGGTAATATAATAAAATAATTTATAATAAAAATAAAATGATAATATTTAATATTTTTTTTTTGTTATTTCATCAAAATATTTGTAATAGTTTTTATTATAATATGATAAGATTTAATAAAATTAATAATAGTATTAAACTTTTAAATAGTAATAGTAATGGTAATATTAATTATATGAAACATGAATAAACTATTAAAAAAAAACATCGTGGTTCACATTGCCCGGGCAGGACTACATTGACCGGGCAATGTACACATTGCCCGGTATTCCACATTGCCCGTAACATATACATTAAAATGTATCTATTTTATTTGTATTATAATGTGATTATTATTTATTTGAATTACAAAATATAATACAATTACTGATAGGCAACAGCTATGTACTTATCACAATAATTACATTTCAATTCAATATTTTTTATATGTTGCAATAACAATTTCATCTTTGTAAATCTTGGTCATTTTTTCAGTGTAAGTGGTGAGAATATCACAATTTAAAATAAAATGTAGTAACTCTAGTAATCTGCAAAACTTTTTGGTAAACTTGTTAAAAATTGTTGACATTCGTCAGATTTGTTATTAGGTTTGTTTATTAAAAATAGTATGTGGTTTTTGTCAATTGGCTGTTTAGGATTTTAAATCATGAGTGTGCAGTTTTTAGATGCAAATATACTAAGTTCTTTCCCAATTTTTGCTTCTAAATTGCTTTTACATAATATATTATGTACATAAAAATTATATTTTTGTTTAGATGAACACTATTTTAAACTTATTTGAAACGTTTAAGAATGTTGTCAATGAATTAAGCAATTTTTGGAATCTGCACAACGAAATTATTAGCACTTGTAATACTATAGGATCTTATACTTTTAAAGATGTTACTTATAGAATACCTATTGGTAAGTAAGAATAATTGTTTTTATTTTTAAATATTGTTAAGTTATGATATAATTGATTTGTAATGTGTAAGGTTAGGTTGTTGTAGCAATATTTTTGGACATGTTTTAACATTTTTGCAGCATATCAGATTTTTATATTTTTTAAAGCATATAAATCCTATACTAAGTCCAACTTATTAGTATTTTGGTATTTCAACATTTTTTATTGAGTTTATTTGTAAAATGTTCTAATAACTGAATTTATTTTATGTTTTTTTTTAACGAAATGTTTTGATTTGCTTAATATTTATGGTCTATTGACTAACATGATCATATTATTTTATAAGTTTATGGTTTACGTTTTTTCTATATAAATGTGTATTTAAATATTTTTGTATAACAAATACACACAATATTTTTGGACATGTTTTAACATTTTTGCAGCATATCAGCATTTTTATATTTTTTAAAGCATATAAATCCTAACTCCAACATAAGTCTAATACTCTACGCTAAGCAGTCTATGGTGTCTACCGTCCACGGGAGGGCATCGCTCTCTAGGCAGGCAATTTCCCAATCGGGCATGATAGAAACCTATGGGTACCCAATAGAAATTCGGCCAAATAGGTGTCTGAATTAGGCCTTCGGGCCTACTTCCAAAGATAACACATATGAAAAAAAAATTTAAAAAAATACTCTAATGCATGTTAATCATCTATGAAGCTATCTCCAGAAATACTATAATATTATGTCTACAATCTAAATTTTGTTTCAGATATTCATGTATGTGTTGAAGTTGAAGTAGATCCATTAAATCCATTGAACTGTCCTCAATTTCATCTTTGCGGTCGCCCAGCTTCTATAGAGAAGTTTCAAAAAAGATTAAATGAAATCAATCCAGTTAGTTGGTACATTATTTTTTGAACTTAACAACTATATTAAATAGAAAATTATGTTAAGCAAATAAATTATTAGAATAAAATTCATTACCTACACACATAATATCAATTATTATAATTAAGTTGTGATTCTATAACAATTAGTGATAAGTAATAACTAATAATAAATTAATAGTTAAGTTTGTGGTATACAAACATGCATGTGATACTGACTAAATGTTATATTTTTCTTTTCTCAATGAAACCTCTAGAACTTTTCTCTTTACAATAAATTTAATATATTCTGTGAATATTCAATATTATAACCATTATTATAAATTATTATATATCATATCTATACTTAGAAATAATATTTGATATTTCTAATTTTTTTTTTTTTTTATTTATCATACATAATTAATTTTTACAAAATAGAAATCTGACATTTAGCTGTAAATCCTAAGTTTCATCGGTATTCGTAATTTCACTACAACTTATATAATATAAACAAATTATAAACAATTAATATAATTTTATGTGTACTAATATGAATTATAATTATTATTCTGAAATTTTTAATGTCAAAAATTATAAAAATATTAAATTTTTCTAATATATATAACTTTATGTATACCAATAAACATAATCGTTATACACTTGCATTTATGTATAGATTTTGATATGGAGTACCGAAAACAGTTTTAAAGAAAATATTCTGAATGTATTTGAAGTTCCTACTCTTCATTCACAATATGAAGAAGAGATACCAGAACATTATGTTGCAAGTCAAAATGATTTGAATTGTTGTTGTATATGTTATGATGTATTAGACATAGCTATAAAAAACCAAACCAAATCGTGTGTTAATGAAAAATGTGATGCATTGTATCATATGTCATGTATTTGTGAGGTATTTGATACTATTTATTTCATTTTAATAGGTAAAAACATGATAATATTTAATGATTTGTATTTTTTTAGTGGTTGTTGAATTCAGGTAGTACACCAATGTTTGAACATTTGCAAGGAAAATGTCCTCAATGTGAAGAAGTGAGTTTAAATAAAAACTATTTTATAGTTTTCAACTTATAATAAATAACTTTAAACTGAATTACTCTTACTAATAATTGAATTTGATAAAAACCATGTTTAAAAATGATTCTTTTATAATTTAAGAATATGTACATAAATTTTGGAAAACAATAATACAAATATAAGATGGATGATAAACTTAAATTTTATCTTTTTTAGGACATGCTGGTAGCTCTGGAAAATTTTGATTTGATTAAAACTTGAATATTATATGCTATATTATAATATGTGAATTGAAAATATTCTAAGAAAAAAAATAAGTCTTATTACTCAAATCATCAGTCAAAGAACATGTCAGTACATCACTAACCGTTTAGCGATCCATGTTAATTTATTCAAGAATGTATAAGATGCGTGAAACATTTTCATTTTTGTATATATTTTTGTACTTTTTTATGCCAAATATATTTATTAAAAATAATTCAAAAAACAATTTACAAATCATATCTTTTAAGGTGTATGATTTAAAAGTAATAATATTGAATACTTGTACTCTGTGCGATTATTGCCGAAAACTTATGAATAAAAATATTTATGTTTTAATGCACAAAATAGTATAGTATTAGATTAGTTTTTTAGAGGCTGTGGCACCTGGATGTGTTGTCTCTGTCTCACAAGTGTAACATAGCAAATTTTAAGCTCAGCAGATCGTGTTTAGCTCTGTTAGTTAACAAAGTAGAGTAAATTAACCTCTTATAAAATTAAAAGCTAAGATTATTATCCAGGCAATGTCATAGGCTTTTTATTATATTTGAATTTTTAAGCTAATTATGAGTATCTTATGATGTACAAACAATTTATAATTTGAAAATACTCATAACTCGCTTTAAAACTATAATATTATAAAAAGCCAGGACCTTGCCTATATAATAATCTTACCTTTACATTTTATTATTATTACATTATTTCAAAATTAAAGATGGACTTCTGGAAGTATATTATTTTTTTCCACCTATTGGTCCATAAAATTATAGCTAATCGATTCCAATACCATTAAGGTAGAAACTGCCTACAAAAATATAAAATATTATTTTAAAAGTTTATAGAAATTCAGAAAATTTGAAAAACCAGCACCGACTATCCTTAAGTAAAATATAAATTTCATTAAAATAAATTACATTTTATGTTATAATTATTCAAGAATAGTTATTAAACAATATAATGCAGAATAAAATGTACATGTACATGAACAGCAACTATAGGCACCTAATATAATATTATAATAATATAAAATTATACATTGTATATTCATTGTTTTTAAAAAAGGTTGTAGTTAAAGTAAATCTTCATTATTTAATTCATCTACATTGTGACATTGTTATTTAACCTGCAATTAGTTGCGCTATGGTCGAAACAACCACACTTTAATAATATCTTATATCTTCTATTAAACATACGTTTCTTTAGGGTAGAGGGTAGAGCTGGTTATGTTCAGTTAATATGGAGAATTTCAAGTTAAATTGAAAGTTACTTTTCTTTTTTTAACTTATTAAAGTTAACAAGTTAAGTGGAATAAAAAAGTAACCTTACTTAGTTAAAAACAAGTTGAATTTTTTTTTACTCAATGTTTAGAATTCATTTATTTAAAATTTTTTTTTAATTATAGTATTTTAAGCACCTGGGGTACTTACTAATTATTTAAACATTTGTTAAACTATAAAAATTTTTAAAGTCTGAATCCAAAGCTGTTTATTGTAAATCTGCTTATTAACAATTAAAATGTACAATGTTGAACACGTGTGTGAGTGTGGCATTGATTTGTCACTAAAAATCACGGGGGGTCACCCATCCGGGAACTAGTTACACCGGCCGGACCGTAGGTACACTCAGAACAGATTTCTTAACTGAATGCACAACAATAATGTGCCACACCGAGCCACCTACAATCTTTGTTTTAATATTAAATGTTTATTTTAAGAACAAAATAAACATGTTTAACTTCTAAAAAGTTCAATTTATGAGCTATTTTTATACTTTTACACTCTTAAGCATTTCTCACACATTTAACATCAAATGAGGCACATGCTCCAAGTTATGGAGAAAGCATCATTTAAAAAAAATTTATCAATAAATTAATTTTTAACCAATTTAATTTATGACAATATACTATTATTATATATTTTAGAAGAATACTGAATAATAATACCCAAAATAAAATTAACCCTTTGAGTCACACATTAATTTTTTTTTTTCAATTCAAATTTCTTTATTAAAATATCAAAATATAACATTATCATATTATAAAAAAAAATAAAAAAAATTTTTTTTTCAAACACTTTTTTAAAAAACTGGTGGTTTTACCATAGAACCACTATGAAGTTAAGTATAACAGGTTATTTTGTATGAAAAGATATAAAACAGTTTTTGTTATTTGTCAAACACAAGCCAATTTTGCAGGACATACATTCCCATTTGGTTCTGTGGGGCTTATCTTTGGTACTGCAATTGTTGCATCTTTTTGAAGAACAAGATTGTGGGAGATGTCCTACATTTGAAAACCGTTGTTCCATGGGAATTTTTGGTTTAACCTAAAATGTTACCTATCCAACAAAAGTATAAAAATTACATTTTTTTAGTGATGTAGTTTATACCAACTAGGTAACCCTATTCACTTTTTAAAGGCAACAATGCAACATACCTTTTTTAATTCATATTCCCGAGCAGAATATTTTTCGGTGTAATAATTCCAGGCGGTATACTTTTTCGTAATTCAATTTTTTTTTAGGTACGATCCTACACGATCCGTATCTATCTATCTGAGTACTCCGAAAAAATAATCCTGCTTCCGAGTATGACAATACTACCTACCGATGTTCTATTTCAAAAAAGTAAAATATTGAATCTAATTTTTCTCTGTAAAGAGAACATAATATGAGCAATATTATGTGCTAAACAATTAATAACAATGATATTGATATTTTTATTTAAAATAAATTTTTAATATTATTCATGTAATCTTATGTGAGTGTAGTAGGTAGCCCACTGATATTTTTACTAAACTTTAAACATTTTAATTGAATGCAATACCTAGTCGGTTATTTTATTGTCTCTGACCTCTGTACATATAGCTATACGCCTATACCTATGAAATATATTGTTCTATTTATCTATTGTATATTTGTATCATTGTGTATAATGTAAGTCAAGCTTATATTTTAGTTTATTATAATATATATATATTCATCAGAAGTTGTTGCAAATTCCAATTGCTTATTGTATCTACTATACCTACCTATTAAAATTCCTTCAAAATTAGTAGCAGTATATGAAAAATAATATTTAGTAATTAGTTTATTTAATTTTAACTATTTAAATGTTTTCGCAATTTTCACCAAGGTTTGTGAATAGTTTTATTTGATTCTTCATATCGCTATCAGAAATTTAAAATTTTAATGTTACAGGTGTGGCCAAACTACAGCTTAAGATTTTTCACTGCATTTAAATTCACAGCCATAATTATAACAATTTATGCAATTCATATTATGTTTTTTTACAGTTTTAATTAATAATATATACAGGGAAACTTCCATAATACAACGAATTCTCGAGGTTTCACGGGTAACAGAAAGAAAAAATCATACTATGAAGGACTTCGAAATAAAATAAAATACTTTGATTCTATTTGTTTTGGTTCTCAAAAACACAACATTTTGTAATTTGTTAATTGTAATTTCGTTATACTATGGAAGTATCACTGTCCACTGAACCTCATTATACTAGAAATATTTCATTACAGTGAACACTTATTAGGGAGTATACCTACCCATATCTATTTTTATGTGGATAATTATTGAAAAGTCCGATATTCTTGACCAGTGTTCGGAACGTTCACTAAAAAATTTAATTCAATCACGTTCACTTTCAGTGCTTAAAAAAGGAACTCGTTCACGTTGACGTTCATATTTTTTCAAATTAACACGTTCACGTTTTTTGAAAATATGAATGCGTTATTAGTAGGCTTAGGGACTTGAAACTCTAAAAAATACCCAAATATGCACCAAAAAATGGCCAAATATGTCCTAAAATATGCACCTAAAAATAACCGTATATGTACTAAGATATGGCCCCCAAAAAAATTAGGTATAACAAATATGAGGTAAAATAAAATATTTATTTTATTAGAATTTATATTATATATTAGAATATTATTACTTGAATTAAAAATTATATAATTGTATAATTATATTATAATTGTATTATAAATTGTCCGTGTCTTCCATGTCTTCCGATCCTAAAGTAAAAATAAAATAATGTTTAAATATTTAAATGTTTTAATTCTTATTATTTTATTCATTTCTTTACCTTTAAAATTACAATGCAAAATAAGATATTTTCTGATGTTTTCAAACGTGAATCTACGACGATTATTTGACAGTAAATTTTTATACACGGAAAAACTTCTTTCGACATCTACGACATTGGACCATACATAAAATATGCCAGATCATTACTTGTAAATGCCAGATCATTACTTGTAAAGTCTTCAGACAATACTTCCATATCTTCAACTTCTCCGCTTAAAACGTGTTAACTATCTAAAGTTTTTAATTTGCAATTTAAAGAATTTGTCAAAAAATGCAAAATAAGCATACAAATTTTAGATCTGATATCGTGGCACCCAGAAATGAATTTATTTCGCACTCAGCTATATTTAACAATAATTTAAAAAAGTATGCAAATGCTACAAGTCCCTAAGCCTAGTTATTAGTATTAATTGGTCGTTCATCTAATTTTTTATTTAATTTTTAGGCATTGTTTAAAAACTAATATAAAATCGTGGAAATCACAATATTATTATTGTCTTATGGTCAGCCGTGCCCACTGGAATTTCACGTATTTTATTTTTATAATTCATATTAAATTATATATTACTATAGTACCTATTATCAATCAATATTAAATTTATTAAATACTGAATTAATTTGAACGTCTTGAAAATCGGTTAAATTCATTAAATATATTATAAACGTCATTCACGTTTACGTTCTATTTGAAAAAAGACGAGTGACGTTCACGTGTCGTTCACCAAATATAAACTTGAACGCGTAAATGCATGCGTTCATAAACGACGTTCTTTCCAAACACTGAGTTCTTGACCCATGATAGTGGAACGTGTCCAATGTTTTTAATTATTATTTTAGATAATCACGAGATTCGGGAAGCTATAGCATTAAAATGCATGGTAAATTGTATTTGTTGGGTAAAAAAGCTTGAAAATTAAATAAAAGGCTCCTGATATATTGTTACAACAGCAATTGAAAAATATTAAAAATAATAAGACAATACATATTTTTTTATAAGCATTAAGAGTTCGAAATTTGACAACATTTATAAAATTTTAAATTTAAAAAAGATTTTGTAGTTAAAAACTGATAAAATGTTCAACTTTTATAGCTATGGATTGAACATTTGTATCAAGATTCGTAAATAGGTTTTAAATTATAATATAAAAATAACTTTATTCACAATAATATCATCAAATATACTTAGTAATATCTAGGGCTAGGTTATATGCATTGGTATATGTTTTTTTTGCAACTTTTGATTACTTATTTTGTTAGTAATGTCCACGAATTAGCTCTTGCTGAAGTAAATGGTGTTATTTTTATTTGTCATATTTTTGTATATTTTGAACAAAATTAATATTTTTATACATTTTAACTACAAGAACACAAAAAGTGCATGTTTTATAGTACCTATATTTCATTACAATTCATTTAACCGCAGTACAAAAATACCCAAATGTAATTTTATTGTATCTTATCTTACTGTCACATACGACCTAAACACCAAATCTAAACTTAGCCAAAACAAAGGACCGATCGCTGAAAAAATCGACAAAAAATATAAAAATGTGTTAAAAAAAAATACCGGGCTAAAAGCTATGTCTACGATACGTAATATTTTAAATGGCAACAATGTAGATGAAGATTTTCCAAATCTAACTCCTAGGGAAGTTACAAAATTTAGATATGCAAAAATTACGTCATGTGATGTCGAACGGAGTTTTAGAAAATATAAAAACATACCAAGGTCAAACAGAAGGTCTTTCATTTTTGAAAATTTAAAACATCATGTAATTGTTTCATGTAGTTCATTTGAGTAGCTTTATCAATTTTATATCAATTAATATTTAAGAGAATGTTTTTATATTTTAAGTGTTTAAAATATTTATTTTTATTAATTGGTATTTAAAAACAATTAATAAAAAATGTGTTTTTAAATCATATTTATTTGGTTTATTTAAGCATATTTTTATAGCATATTTCTAATAAACCAAATACATATTTAATAATTTTTTATTGCATATAAATCATAGCCTTAGTAATATCATAGGCTGACTGATTGTCTTCGTTCAGAATCGTTTTTCTTATACAATGATATTATATCATTGAATTTAAATTTAACACGATTTATTACAGTGACCCACTTGTAACCAACTGTACAGCAGAGCAACACCCACTTAACCCTTTTTTGAGTTGACATTTTTATCAGAAAAATAAATTATTTTTGAATATTTTTTACTTACCTAGATACCTAGAACTTTTTAGTTGTAGAGAAAATAAGATGGGGCAATAATGTGTAATGACAAAAGTAATACACTAGTACTACTTAGTATTACCTAGTAGGTTAGTAATAAATTATATATTTATAAAAAATTATATTTTGTACCTAGTTATGATAGTACATTAGTATCTAATGATAAAATAGTGTAGTATGATATAATTTTTAATGCTGTTACTTGTTGCAGATTGTGGCACATATTTTGACAAGACTAGTCAATAGTCAAATTATTATTATAATACGAGTTTTTTCGAAAAATAACTTGGTAAAAATTAGTTGTATTATAATATTGTAACTGAATATTTATAACTCATGCTAGAACACAATAAATTAATCTGATAAAATAATATAACTACACAAAATCAAAAATATTTTGTAAAAATAGTACATATATTATGTAGGTACTTATGAGTAAAATTAACAGACAAATGTAACACAAGGTATTAATTATTTAGGTTAATTTGAACTTGATAATAATTCTAAAGACGTATTTTAATTTGTCGTCAAGTCTACGTCAATTCGACTTTTCCACATTTTTGATTTTTTGATTGTAACTTTTCAAAAAATTAAAATATGAACTTTTTTATTACTCTTTGTTAATATAACTTTTTTTAGGACTTCGAGGAATAATAACAAAAATGTGGGAAAGTCGATTTCAAGTAGACTTGACGACAGATGTAAATCTGTTTTCAAAATTATCATCGCTTCATTAGATCAATTGGTATGTTTGGCAAAGCACACGTTCAAAATCAATGTTGCTAGCGTGTTAGTCAAAAATAGAACATCACGGTATCGAATCCCCTTAATATAAATATTAATAAATGTTCACAAATCACGTTTACTATACATAGGGAATAAAAACATAACATTTCAATATTACATTTACAATAGTAAACTTTACAAAGTAAATACTGTTAAAAACCAGTGGTGTTCCTAGCGAGGGGGGGTGGAGGGTGCCTAACCCACTAAGATGTTTTTTGTCAGTTGGCAAATCGTAAATTTGGTAAAAAAAAACTTGACACAGTCGGCAAAATGTCAGGCTTATCTCATTATAAAATCGTCGTCGCGGATTGTGTTAGAATCGTGAGAAGTGTTCATACTTCCATAGTATTATTATACTAATAAGTTGTTTACACTGTATAGCGACTGTAAATTTAATTTATGGTAAATACCACTGTAAGGACAAACGGTTTAGATGGATTGGAACGTTCGGAAATATTCTCTAACTACCCGAGTTATCGGGAGTCATGACACAAATCGTCGACAACGGCACAACGCGCAAACGTTGTCGCAGACGCGCGACCGGATAAGACGTGTGCTTGGATTTGTGCTGTTATGACTTACGATCTTATGACTATATTGTTGTGATTATTTAATATTTTACGTTGAGTTGTTGATTATTACCGGGATAACATGTTCCGTTCTCGTTCTTTTCTAGGTAGATTTCTCGAATGTAAGTATTATTTATAGTAAATATTATTTACAATAATACGTTGTTTAATATTTTGTGCAACAAATGCATGATACAGTAATGTCCTTACCTTATATTATATAATTGTAAATTTGTATTACATTAGCGATTAGTTAGTCAATAAAGACTTTGAAACCAAGTTTCGTCCTAGAAATCTTTAGCTACCTACCAATAAATATTTACAATAATAATAATAAATAATATGGACATTTTTTATAGGAATTTCAAATTATATACAATATCATGATTTTTAACATTACTATATTATGGCACAAAAATACATAATGTATAAAATGTTTCCTTGCCAAGCCAATAGAATTAATATTTTTATAGAATCTGCCTGCAATGCGAATACATTAAAAAAAGAATTTTTCGGCTCACTGGAAAGTTTATATGGGTTTTTTCCGGGAACTGTGAAGTACATCAAGACACCGACGTTTAGAGGACGATCCAAAGGAAGAATTTGCTACAGTTAAACAAATTGACTAAAACGTGGTGGACAGCACGGGCAGAATCTATCAAAGTGGTTTCCGTTAGCTATGCGAATGTGGTACATGTTTTAGAAGGTATCAAGTCATCAAAGGATTTTGATTCTAATACCAAGTGTTCTGCGATGGGACTGCATAAAAAAATATTAGATTTCGATTTTATTTGTACCTTATATTTTTTTTTTAAATATTCTGTTTAAAGTAAAAAAGGGCGGGTAAGTGGATGTCAATCTGCTGTGTAGTAGGTTTCAATAATTTAATTTCAATAATATAATATCATTGTATACGAAAAACGATTCTGAGCTGACCGTATCGTTTTTCTAATATTTGTATGGGTAGTTTGTTCAATAGCCATTATCGTCCGAAATAGATAGGTCATCGTAGTACCTAGTTATGATGTAGTGGTAGTGGGTAGTTTTAAAAAATATGGAAATATAAAAATCATTTACCTAACTTAAGTTATTTAGTATTTAAATGTAAAAGATTAAAAAAACGGGTAAGTGGATGTCACACTGCTATACAGTAGGTTACAAGTGGGTCACTGTTTAATGGACGGGATTACATTTGAATTAAATGATATAATATCATTGAATACGAAAAACGATTCTGAGCTGAGACGTTTTGTCAGTGTGAGTATTTTTATTTTATACTTATATTGCTATTTTATATTATTAATACGGTAGCCGGTACGTTGAATATTAATATTATAAAATTACAACAAAACAACTAAAATCGTTATTCTTAGTTATTTAATATTTAATTTTGTCCAAATTTGATCATAAAATAGCTATAAAAAAAGTTGTGTATTTATATTTTTGAGATTTTTTAGTAACAGAATAACCTACTTACGTGGAATCTTGTTTTAAATTTTCAATCCTTAGCTATAAAACTTGAAAATTATGTAAAATTTTGTAAACATTTTAACTTCAAATGCTCATAAAAATTTAATTTGACTTTTAGGTAGACATTTTTTTTTGATAAAGGTAGGCAAACTTATGAAAAATCTTGAATTAAATTTTCAAACTTTAGATTTAAAAGGAAAATTTTTTATGAATTTCTAACTGAAAATAATTTGCATATTTTCGTGGTATTTACTTATTTTGATGAAATTTGAACTCTAAAAGCTTATGAAAAAAAAAAATTGTGAATATAGATTTTTAATATTTTTCAAGAGTCATTGTAGCAATATGATCCTTGTATTAAATTTTCAAGCTTTTTTACCCAATAAATAAAATTTAATTGACATTCATAGAAAAAAAACCTAAAAAAATAGGAAACTGAGTATGTCCATAAAAAGTTCAAAACAGTTTAAAATATTTTGAACATTTTATCGTCTGTAGAAAATGCTAATATAACAACCAGTGAAATTTCCATGTATCTGCGGTCATTTGTTTTAGAGTTATCCAAAATTGATTTTGCGTAAAAATTCCCGTTATTTCTTAATTTTGCTTTTGTTTTACCTACGCATTTGAAAAATATTAAGAATTTTTTACTTTTGACCCCCCGGGGGTTAGATTTACTAGATTCACTTTCCTATACTGTTGAAGAAAATCGAAGCAGTTTTACTGGTTACAAAAGGTGATGACAGATACAAAAAAAAAACACACATCATTGTAAAATTAATACATTCATCGCTCTGCTCAGAATCTAAAATATTATGGAGTTACTGGAAGCAGGAAAATTAAATACAATTGACGCCATGCAATTAATTTAAAGTATACAGTAGGTACAATCTTTTCAAGAAATAAGTTACAAAAAAAAGATTGATGCATTATTGGAAAGTGTTGCATCCTTTGCAATGAAATGTAATGTGGAGCCTGAACATTTTTTTAATAAATATCATCGACTTCGACGCAAACCAAAGAAAGTAGACGAAAATCCCGACTGCTACTGAAACTGACTTTTCTCAATTTTACTGCAAAGAATTTACAATTCTTTTGAATGTTTTTACGTCGACCTTTTCAAGAAACCTTCCGTGTTTTGGCAGACAGGAAAAACTGTACAAAATATATGATTGAGGCCATGATTTTATGTCCAGAAATACTTTCAGATGAGCCAGAATGTTTACACTCTGAAATTCAAATCTTATTAGATACTTCCAAGGAGTGTAAACATTTTGATGATATTTCCAAAAAAACATGAACGTTAAGAAATGTTATACCACGAGCATTTCGCATTGTTAAGCTACTACTAACATCACCAGTGTCATCTGCATCCAGTGAACGTGTTTTTAGTAGTTTAATATTAGTTTATAATCAATAATGCACGACAATAAATAATGACGGACTTGATTCTTTATTGGTACTGATTTCAGCTCGAAATATTGCAGATAAAATAAATATCCAGGAAATTGTTAACGAATGGTCTCTCTTCAAGCATCGGCCAGTGAAAATGTAAGCTATAGCCTAGTATCTAATTACAAATTGTGTAACTTCTGACTAAATATATAGGTATGCTGTTGATTTTAATCTAAATAAATATAATAATATTAATATAAATTGTATGACTAAATAGTAAATTTATATGTTTATGATTTTAATATAAATAATAATAATGATAACAATATAAGTTTAATAAAATATTTGAGTACGTACATTAATTGTTTTGTATTAGAATTTTACTCATACATAAAAATATATACAACTACATTTTTTTCCCCGTATTTTTAATGAAGTTGGCAATTTTTCAAACTAATTTTTTTTGCGACTCTCTACCTAGGTTAAAAACTTGTCTAAAAACATTAATAATAAATAACCAATATTATTCTATAATGCTTATTATTAACTTTTTATTTTTATTTGTATCCCTGTAATTGGTAGTGTATCTTGATGATTTTTTGTGCTCTTTATAATAGTCTAAAGTCTAAGTCTAAACAAATAAGTTACCTAAAATTGATTTGCATTTTTGTATCTATGATTTCGTTACTTAATTTATTCTACATACTATGTATTCCATGCCTTTGGGCGATTATAAATTAAATAAAAATAACTAGGTAATTGATATAAATAAACATTGTATAGGTTACCTACATACACAGTGGAGCTGTGTTTTATTAGCTAAAGGTGCGATTCCTATGTACGCGTCTAGAGACGCGCGGCAGCGCGGCGTGGTTCGAATTTCAGCCGCGCCGCACTAGATAGCGTCTTGATATCCGTTTTTGGCTGCAAGTCCAGGTAACACAATCACATAAATTAATAATTATTAATATGTATGTAGGTATTCACTTATTTAAAATTGTATACAGTGTTAATTATTACAATGTATTCGCTATTCAGTAATTACACATGATAACAAATTAAATATTGTAACTTATGTTCAGATGGACTGGTTGGACAAGATATAATTTTGGAAATCAAATGTCCATACACTGCAAAGGATACAACTAGTGCCTTGGAAGCAGTTGAACGAAATTTGGTTTGTATGATAATTTATGATTATGAAAAATAATAATATTAAAATAATATCATTATCTCAGTTCAACACGTAATACACATATATCTCAGTTTACTTTTATGTACTACTTACTGCCACTACTGTACAATAATGTTATATAAAATCTAAAATTTGTTTATCATATTGTTTTAGTTACCATATTGTTCGGTAAAAGAAGGTATAATTTCTCTGAAGAAAGATCACGCGTATTATTTTCAAGTAATGGGACAATTGAGAATAACAGGACGAAATATGTGTTACTTCATTATGCATACAAGTAATTGGACAAATGTTGAACAAATTTTTTTTGATGTTGATTTTTGGAATCAAAAGATGGTTAAAAAATTACAATTGTAAGAAATAGAAGATAAATGTCTTGTAGTTAAATGTTAATTTTTTTATTATATTTTGTTTTAGATTTTATCTAGAATGTTTATTACCGGAAATTGTTGACCCCCTTTATGGTAAACGATCATTAGTTAGTGATATTAGGGAACCAGCTCATATTTTAGAAGCACAGGCCCATAAAAAAGAAAAGAAAACTAAAATGAATAAAATAATTTGTTAATAAGTACCTATATTTAAGAGTATATTACGTATATATTAAATAAAACAATTTATTAATAACTAATATTTTGTATTGTATTAGTACCTAAAACAAACAAAGCATTTATAAGAAATTTCATTATGAAGTTTTAATAATTGTTCCTACATTTTGTATTCACTGTAGATTACTATAAATGATTTGTAAATCGTAATATTTATTAATAATTACCGTCCAAAACATAATTAATAAACTAATATTTAGGTTATAGCATTGATTATATATAGTATATATTTATTATACTATGTATATTGTATAATCAATGGTAATAGGTACTATAAAGGTACTATACTATCCTATATATAGGATTATATTTACTTTTTATGAATAAATATAAATATCTAATAATGCAATAAATACAAATTGCGTAGGTAGTAGGTACGGGTGGATATCAAAAACATTTACGTGCATTTACGTGCATGAATTTTATATTTATCCGTCACAGACGAAGGTTGAGAAAATAATAAACGTCGCTCCCGAAGTCCCGAATGAGCACAATCGTCGGCCGGCCGCCGACGACAAGTAGTGGGCGTGGCTTAAACGTCGCGTGCTTGCGCATCGCGAAAACACCTAACAGCGCGTTCTCTCGGTCGTTGTATACGTTTCACTTTCGGTGTGGCGTCCTCTTAAGTATAACCGATTCCTACGGCAACCGCCTGGCCGCGCGCCCCACCATGCAACCGCGCGTCTGCGCGGTTACTACCGCTCGGATAGCAGTCAAGACGCGCCGCGCACTTAAGGTACGATTCCTATATACGCGTCTAGAGACGCGCGGCAACGCGGCGCGGTTTGAATTCCAGCCGCTCTGCTGTTTTTCTGACCGCGCGCCCAAATATAGATTCCTATACAACCGCGCAGCGGTACAACGCGGCTATAAAAATATTATATTTTAAATAATATTTACAAACGATCAAAATATCATTCTATTTTAATAGGGGATTTAACATAACATCACATTTCCTAGTGAGCACTGAGTACACAATTATTTTTGGTAATTGATTCAGTGTTCACTCTTTAGTGATCGGTGTATTTTGAACAGTTTCAAGTGTGTTTCTCCTATTTTTGTCAAGTATGCCTATGACAAAAAAACAAAAAAAGTTTTTAAAACTTCTTCTTTTGCATGAAGCAGAAGAAGAAGAGGCTATAATACAGTATATTTTAACAAATGAAAAAAACGAAGTCCACCAGATGTTTTTGTCGCGAAAAACCGAAGGATTTTTCAATATACTTATTGAAAAACATTTATGGCGAGACGGTAAAAAATTCAGGGAATTTTTTCGGTTGAATTGGGACCAATTCAATTATGTACTAAACTTAATTGAAGAAGACATAAAAACAAGTCCTAGCATTAAAGTTCCAGAGCCAATAACTGCTGCTGAAAAACTTGCAGTGACATTAAGGTAAGTTAAATATTAATTTTAAGTGGAAGTTGTAATAAGTAGGAATGTTCAATATATTTTAATTTCTAAGTGTAATAAATTTAATTTTTTGTTTTCATGCCTAAATTTTATTTTTCTCCAGTTTTTAATACTTATTTTAAAGTTATTTTACTTTCTGTTATACGACTAATATATTACCTATGATATACTATATTAGGTATAATTAATTTAAAAACAAAATAGGAACAAATTTCTTTGGTGTATGATATACAGGATGTAACAGGAAAACCTGACAAATTGAAAAAATATTGTTCTAATCAATATTTCAGATTCTGAGTGAAACGATGAATGTATTGATTTTACAATGATGTGTGTTTTTTTTTAATTTATATATATATATATATATATTATAAAATAAATTAAAAAAATTAAACTTTTTAAATTAAAAATTTTTCTTACGACTGGATCAACAATTTTTAATAGTATATAATAATTTTGAATGAAAATGAAAAATGTTATAATTTACGTATAGCGTAATCGTCTGTAACTGATGTAAGAAATAAAATTAAAAATTATTGAATAAAAAAAAATAGCTAATTCATTTGTCAGGTTTTTCTCTCTGTATAATACACAATATACAGTCTTATTAGTTTTGGTAAGAAAATTCACTTTTTAAAAATATTGGTAACGTTACACAAAACAATTATCACTAAAATCTTAATAATACTTTTAAAGCTAAATTAAATTAAAATTAGATATTAAAAACTTAGCAGTCTTTAAATAATCACGTCTGTTATAAAAAATAATCTATTATAAACACATTAATAGGTATATGTACTATAGATTGTCATCTTGTCGCTCAGTATTTTCTCCGAACTGAGACTGGTCGTCTGGTACAATATTAAGTGGCGGTGGCGGGTTGTAGGTATAATTAGGTCCAAAAAATCCTGTCTGCGGTATTTGATAACTTGGATTTTCTCTAGGCCAAAAAAAGTGTTGAGATTGTGCTTGTGCAGGAATATAACTTGAACTATCAAACGGAACCTGATAATTTTGTGATGATGTAGAAGTGGGAGGATTTATATTTTCTATTTCCAGCTTCTTAACAATGTTAAAAATTTCTGTTTTGGCTTTAATTTTTAAATTAGGGTTAAAAGTTTTTACTGATTGTGCCATCGACTTAAAAAAAGTATCGATCGGATCTTCTTCGTCGTCATTAAGCGCAAGAAACATATTTTGTCTTTGTTCCATACTTTTTGAAAGCAACGCAGCCAGATCTTCTTTTTGTGTTTTTTTATTTTGTGTTTTTTCATTGGACAGTTTTCTTTTTGCCAATCTTGACTCGCCAGTCTCGCCACTGTCCATTTCCATCTCTATTTGAGATGTAGATTGTACATTCAAATCCATTTGTGAATCTTCATCGTCTACCAAGATATCATTTTCTTCTTCGCTGTTGATGTCCTCGCTGGCAATAGTAGTCGTCATTGGCGGGATATTAGACAACCCTCTGAAAAAATTTAATGAATTATATTAAATAATATATTAATATAATATTTGATTTTAAAATATGAATATAATATAGCATATTAGGTATGTTTTTATTTATAAAGTATACTAATAATTTTCTAAGGACCTAACCAAATTAATTGACAATAAATAATTAGATTAATAACTAATAATACTACATACTCTCGTTCGTAAGAAACAACATCGAGAAATGATAATATGTCAGTCAGTGCCCATTTTGATGGCTTATTTTTGGCCGATGATCCAGTCCCTAATTTTCTTTGCCTTTTGTTTTTGTTATATGTGTCCTTCATGTTCTTCCACCGTCTTTTACAATCATCAACTAAAAAATTGAAATTTCTACATAATAAATAGTTAAACTTTAAATAACTTTTTTAAATACACACGTTCCACACAACTCCACGCATTTAAAATATAAATACTTAAAACTCATAAACCACTCATCCAAAATTTGATTTTAGATTCTGAGCGGATCGATGAATGTATTGATTTTACAATGATGTGTTTTTTTTTAAATATTTATTTATTTATTTTTTTTTTTGTGTCAGTTATCACCTTTTGGGACAGTAAAAGTGATTGGTTATCTTCAACAGTATCTTTTCTGATACAAAAGTGAATCTGGTTGGTACTTGGGGGGGGGGGTCAAAAGTAAAAATTTTCCAGTACTTTACAAAAGCGGCGTGAAAAACAAAAGAAATAATAAGGAAAAACGGGAATTTTTACATAAAATTAATTTTCGACAAAATCGATTTTGGTTTTTAGTGAAACTCTAAAACAAATGACCGTGTGTCCATGAAATTTTGACTGAATGTTTATATTAGCATTTTCTACACAGCATAACAATTTCCAAATATATTTGATAAAAAAATTAATATTTAATTAGTGAAAATATAATTGGAAATAATAAATCCTAAATTTTTATATTTGAATTCTATTAATAAAAAATGAATATTTAATGAAACAAATCTGTGATAAACAATCTTTAATTGATAAAATAAAATGTATATTTAATTTTAAAAAAGGTGCTCTGCTGTACAGTAGGTTACAAATGGGTCACTGTATAATTTATGGTATTAAATTTGAAATTTTTTTTTTTGATAAAGGTAGACAAACTTATGAGGAATCTTGTATTACATTTTCAAATCTTAGATTTAAAAATAAAATTTTTTATAAATTTCTAACTCGAAATAATTTTCAAATTTTCGTAATTTTTACGTATTTTGTCTTTAAATGCTTATAAAAAAAATTGTGAGTATGGATTTTTAATTTTTTTCATCCGCCTTTGAATCAATATACTAGGAGCCTTCTATTAAATTTAAAGCTTTTTTAACCAACAAATAACATTTTATCGATATTTATAGAAAAAAAACTGAAAATGTCCGTAAAGAGCTCAAAATAAGTCAAAATATTATGAAAATGTTGTGGTGTGTAGAAAATACTAATATAAATATTCAGTCAAAATTTCATGTACCTATGGTCATTTTTTTAAGAGTTGTACCAAAAACCAAAATCGATTTTCTCGAAAACAGATTTTGCGTAAAAATTCCCGTTTTTCCTTAATTTTTCTTTTGTTTTTCACGGTGATTTTGAAAACTACTGAGAATTTTTTACTTTTTACCCCCCAAAGTACCAACTAGATTCACTTTCCTATCAGAAAAGATACTGTTGAAGAAAATCCAGGCACTTTTACTTTTGTTTGATAAAAAATCTATGTAATAGAAGGCTCCTAATATATTGTTTCAAAGACAGATGAAAAATATTTAAAATTCATAGTCACATTTTTTTTTATAAGCATTTAATAATGATAAATAGTGTGTTATATTGTAATCAATTAGGTACCTTAGGTATTCAATATTGTATTAATTTGATTGCAAACATTGTATAATATATGGTAAAATTGTGTGACGTGTAAGACACAGTATTTGTTTGGGTACTGTCACGGTCATCAAATTGAATATTGACAAATTAAATGAAAATAAAAGTTTCACAGATAAGAGCAAACCGATAAGTGGGTATTCGAATATCGCTGATTACCAATTAGATATACCTACCTAATACAAAGTATTATACGTAGGTAATGAGATATGTAGACGTGAATCGTAATATGTTTTTACTTATGATCAGAGTACAAGACACTAATAGGTAGTAATCTAATCTAGGTATTACCTGTTATAAAGACTCAGTACCTATGTAAGTTCCTAAATAATATCGTAAAATCCAAAGAGAAAATATACTTGCAAATATATAGTATAGACTATAGGTATATAACATATTAACAAATGCATGGTTTTGGCAGCCAATTTGAATAGATTTTTAAGTATTAATTAAATTTAAATATTTTGTGAATTTTATCCACATATTTTACAAATCATTAAATCTTATTCTTTTTACTTTTTTAGGTACATGGCAACGGGTGAATCTTTTAGATCACTAGCGTTTTCGTTTAGGATTTCACAAAGTTATATTAGCCGTATCATTAGATTAGTTTTAAAAAGTTTAAGTGAAAGACTAACACCTATTTTATTACCACCTCCGACAAAAGAAAATCTAAAACAAATTGCCATGGATTTTTGGATTAAATGGAATTTTCCAAACTGTGTCGGTGCCATAGATGGAAAGCACATCAGAATTTTTGCTCCGGGAAAAAGTGGGTCGTTGTTTTTCAACTATAAAGACTTTTTTTCAATTGTGCTACTTGCAATCGTCGATGCAAATTGTAAATTTATATTTGTGGATGTTGGTGCATACGGCAAAGAAGGGGACAGTGGTATTTTTAACAAATGCCGTATCTTCGAAGTAATAAAGACTGGTGAATATTTTCCTTCCCCAGAAATATTGCCGAATTCAAACAAAAAATTGCCGTATGTACATATTGGGGACGAAGCATTCCGTCTAGAACCTCATATGATGCGTCCATATACTAGAACCGAAGCACGTGATGATTACGAAAAAACCGTATTTAATTACAGACTTTCTCGTGCTAGAAGAACATCAGAAAATAGTTTTGGACTTTTAAGTCAAGTTTTTCGAGTCTTTTATACACCTATATCTCTTAAAACAGAAACTGTAGATTATCTTGTATTATCATCATGCTGTCTTCATAATCTTTTACGTGATCGATATTTAGAAAATAAAGGGAATTGTTTTTACAACTTTGATATAAATGAACCACCACCTTCTAGGAATATGATTTCACTTTCCAGATCAGGAGGGTACGCTAATTTTGAGGGATTCAATGTCAGAGACGAATTTAAACAGTTCTTTAATAGTCCACAAGGAGCTGTTGAATGGCAAAATCACCAAGTCCGACAAATTGATAATAATTGAAAAAAAAATTTTATAAGTTATAGTGTTGTGTGTGCAATTGTACCTACTAGTATATTAATTTAACTGTAACCTATAATATTATAAAGTACTTACAAAATATTTAGGTACAAGCATACCTGACCTATGTTTTTAAATTTCCGTTGTTATTATTTAATATTAATAGGTAGGTACCTACTATTATTATTACTAGCATTATTACAAGTATTATTATAATAATAATTTTTATTAACATTAATTTACTATTATTATTATATGACAAGTTATGAACTACTTACCATTCTTCTCCATTTTCTCGGCTATCTGTGTCCACGCATTCTCCTTCACACCCAAATTTTTATAAAATTTGTGTTTTAAGTCATACACACTAGGGTGCATGCTTACTAACTCCGCCAGTTTTATATCATCCTCCACAGAAAATAACGTTTGTGATTTTGGTGGCATTTTAATTTGAATTTGCAACACAAAATAATTTTAAAAAAAATAACGTATTAAATATATTTTATAACTTTATAAGTGCGCGGCGCGTCTTGACTGCTATCCGAGCGGTAGTAACCGCGCAGACGCGCGGTTGCATGGTGGGGCGCGCGGCCAGGCGGTTGCCGTAGGAATCGGTTATACTTAATAACACGCTATCTAGTGCGGCGCGGCTGAAATTCGAACCACGCCGCGCTGCCGCGCGTCTCTAGACGCGTACATAGGAATCGCACCTTGAGACCCGTCTCCCACGCAATAGAAAAACGCTCATAATCGGAGTGTCTGGCGATCGTATAATTTGACGATAAACGCGTATAATATAATATTAATATTATCGCGTTTGGTGCGCGTGTTTCAAAAAAAAAAACTTGGTATATATACATAGATACCTTAAAATAATACGATTATTTTTTTTTTGGTTTTGTTTCAGACGACTTTCCGGACGCACAGCGCCATCTCGGCCAGGTGAGTTAGACGCATTATTAGGTGTAATACATGTTTAATATAATATAAAATATGCCATTATAATGTATAATATGCGACGATATAATATATTTATGTCGTCGTCAACTCGTTTGTATACGTAGGTATACTCACACGTGCTCGTCCGTTCGAATTTCCTTTGAAATTTGTTTTGCGTTTTATTCTACCAGTTTATTTTTTTCTTAACCTGTTTATTTATTTTCGTACCTGCACTTAATACACGGCAGCAGTAATTCGACTTAAAAGCAAACTAAATAATATAATATAATAATATATAACTACCAATAAGAAAATTAAAATCATACCCCTTTTTATAGGTTACAGCTGAATATTAACGAACCTTTCCGAGATTACAAATTATTATGCTATTATATATGTAATTATTTTCCATTAATAAGAGCGTTTACAACGAGTCCTTTGGTCCCTTGGTAACTTTGAAGTTTTTCCAAGCAAATCGCGTGAGATGTAGGTTAGCCATTTGATTATAAAGTTGTATTATCGTTTCTAGCCGGGCCGCATACACAGCAGGACGAATAGAGTTACCCTGATACAAAATAGTTTTGCAATTTTTTCTCAGTGTTAAATGTTACTGTATAATATACTTTGAGAATTTGCGGGTAAAGGTAAATATGTATTTTATAATATCAGTACATAGCACTAAATCATACCAGGACACAACTACCTCTTTGAAAAGTCATTATAAGTAGCTTATAAATCCCGAATAATAAAAATATTTTATAACCGTACGCGGTTGGTTCATCGTGTTGGATGTTTTAATTAGAAGTTATAACACGGTCGACACGGTATTATATTCTTTGAACACCGGTCGCCGCGATGCCGCCCGCCGTTCGAGGAAAACGTGGGGTCGTCTTATGTATTTTTTTTCCCAGAATATATATACTCGATGGGAGGGAACATCTGGTGAAATTATGGTTTTTATTATTGACATTGCGTTTTTTTCTTTAATTTACTCCATCTGCGAGGTAAAAATGCCATGATGTGTGTGCAGTATATACGCCAGTGAGCGTTATGCATGTATAGTGTGTTTGTATAACCTCAGTGTGCACATATAATCTAGCAAACAAAATAATAATAACGATTCCGGATTCAAGTGCGCATAACACACTCTCTCAGTATAATAATTCTTAGAAAATCGTTTCCTCCGCAAATCGCTGAATTCCGTCCATACACTTAGGTACCTATAGTTAGTTAGGTTAGGTACTTATCGTATTTATATTATATATGACATAATAAGTGTCGAGGTAAAACGCGCGTAAGCTGTACCTAATAAAGGGGTTAGCGTTTACATATAGGTACCTCCTGTAATGAAATATAAATTACAATATATATAATAATGATACACACACAGGTAGAAACTTATATTTATTTTATATTCAGCGGACTCGAACAAACTGCAGAATACGATTATATTGGCTATAAAACAACAAACAACAACAACGACGACGACGAAAACGAGGAAACTAATACATTTATATTGTACGCGATCGTCAAATTTTAACTAACCCAAACAAGGTTTTATGTAGTACATTTTTACGATTTCCAACTATAATAGTAATATATATTATGTAAAAAAAAAAAAAAAACTATTGTGTTAGCGTGTGATGTTATGCAACGTGCGCACTGGCGAGTGGAAACGAAATAAAAAAACACGTTTGGGATCAACACGCCATCGCGCGTTATAATAACATAATATCGTGATGCGGGGGTAAAAGAGAAAAAAAATTATCAGAATTATTTCGTTTACGTTTCGTGTATGTTATAACATTATGTAGGTACATTATCGCGGTATGAACGCCGCACATGTACCCACTAAATATACCTACACAATATAATAATAAATATTAAAATATAACGATAGGTACGAGTGTATTATAATATAATAATATAATATCATATTGTATACGCAGCGGTATAATTTATATTCCGTTCGGTGGCGGCGGCGGCGGCGGACGCATAAAACTTTTGTCCGATGCGTTTATTATAGGTATATAATACTCGTATAAGATAGGTACACTCCTCGCCGTAATATTATAATATCTGTTCTCCGCGCCGATAGGTCGTGTGAGAAAATTTTGAAGAATTGAACTCGCGTCGCGCACACTATATATATTATAATATATTTATCGCCGTACGGAGACACGGAATATATATATAATATATATGTACTGTCCATGTGCCCGAGTTGTGCGTTTACGGATATATATATATTATGTACATATTACGTATTAACGTATATTACTATTATATATGATCTATCGCTGCGAGTTAAATATCACGCACGTCATTTAACATACTTATATTATACATATTTTATATATAGGTACGCTTGGAACGCGCTCGCACATTATAATAATATTATCATTATCTTAATATATAATATATATAATATTATGTATAACGAGGTCGCGTGATGATATATTTTAATGCGTACCGGGCAGAGTCGGTTGCGACAACTGCACAGAAACGCGTACACCCGGTGAAAATGTATAATAATAATATATATATAGCTATACACACCAGCTTGGTGCACAGACGTCGTGTCGTAGATACATATGTATATATACATACATATAATATGTAATATTCAAGTATATAGTATCATAGGTATAATATATATATATATGATGTGCAGCAGCAGTTGTGGAAACGGGCATATAATATATTATATATTATATCATATATATTTTATGTATGCGAGTGTGTAGGTATATACTAGTATATATAAAGGTATCCCAAACACATTTTTTATTTAGTCCGCTGACAGAACAATACCAACTCGAGTATAAATTAATACGTTAGCTAGCTGCTGCGCGTATCGCCGCGATGGAGAGATAATAATGGACAGTATATATTCTCTGCGTACACTCGGTCCGTTTCCTTTTTTCGCTTATTCTAAATTTATGTTCTCAATCGGATGTCAGACGGACGTTTCCAAGGCGCACTGCTGCCGCTGCTGCTATTTAATATATCTACGTTTTTACCTTTTACAATTCAGACGACAGTCTTTCCGTCCGCGTACATATATACGTATATAGGTACCTTATAATACACCTGTATATAATACAAAATGTTGCATGCATTGTTATAACACACACTCTATATACAGAATGATTCTTTTATCACCAACTGTCATTTTCTTGTTTATCTTATGGGTTTTTCTTTTTGAAATTTTACATTTTTTTTACATAATTTGAAGGTATTAAAACACCATATTTTAGAAAAAATAAATATATTTCTTGCTAATTTTTTTTCGTTGTAATTTTTAAAGTTGTCGTATTGCTATCTTAAACAAAAAAAAAAATAAATTTTAAATCCCTTATATTCCAAATAAACACTATACTGTCGATGTATACAAAATTAAAACAAAATTACGAATATCAGTATAGTCAATAAATTATAACCTATAAGCATTTCAGTGTTAGATAAGCAAAAACATTTGTTTAAAAACAAATAACCGAGAAAATGACTGTTTAGCGTTTGGTTAGTGTTAACTGTTGAAAGAATCACCTTGTATATATTATTATAATTTATAACCGTTCGTTCGGATAACAATATCACGAAAACAATTTCCGTTTCCCTACATATTGCTGCGCAATGTGCATGGTATATGATATTACAACGTCTACATTATTATACGTGTGTAAAATATTACGGTCGTAAACTTTTGGTCGTCTAATATTAATATATATTTCAAAATTACCGTGTGTGTATTAAACTGAAGCCAAAAAACTCAGGATTTATACGATCGAAATTTGGAACCTTAACAACTTTTCACGGTGTATAAACCATATAATATCGACATGATTTTTGTACAACAGCGTAGTATTAATATAGTATAATATATTGTATGTCTGTAACTCACAACACATACAATGTAGGTACCTAGTTTATATAATGATATTTGTAACAATATACCGACTACCGAGTATCATCACCTACAGACTACAACCATCGTTGTATATTATAACGGCTATTACGGATTGAGTACGAAACAATAATTTTTAACTAAAATAATATAATGTACTTGCCGGAAGATATATTAATAACATAAAAAGCTTTTTCATTAACTTTTCGACAAATAATTTATGTAAAACGCGCTCCATTACATTATTCAAATGTTTTTATAGTCGCACGTTTTAATATAGGTAATGTAAATGTTTTCTTATGTAATATATAAAATAGTCATTTACTCAACAAATTTAAAAGTTTTTTTCTCAACGTATAAGGTGCATATATGCTTATATATAATACGTATTATAATATATACCTATAACGACCGTGTTATGATATTGGCATTAATTAATTCGTTGTTTATAGATTATTTATATACTTATATTATTTTAACGTCGTTATTTCGTTAAATAATTAATTATAACTGAGTATAAATCATTTTTTTTTCTGTTTCGGAAATATTTTAATTTACACCTCATTAAATATTTCGATCGTAAAAGAAAAGTAATTTTGTGTGTAACTTACAACTCGCGTAAAATATAAAACGTGTTTTGATTGGAATAATATAGTCATTCTATTTTAAATGAATTAACTGCTGCAGTCTCTTAAATATATCGGGTTTATTATTTAAGTACCTACCTAAAGAGAAAAGATTATTTAAATATTGGTTTTTTTTCCAATATTAAATGTTTGTACGTTAACTTGTTGATTGCTGTCTACAATATATTAATATGTATTGAGGAGGTATTCATAATTTTATTTTATTTGGACGGTGCAAAGTTATACCTTGTATATCAATGTCAACATTATTTTTGAAAAAAAAATACTCCAAATTCAACTCTGCAGTATAAAATATATTATTTTAATAAATACTTTTCACAGTATCCAAGCAAATAAATGACGCATTCTCTGTATTCTACCTCTGTCATATTATATTATAATATTAAATATAATAATATATGTACGCGTATTTTTGCAGTAGGTACGTGTGATGTGCGCTAAAACACGGATAGGATTTAAAAAAATGAATACTTCATAAATATAAAACGATATTATACGAATATAGTACCTGGTATGGCTGTACATGACGTTGCACCAGTACTCACCTATATGTGCATCGTTTATGCGTATATTGTTTACACGTCATATATATTATGGTGTGCTGTGAAAGGAAAAATACCAACATATAAACACCACAGTAAATACGAAATAAACATAATCGTAAAACAAGGTTTGTAACGTATTTTCGTTAAAAAAAATACGTTATAATAAAATGTTAATTTGCAGGTTTTTGGGGCTGCACGTGAAATACACGTGGGCAGGGGGGGTGGGTGACCCCGTATGAATAATTTCGTAGGTTTAACGCATATTAGGAGGTCGAGCGCGTGGCTAAATCGTGTTTCTTGCTATTTTTTGAAAATATTTTCGAATATAATTAATATAATATATTTTTCGAACACAATAAAACTTATAGAATGAATGTTGACGATTTTTGCGTCGTTTTTATTCAATCCATATAGAAAATGCGTTTCATCGAACCCAAACAAGTAGACGACTTCATTTTTTTTTTTACTATTTCAGTTTTATTATTTTCTTTCGGTCGTAAATGCACATTTTTTGTGGCTTGTGGCATATTATATGTTATATGTATATAATATATAGGTTATTTCATATTTGGCCCGTTACCCAATAACAATATCAGGTGTACAATGTACATACATAGTAATTATATGTCGTTATTTTGTTGTGTGCGCAGAATGTTTGGTGTCGTTCGATCCGCCCACGGACCGGGTGCATCACCATCACCACCATCAGCAGTTGCACCACCACCAGCGGCAGATCGCCCAGATAGCAGCGGGGGACCACCACCACCTTAACCACTTGAACCACATGAACCATCTGAACAACCAGCTGAACAACCGACGCGCCGGCCCCATCGTCCGGCGGTCCGGCGGTCCGGACGGCACGTCGTCCATCAAGCACACCGGTCCGGGACGGCCGTCGGGTGGCGGCGGCGTCCGTAACGGCATCGGCGGCGGTGGCGGGGGTGGCGGGGGAGTCGGCGGGGGACTCATCGGAGGCAGGATCGGCGGGGGTGACGACGGCGGTGTCGGCGGCGGCGGCGTCGGGCATCAGCTGTCCGTGAACCCGGGCGATTGGTTCCGATGGTTCCGTCGGAAACGCGGCGCCGTGCTGCCGCCGGACGCCGTGCCGTCCAATCAGAACGCCGTCCGGGCCAACCATTACACGGTCGAAGAAGCGGCCGCTGCCATACCGGTGGTGGTGTACGCGTCCGTCATCGGCGGTGGCCAGGACGACGGGCCGCACAACATGTCACCGCCGCCTCTGTCCCTGTCGTCGGCCGCCGACGACGTGCTGTACACGGAGCTGGACCGGGTGCCGACGCCCGCTTACCACAACGCCGGTTACGCGTTCGACCAGCACAGCAGCGCCTACTACTCGGACATGTACGAGCCAATTGACCCCTATCACAATCATCACAACCACCAGCGGCAGAACTCGCTGCCGTCCGACTACGTCTGATATTACGCCCGGCACGCGCCGCCCGCGACCCGCCGCCGCCGCCGCAGCCGACGACGCCGATCGCACGCCGCCGCACTGCCGGTCTCGGTGCCAACGGTTTCGCGCGTGTACCGTGAAATATTAAAATAGGTGAGTTGTTATTTTGTGTAATGTGTTATATACGTCGTATAGGGTTGTGGGTAGGTAGCAGTGTTGGGCGAGTCACGATTTTTTGGTAATTAATATTTAGATTATATGAATTACCATTCGAAATTATAATTAAATCATTCTCAAAAGTTTCTCTTTTCTTTTTTTGGTCAAACTGCGTTGCTCTTGAGTTCAAAAAAGTAACATTGCTACAATAAAAGTTGCTTTTTATTTTTAAAAATACTACTGGGGCTTAAAAGATATATATTGCCAATATACGTTATCTATAATATTTAAGTGGTGACAATCAACAATGTGAAATTATATAAAATCTTTATTTAATATATCAAAGTATAGAGATTATTTGCGTTATTCTTAATAGGTATTTAAATTGATTTAAAACAATAAAGCATTCTCCATTAATCACATTATTATAAAAAAATAAAACTTCTTGTCAAGTACAATTTCGTTGTTATTATAAAAATGTTGCCTTAAGAAAATCGTACTTCTACCTATTACATATAATTACATATTATATATTATTAATTCATTTTTAAAATGTATTAAAAAAAATAAAGTAAAGAGTAATTTTTTTACAAAAAAAGTAACTGTAATACTTGTAAGTTGTAACTTATCTACTTAAGCTACATCACAACACTGTTGGTACATATGTTATGTATTATATATATAGATATGATAAGATTGCATCATGTACCCCCTCGAAAACTGTATAGCTCCACTCGTGTATTTGTGGTATAGGTATATATATAGGCACCATATAATAAATAATATTGTGGGCTAGGTAGATCCCTGCACGAAATAATACTTGTGCTCGAGGTTACCTGCTATATGGTTTATTTTTTCTACCTTTGGTAGTTTTAAATTAAAAAAATATTCATTATCATTTAGGACGCGAGCGGCGACGCGTTATCCCTTCCACGCATCTCGGCCGTAAACGTTTATTTTTTTCTGTATAAATATTGTTATCTGAGTTCGGAAAAAAACAAACACTCGGGGGGCAAACGGGAATTTTCGACCTACGACTTTTTTTTCCCCCCGTAATATATATAACCAGCTCCGACATGTGAAAATTGAAAAAAAAACTCAACACAATATTATAATATTTTGTTCGCCCTTACATGCGTTAGTATTGTATACAGAATATATAGTGAATACCTATATAGTATATACCGACCGACGCGGGCGACGATGACGGAATTGATAACGTGTGTGTATATACATCAGAGGTGTATACTTACATAATATAATCTACATATATATTATATATACGTATAAAGTTCATACGTGGTTTTTGTTTGAAAGGATTAATCGGGACAAACATTGACGTTAAATACAGTCGGAGTATGAGCGGGATAGATAACGACTGCAATTGATATAACCTACTATAATATGTAATACCTTGGAGGTTGCTATATACCTATATATATATATGTTATATGTATATGTATAAAAAGATGAAAACTACAGACATTTTATTTTCCATATATTTGCGTGCGCCGTACGCGTCCCGTTATTCGACTGTCGTGCGGGTGCTGTACGCCTGTACGCATTATATTTAGAACATAGGTATATTATAATAAAATAATTGGTATACACAAAGTTCTTCGGGATAGTAGAATAATATTGTACTTTTTACCAATCTATCAAAATTAACCTACAAAATATACCTATAGTTAATTGATTGCGACTTACATTTTTTAAGATAGTATAATAAATCTCGGGGCAGAAGATTCAGAAAATTTTATTTTTTTAATATTGCAATTTCTACTACTTTAAACACTTAAATGAAAAAATCGGTGCATCGTTACGCAAAATTGTCTCCCATTAATGTTTTCAAATTAATTTCTTGATTAGGTATCCATAATATATTAACGTTTTTGTCGTTAATATAAGTTGTACATATAATTATACGACTATATTGTTGTTTTAAATAAATATTCTATACACTGTGTTTTTTAAAATGCTTATTAGTTTACCTTTGTTCACAATTTAACAATAATATTAATTTACATATTTAAAAAAAGGATTTATACTCTGTATTCCTACATGGATTATTCAAATTGATTAAGGTAATATAAAGTTTCATATCAGAGTATTTGGAATTATAATATCGTTATACTTAGGCTCGAATAGCATATAACTCAAAATAAGAAATTAGATTCCACGTTATGTAATGGTTATTAACGTGTACCTACATAATTGAATATTATTCAAAACTAAACAATTTTTGTTTAAAATATTTTTATGAACATTGATATTTTCAAATATTTGTGTATAGTAGTTATATTGCAATTCGGCTTTGTTCGTAGTATTGATAAATGATAATTTTATTGATTAGGTGTTCAAATAATAAAAATGAGTTGTTATGATTACGTTGCAGACGATATTAGATTGTGAGAAATATCACAGTTTGGAAATGGAATACCTACCTACGTGTTATTTGAAAATAGAAATGTGAAATATATATTTCTACATAATCATAAGGTTTTATTTTTTACGAACGCAACATATTAATTTTATAAAAAAAATCTCCGAGTTCCGATTCAACGTTTACCAAAAATATGACTGAGTGAAAAAAAAAATATAATGTAGGTACCCCGTGGTGTATTTCTAAGAAAAATAGCTAAAAACACATAATATAGATGTTGCAAAACCCAATAACACAAATTGCGTATCGGAAAAAAATAAAAGTTATCTACGTGTTTTGGTGACAAAGTCGAATAGAAAAGACTAAAAAATAAAGCCTTGCAATATATAGATATGTATATAAATGTTCTGTTGCAAAACATAAATATATATTAGGTATATTATACTTCGATTTTTTTTACGCATTTAAATATGTTTAACGTGTTCTACCCTTCACGTATATATTCGATTATGACTTCAAGGAAAAATCTTTTTTGTGTATCGTTTTTCTATATAATAATATACGCTTTTGTATAATTATTAATTACCCTCATTATATTTGATGTCCATTAAGCAATGTGAAATTTGCAACGATATGAAACTGTACCTACTTATACAACAAATTAAATTATAAAAACAGAAATAAATAAAAGTTATACTATTTAAAAGGGGTCGTGGATTAAAATATTATGTTTATTGGACTACGCGCCGCGAATATTCCCTTCGACACGTCCTGCTAGAATAACAGTTGGCCGGAGTAATATGATATTAATTTAAACGGTATCAAGTACTTGCAACACACACGTGACACACACACATTATAATATATAATAATAATTGTCGAGCGTTTTGGACGCTTTTCGGTCGCCCGCATGTTACCTAAGCACATTTTTCAATTGAACGCCGTCCAAAATATTGTAAGTACATTAAATTATTACAGAGTGTTATTAACGGTGTCAATTAATAAAAAAAAAAAAAACGTATGGGTCGTCGATGCCTGCAGCACACGTTAGCTGTTAGCATTGCCCGCGGGGTTTTATCTCAATTTGATTTTTGTCGGGTGGCTTAAGTAAATAGAATGCACTCACGTGACTATCGTATTACAAACGAATCATCGAACACCCTATAGTTGAACCTATAAGTCCTAACCATATGTGTTGGTGCATATACGATTCGGTGTAAAATCAGCGTACTTTTCTGGGTGTTTCACTGATTTTGGTGCATTCATATAGAATACCTAAACATAATAGCAGCATATTTAACGATATACACATACATAGACTTTAATCAGATTGTAATCGTACTTCATATTTGATATTGCACGAGTATTTAAGTTGTATATTGTTGTTATCTGGTAAACGAAATTCGAGCGATGGTCAAGAACAAAAGAAGAAATAATAGCTGGTATGCTGTTAGTACCTACTTAGTGGTCATCGCTGACGGCGTTGAGCAATGTTGAGTAATATTGTTCATTGTTATATTAAACAGCGCAAATATGAATATTTTATCCAGGGATGTCTCTAAAATAAATATTTACCAACTAGTATTCTAGTACGTAATATTGTACGTAATAGTTAAGTTTCTTGGTGGAAACTTGAACAGAAAAAAAAAATTATCTATTAAATAAAATGTCTTGTGTCTACTTTCTACGCACAGAAATGTATGAATCTATATTTAGCCGTTATACAGTATAATACTATTATAATTTATAAGTATAACATTGGGGCCTTAAAATTTAAATTTTGTACGCATATACCTTTATAAGGTACCTATACGTTATTATTTATTTCAAACATCTAAACACCCAATAATATTATATAAGTCTGTGTTTTAAATAATATCACTTCATCGTCATAATATACCTATATATATTGACATATTATCATATTTGTAGGTATATCGGTCGTATAGGGAAAACGCTCCTTTGCATTACACCGATTGTAATATGTATTACGTATATAGATCTCGCGCGTGAAAAGTTAAATCGTGCGTCAGAAAACAAATTAAAGAAAAAAAAAATGCGAATTTACATAACATAATATTTTAATACCTAATATCTATATATGCATATGTTTCACGCCCGACGGATACGTGTGGGAACAGTCGCCGACCGGCCGTTTATATACTCGGCAATATACGCGCACACAGTCGGCCGAATATATCGCGTTTCGTCTGCGCTTGTACATCACATTCGAGAGATTAATTACCCGAAATTATTCACCTAGTCACATGACCGACGTGAAATTTTATTTATCTTTTAATTAAAAAAAAAAAAAAAAAAAATTATAAAACGCTAGACACTCTGCGGGTCGCCTCGTATAGAACAAAACATATTAATTTTCCACCGCGATATATATGCATAATATGCTTATCGGAAAGATACCATATGCGAGGAAAATATGTAAATTTCCTGGCAATATTTCGTCGGATATAATATGATATATACACCCGCGCCGGACATGCCGCGTCACTATACATATATATTACTGCCGAGTTGGTCGTGTATATATCACATTATACATATTGTATGATACGTATACCTATATTATTAAGTTATAAGCGTACGGATTTGGCCCTCGAGGAAAATGTATAGTATGCCATTTTCAAAAAAACGAAAAACAATAGCCGCGATTAATAAAATATAAAGATCGTTAATTATAGATTATAAATGAATAGGTAATATTAGGGTTGCCAGGTTTTCATAATTAAGAATACGACATCAAACAAAAAAATATGCATATTTTCTGTTAACCAGCTGAGACTTCTAACATTTTCTAGAAAAATACCTTAAATTATTATTTATGAGTGATTATGACTCTATATGGCAATTGGCTGGATCTCCATTGGGAAAGAAGTGAATCTGTTTTAACATTTTTATTCAAAATCATAACTTTTGTAACCCTCCTCTCCTTTTCCAAACACCGGAGTAATTTTTTTTAATACATGAGAAAAAATGTGTTTTTGAGTATTTTTATTATTACAAATTACAAAAATAATATATTTTACATCAACCACCGGTTTTAAGCTCGATAAAACTAGATTTCAAAATAAAAAAGTATGACCATATAAAAAATTGTATCAGCAGGACAACAGGAAAAATAGTTTTAAAAAGGCCGTAAAGTACCTACGACTTTGCGCATTCGACTTTTTTCATAATACGACTGCCCGTGTTTTGGCGGGATTAAATATATATATATATAACGTATATTTGTTTATTTTTTAGATTGAAATATATATGTACCTACTTACGTTTGCGTGTAAATATATGTTGCGATTTGCCAGTTTAAGCTTTTTTTCCTGTCACTTTACAGTGTTAGAGTTTTTTCACAATAAGTCTATAGATATTTGTAGCGATGCGAACCGGAGGCATTATGCCGTCGTAGAGATATTTACCAGTATAGAATTATAACTTACGCGAAATACATTCGTTTTTTATGCGTATTTAACGAGCACAATCGTAGTACCTATACCTACGCACGCGATATTATCTGCTGCAGGTAACACAGCGATAGGGAGTAGAAAATCAAAGTTTCAGCACGTTGTCATATTTTACAAAACACGCGCAATCACAGATGATCTCTAAAAAGTATTCAGTAATAAAATTATGGTAACTCGCGCGATTGTATTAGGTACACCCAAAAAAGGACATTATAATGCATATTTTGTACGGGACGTCCGGTGACTATATAATTAGATGTGAAAAAAACATTAAGGTTACAAGAAAATATTGTCTGGATATAGTGTGGTATACTATGTGCTAAGCTGTAATAATATGGTAGGCATAGAAAACAAATATGCGACTCGCACGCATAGGCACGATTACACGAAGCGACGATTCAACCATATTTACGTATAGGTAAATACCTACTTACCACCTACCTGTTATGAATTAACGAAATAAAGCCAAACGGTCGTTCGGAAACTCTGTAGCCTAATAGTAAAATATGTTTTTTTGTGTTGTATAATTAACGAGTTCGTAATAATTAACAACATTATATTTTTTTTCTTTCAGAACTAGTCGCTGTACGATGTGCACGTCTATCGAAAATGCTGTCTTACGGCCCTGCACCGCGACGATGCACTAATGCACCAATGCACTATACGCAACGACGTCGTCGTAACTGCGATGACATGATGATGGTTTCGCATTTCAATCGATCGCGGCCGTCGTTTTAATATTTTAATTTATAATATTAATCATCGTACCGACGACGGATATCGACCCATTTCAGCCGAAGATGATCAGATGACTCACCGCGATCTATTGCTAAAAACTACACTACCACTACGCGGCTGGAGAATATTTAATATTATCATGTTAGGGAAAATCACATCGTGTCGGACGTTAAGATGATTATTATCATCATTATCATGATTATTATTATTTAGTGCAAATCTAAATTTATTATTTTTCTTTTTAATCTTACGTTTAAGTGTAATTATAGACTTTTTTTGCATAAGTGTTTTAATTAGTTGTTGATTGTTTATATATACCTACATAATATTTCCAGTGATAATAATTAAGTGTAAATAGTACCTATATTATGTAATTTATAATATTATTATTGTTTAATAACGAATACAGTGTAGCGCCCGCGACTTAAATGCTAATAACTTAATGTGTATATAATGATACGTTTGCGTTCAACTCTCACCGAAACGACGATCTTTAATGTAATATTACTTTGTGTATATAATATAATATCGTCGTACGCGCATAATTAGTCACGAATGTTATTTTTTTACGTGCATATATTTATTAAAAAATAATATGTGTATAGATTATGTACAAAAATGATATATGATTAGTCTTTGTTTTATCTCTATTTATCTCAGCTGTATACTTGTTTCTATCTTTCAGTCTCTCTGTCTCACATTCCTCAAATCTTTCTCTCCTTCCTCACTCTATCTCTCTCCTCTACTTTTTTCTCTCTTTTTCATTTTTTCATATTATCTTGTTTTTGCGATTTTTTAAACTATAAAAATTGTTGTTTTACGAATAACATAATATTTGTGTAAACTGCAGAAAAATAAAACAAATATTATAAATAATATGCTCTTTCACTGCACAATTTTTTTAGAAAGTTATTTTGAATTTCATTGTTTGTCAGCGTTTACCTACAACGACTAAAAACTTTGAATTATAAAATAGTATAAAATAGTATTACTCAACATGTATGTAATCATTTACAAAAGATATAGGATTTTTTGACGGATTCTAGATTTTTATTTGAATCTATATAAATAGTACAATTTTTAAAAACTTTAACACCTCATAATAATATTTGAACGACACTACTAAAATCCACCTTGTCCGTATTCGTGTTTCGCCTTTCGGCCGGTGTACAGTGATACATTATTATATATTTATATTATTATAAGTGCAGTTCTATATATTATGCACCATGCTGCAGTCACGGCGACGGCGGTGACGTTATACCACACACACTTTTCGGATGTAAATTTACTCAGTGCTTCTAGAATCTAGGCTTTCCGTAGGTGTCAGAATTTACATTTAGAGTATGATTTCATGTTAGTAGGGTATAAAATCTATAATATACATTTTTCGGATGCGAGATTTTCGAAGACACTCACGATAGGTATTTCATTAAATGTTAAAAGTATTGCAATACAAAATTGTAAAATAAATATTAGATATAACTAAATAATACTAAAAATACTAAATAGTATATTATGTACCTACACGCGAGGCACTATCGACGTGTCTCAATTATATAAATTTAGTTAAACTGATTTTAAATGGTAAATTATTAAACAAATGTCAGGTTATGGAGCAGCATTTTATAGCTTTCTCAAGATTTTTAACAAGCAAAAATAATTGCTAGAACATAATTAAAAATTGAAAATGAAAAATATACCTAGGCACCTATATAAATATAACTACTTACCTAGTTAAAACATTTTTAAAATATATTGAAAATTACTCCATCTATAGAAGATGCCAATAAAAGTCTTCGAGAAAACTTTAACTCCCTTCGAGTAATCGTTTCTATATTAAAACAAAAAACCTATTTGATATGATCAAATATCGGTGTTGCGTATCTAATTCTTCCGGTTTTTTTTTTTGTAATTTGTTGTTAGTTTTTCATAACCTATAATTAATAATTATTCAAAAATATACTGTGAAATTAAAAAAAATCAGCTCCAAAATTGCAGGTATATCCAAAATATTACTAAAACTACCTCTAAAACTGATGGTTGAACCAAGTCTTCTGGTTAATATTGTGCTTAACAGAGAGATTTATAAGACATGACATAGCTATTATAGTACATTCTTGATTACTTGCTTATTACTGCCTTATATTTTTTTTAATGCTATATACCAATTAATAAGTTTACCCAACAATATTAGTGTTTGATAAAAATAAAAATAATTTTTTTTTGCATTTTTAGAAATATCGGTGTTAGCTGGCTAAAACTATTGTATAAAATATACTACACAATAGTATTATATTATACTATATTAATAAAACTGAAAAAATAAAATAATTACCATAGAAATTCGAATTAAATCAAATCTAGATATCTACACTAGGTGAAATTTTGTTCAAAACCATATACCTAACATTAAGTACATTCATAAAAATGTTAAATTATAATGCTGGATTAAATTTTTGCGCTCTATCAGATTTTCGACCAGGGCGTATATAGATATTATAGGTAATACCAATATGCCATTAGTTACACATACTTGTATTTATAATCAATGGTACGACTCTCTTCCCTATCATGGTTACGGTTTTAGCTTTGGTTTAGTGTAACCACACTAGGCACATCCTCCATTAGGAAATCTCGTTAATCGTTGGCATACCACAAATAAGGATTTAGGGCATGAAATGTCCTGCGAGTGAATCAATTCTTCGGTAGAATAACAAATTTAATTTATTTGCTTAAGTCTTATTAACAAATGATTAATGATTAATCAAAGCCACTTCTGATAGTATAGTTACCTGCCGCAACTGCCGTCTCAGCAAAACTCAAAATGGGTTTTCAGTCCCTCGATTTGTGTGTACGGAAAACTCAAAAATGCTCTGCATACAATATATATATAGACGTGCAAAAGTGTACATCATATCGTTACAGTCGTGGTACATTGGTTACAGCCGTTACAGGTATAAGCACCTATACCGGCTACCAATATATTACAATATATAAAAGTGAACGATTTTGAGCCGTTTAAACGCCTCGGGTGGTTGTCCAACAGCCATAATAATAATAATAATAACAATAATAATGTATACGCCACACTCGTCGCAGCTCGTTGCAGTGCTCTACTATTACACGCGTGCCATAAATAACAGACTTTTTAATTGGTATAATAATATATACTGCACCAGCAGCACCAGTAGTATACAGGTATACGTGCGTCTCACATAATATATATATATACACATCATATCGTAGATTATTTATACAGTGTGCCTACGTGTGTCGTGCGTTTATGTATATATGTATGTATATAGGAGCAGTGGTGCACATGTATAATATAATATAATGCAAACTGCAGCAGGAACCATAATAATAATATATAATAGCAGGGCACACGATCGGGATGCAGCGATTTTCTACTTTCGAGTGGGAGTCATCGCGCTGCACCGGGCGAATACCGACGTGGTCAATATTATAACTTACGATAACTCGATATACTTATATATATGTTATAATATCATCATATGTATATAATATGACGATATATACGAGCCGGCTGGTTGCCTATATGTGCGTATTATCACAACGCGCAGTGTGTATATAGATACCATATATATGTCATGAGTACAGGTAGGTACTATATGTGTGTATGCGTTTTATTGATATTGTGATGTTTTCACTTCTCATACAACGCTCTCAACCCCTCTGCGAGTCATTATTATAGATATAATTATAACAATAAACTATCGAGACTGTCGTTCGTTCGTCCTGTATACCTACATCCTATATATATTGTTATTTTCTATCTACTATATCACCTTAATATTATATGACCTAGTCCTCAGGACGAGTTACGTACTGCGCTGTGATGTGATGGACTAGCAGCAGTTGCCACTTTGCATAGGTTAGGTAAAAAATGGTTTTTCGCTATTGTGATATAAAAAATATTGATTTCGTTGATGTTTTTTCTGCTTTCCGTCTTTCGATCTACCTATATGATAACAATGTTCTATAGATTTCTCTAGGCATCGCACATACACAAACTATACTTTCAGCATATAAATATTTATTCTCCAGTTATTATTATATGAATCTAGTAATAGTCTTAATTATTAGGCTCAAAAATTGATAGGTGTAATGTGTATTATACAACAAAAACGACTTCACAAATCACAGGAAAACCTCTTACATTTCATTGATATGTCGAATTTTGATAATTTTGTTTTATATGAAAGTTGAAAACTTTTTTAAAATAGGTATAGTGACCGAATTTTCATGTTACCTCAAATAGTGCTATAAAAGTATGTTTGAAAAATAATAACATATACCCCTGTTACATTCATTTCAAACTTAACATATTTAATTAGAACTTCATTCCTTATCCATTAGGTCACGTATTTACAAGATATAGGATTAAATAATAACATATTTAAGTTGTTTTTTAAGAAAATTCAATAATTTATTCAATATTATATATAATATTATTTGGTTATCGTTCATATACCCAAACAAACGAGCAAGTGGTATAATATGATTTAGATTCGTAATTAAATTTAGTTTTTTCGCATATTTTGGTTATTACATATTTTTCTACAAAGGGATTCCCTTTCGATGATAATACATTACGAATTTTTGATATTTGACTATGTCTTATGTGTTTAACCCATGATAAATCGTTTTTTTAGTTTTTTCCAACCACGTAAGACAAGAACGCAGGAAAAACATTCCTGCACGATATCTTCGGCTCCGGTGTATATATAAAGCCACATTCAGACAGTTAATTATACTTATATTGAGGTATTGTCGATGGAAATGAATTAAATGTTTTTAACCTTAAAGAAAACGTAAAATATTTCGGATATGCTGGAAACAGATTGTTTCGTATTAAAGAAACTAATAAAGAATAATCATTAGTAGTACGTTTTTGCATATTCGTGTTTATTTTTTTAAAATGAAATTGAACATTTTTATTTAAATAAAAAAAATAAAACGACATGTATGCGTAATAAATTGATGAGAAATTATCAACACACTTTTTTGAAATTATGTGTTACACGGTAGAGCTTTTAATAAAACCTCACTTAAACTGAAGAAATCTCACTGTAAAAATGTGCTCAGTACATACAATTATAAACTACTGGCCCCGGTTGTCTTATTATGATCATAATTTAATATTATATGGCATTATGCGTGTATTATACCATAATATATATTATAAGTTGGTACCTAAATGTAATTTAAAAATTGGTATTTTACTATTATAATTGATTATAATTTATAATTAATGTTACTATAAATACTTATATTATAAATTGTATACGCGTGGTGTACTGCATATGTGCTTTGAATTATTTCTAGTTGATTATTAATCTATTTATTACATTAATAACTAATTAAAATTTTTAAATATATATAAAATACTCCCAAAGCATATATTTACAGTTGTTTTTAAATACACTTTAAATACTTTTTCAATCGTTATCCATCTCTATAATATTATATATGTCTCTATACTTATAAATACAAATAAAAAATATATAGTTTTACAAGATTGCAGTGTACGCTTCGATCTAGGTAGGTAGGTATTATGTGTACAGCTACTATACTTATATTATACCTACAGTTGTACTTGTATACGTTATACCGCCGCAGGCCAGGAGAAAAATGAATACACGGTCCAATTAAAATAATATAATATATATTTCGAAAGAAACGCATGATATAATAATATACATACATGTACGTACTTTTGACTTACATATTATGCTGTTGGTACTCGCACTATGGTTTATGGTACGTTAACTTCGGCGGTCCAGTTTTTTATTCATTATTTTTCGCGTTAAACTCTCCTGTGAGCTACGATTCATATATTATATTATATTTTTGTACAGATCATTAATAAGATCTCGTTGTGTACGTAAGTACGTTGTATATGTATAGGTAACTATATAGTGGTTATACTGCACGCTTAAAGTATATGGTACTAGGTATGTGTGGTATCATCCGTATTAGATCATACGTGGTAAACCAACTATACGCCTTACCTTCGTACGCTCTAAGCTAATGACTCTTTCTAGAATCAATTCAGATTAGCACTTGTATAACTTATCGAGGCACGATGGTATGCGTTTGTCGATTCTACATCCTTTCCCTAAAATTGGAATGACTATTAGGACTTCACAACCGTAGCGCTATTCAGTTTAAATAAACTTCGTTGACTGTATATAGGTATATGCTTGTCCGATCACTGTTCCAATATAAAAGGTAAGAACGAAGAAGACTTTAAATAATATGTAACTCGGGTTTTCGGGTCGGAAACACTTTTATTAAATTAAAATAAACATATATATAGCACTTAGCAAATCCAGATCGCCTAGCTCGTACTACGATCGTCGCTTCACACGTAAGATCGTAGCACCTACGTTCTCGCCGAATCACTCTGCAGCTACAACGGGACAGCCTGTGCCTGCGCGAACGGCGGTGTTATATAGAAAATATAATCGTCGCCTCACCACATATCTTGCTTCGCTGGCCCGACCTACGTCAATATAGTTTACAGTCTTAAAATATTCCCACCTATATTACGTATATATCTACTAATAATGTTATTTTGGTGACTGCCTACAACATACCACATAATATGGTAGTGGTGTACTCACGTGATGGGAGGGGGATTCTTCCGCCTTTGAAATTTTCTTGTTTTTCGGTTCTTATATGGTTACTGCAGTCCTATAATGTTTGCCATACATATCCTGAATGGCTAAATCCTGATGATAGTTTAGTCCTAACATCTAATTTAGTTATTTGGAATGGGGCGCAATAGTGCAGTTATATTAGAATGGATATTCGGGTTTCCTCTTGAAAATGTATGCAGTCTATATCGTGTAAATATATAAAATAAGTTTGTGGCGATTCCTAACTATAATGCCTAATTCCTAATAATAATGATTATAATAAGTGTAATACTTATATTATGGATCATAATTTAATGTTCAGATGAGCATATTTTATTTTTTTGCTTATTATTATATATTGACAATACTGTTCTTTTAGTTTTAATTTTAAGACGTTTCTACTTTGTAGCAATATTAGCTACGTATACCCCTCGATTTTATTCCATATTTTCTATTTAACTAACTGTACATTATCCCATTAATGTCAATAGTTAAAAGTGAATGATCCAGTGTTGCGATCAATTTTAATTTTAAGTTTTAATCTTTATAAAGTTTACGCTTTACACATGTCGTACGTATAAATAATGTCTGATAATTATTGCTTTTCTGTAGATTGTAGGTAGGTAGTAAATAAGAGCATCAGATAAGGAAATATAAGAAAATTTGTAGTACCTACTTTATTTAGATATACCTACATGTAATTTATTACTAATAAGTAATAACTAATAATTAAATGTGTAGGTGTTACTGTGTTAGACTAGACTACTAGAGGTAAGTTTATTTTACATAATTTCGCGTAGGTAGGTACATCATATACAAGATTACGAGTACCAATATTTTTTAAAGAAATGAGAAAAATCTCTTATCGAGACAGGATGTCGGGAGTCCGGGAGCATAAATTTAACAGCTATTTAAAAAGTCCCTAGAACGAAGTTTGGGTTGGCTTCCGTACGGCTGGGAGAAAGGTTTGGATTTTTAGGATTTCGAGGATGCGAGACACGAGAGTAGGACAGTAGGTACCTCTTACCTATACCTATAACCATGTATTAAAAAACATACGGGTATAATAAATTGACCATGATAATAAAAAAAAATATGTTTGTATGAACTGGTAATAGACAATGGTAACATAAATAAACAATAGGAATTTCGAGCGGAGATTAAAATATTTCTCTAACAGGTGCCTGCCCATTTCCCGTCCAACAAAAACGTTAAATTCGCCACATACCGATTTACGGCTCGCACAAGACGCAACGCGTACCTACATCTAATGCACATTATCGTACGATTATAATATTATTATCGTGGCATGACAAAACTCAAAATGCCGTGTAAAAACATGATGTACATGCGCGTTTGATAATGTGTCATAATATTATTATTACGATATTGTGCCCTCCCGACATCGCGGTCCGTCGGAATAATTCGGAAACGCCGACCTGCGTCCGGTTCGCGCTCTTGTTTTCTAATTTTTACGTCTTACGGACGCCGCTACGTCGTCGGGATACGCGTTTTGTGTACGAGCGACCTTAATCGACCGCACGTCCGTCTTCGCATAGCCGCGGTATCCCACGCTCGCGATGCATCGTGTACGATTCTGTTCTGTTATATTATAATGCGGTGTACACGTATAGTGTATAATAGTGCATTTTTATAATACGATCATTCTATATGTATAATACCTATAATGTATAATATTACGCGTGTAGTGTGCATAATATCGGATTCCGTTACAATGACTGTTTACTGAATAATACTATAGGTAATTGATTTAAACATCTGTATAATATTGATAGGTATATTATACACTGTAATACCTATTATTTGGGTGTCGTGATATTTCCGAAGGCGTAAAATGTTCATTTGGATGTCGTAACAGTATCATATTTTCGAGGGTCGCCGTTTTCTCAAGCCACAATCAACCTTTCCGTGCGTACTGCTGATGCCGTTATATATAGAAATATATTAGAGATATTGTTGTTTCCAGCCACAAAAAATTCATATTTTAGATTTTAGTAAATTCTCACTGGAAGAACATTATATTCAATAATATATGTTATTAAATTATACACCATATAGATAATAATTTCACAATAATGTGCCTTTTCTCTATTAATATAAGGAAAAGGAGGAATGATTATGTTGGGTATAGGTACGATAGCAAATTTATAGTATGTGACAATAAGATAAAGGGTTGTTATTACTTTATTATTTTATCAAGCTTCCATTTGTCCATTTGAATGACTATTAATTACAGACGTTTTCTATTGGAATAAAGTTAAAATTAACTATTTATTTCATATAATAAATTAATATACCTAATATGTATATATATATTATTTTTAAAACTAATAACATTATAAATTACTCTACATTTTATTTAATTTGCAAGTATTACTAGAATATGTTAAATTTTATATTTTTATTTAATAGTCTATTATCTTTAATTATCTTATAGTTGAATCTTAGTTATTTTTAAATCCATCTTCAATTAGGTACCTATGAATAATTCCAGTAATTCCACATATTATTTATCGTACCTAAAGGGTTACTAAAATCTAAAAATCTGTTGCGATGAATAATGAAAATATAATAGGTACCTATATTATATTGTAGGTAGTTACTGGCGGAAAACGGACTTGGCGAAGAACACAAGGGTCGACTTTGGAGGAAAAGTGGAATACCTTGCCATAATATGTATAATCATTGAAAAAATTATTAAATTAAATTCATATTTTATAAATTATAATGGTGTTTTAGTATGAATCACTTGTACTGAAATCGGTGTTTTCCTATGTTCCGCGAGTAAGAGCATCCACTCCAACGATAAGCCTCCGATCTCACTTGAAGATGTTGTGCCAAAGCTCATAGGTACATATCTATCACATACACAGAAAGTTTCATAATATCGTTCGTTCATAATATAGTATAGATACGCCTCAACGCATTTCTGACTTCCCCTATTATTAATGGGGGTGTCGAGGAAATACATACTTGCAGCACCCCCACGCGTTTCAAAAAATCGGAATGAAACTCAGCAGACCGCACAATATATACTGAAACTCGCATAATATAACGCGAGATTATCGTTCTGTGTTTTGTTCCATTGGCTATCGAGACTATTTTGTATACAGCTTAAGTAAATATATTACACACGCGCAGTTATTATCGTATGCATCCGCAACAGGAACGGGACCAGTTTTCGTACAATTTTATATCGTTATTGCGCTGTATTATAATTTTAGATAAATATTAAATATACCGTTTTGCGATAGGAGTAATATTTTATAAGGAGCACACGTCGTATGTGTACACATATTGTAATATATCATAACCAGTCGCCGGCGGCCGCCATTGTTATTAATTATTATTATTAATCTTCCGGAAAGCCATGACGACGGAGGAAGGAACTCGGAAGATGACGGAGAAGAAGAGGATGAGCCGCATTACTATATATATATATATATAAAATAAACACGATATAGCATATGCATATTAGAATGTTACCACGTTATACTACTGCCTACTACCACTTAAAATATGCCTATACTATAATAATCATACCACTGCTGTATACGACTACGAATCTATGATCTACGGTGCTCGTATACAATAATAATAATAATAATAATAATAATATAATATGTGCTCGTGTCCGGTAATGGAGACTTTATCCCGATAGATGAACTGCTCGAGCCACGCTGCACGCATTGATTAACGTCGTCGTAAACAACCGAATACAATATTATACGAATAAACAATAAAAATCATCTCGCAACACGCAAGTGTTTTACGATAATTGCAGGTGCTCACTATATTATTGTATATCGTACAATTAACAATTAACGCCACGTATACTGTAGTTATTACACTACGCAGAATATTACACGACGTCATCGTATATTATAACAACAATAATAATAACTAATAACAATATAATATATTATTGTTTATAATAATAATATATTTCCCGTTCGGCCACGGCGGTCGTCGTTTCCCTATTTGCGCGCCGCCGACCGGAAACGTATAAAGTACAATAAATTATAATATAATATAATATATGTATATGATCGCACATCCGATTGCCGGCAATAATAATTCAGTATCGCATATAGTACCGCCACCGCCGCCATAGTACCTATAATATTATAATAGTATATCACTCGTTATTATATTATAATATATTATACTATATTGGCATATATTCAGGGCTGGATTTGAGGGTGAGCATTAAGAGCAAATACCCAGGGACCCGTTATTTTTTTCTGTTGGGAGGCAAAAAAAATTACCTTAGATTTTTTTTACCAATAGATTTCTGAAATTACTAAAAATATTTTAATACAATGAAATTTCGAGTACCTATTTCTAAAGTACCTAATAGAAAGAAAACCACTTGTTTTATTTATTTGTAAACAATCAATGTGCAGAAGATGTGATTTTTGTAAAACGAGCCACGAAGACAATATTTTGGTGGGATGATGAAGACAAATGTATTAGATCCTGCAGGTTGTGGGCCCCAATATAATGTTTGCTCCGAGTTGAAAAAATTTTAAATCTGGCATCGCATATTATTTTCTGGGTATCCATCACGAATTATGATATACTGGATACGGAACGAGGCAGGTTATGGCTATGGTGTAAAAAAAAAAATGAAAATGAAAAGTACTAAGTCGATCAGCTGCTGTGTGTCGAGAATCCTAACCCAGGGTGGATAATTTATCGGAACAAATTTAGGGGGATTATCAATATAAGAGCACAAAAAAACTTCAATGAGGAGGATTTAAACCCCATACCCCTCCCCCCCCTCGTGAGTACGCCCATGACATCCAATATATTTTTTTAATTTGTGCCTATACAATGACTAATAACATATACATATTAATTATTATATCATATTATGTACCTATTATTATTATTATTATTATATCTCCGTCTGTATAGGACATAGGTACATAATATATTAATATCGTGTGTAAACGTTAGACGAACGATAACCGGATTGAGATATGTGTGTGTGTGTGTGAATTTATAGCCAGTCGTCCTAACAATACAGCCTCGCGGTCCAAATAATTAAGTCGTTACATAGTTATCTCGACACTTGGTCGTACTGCGTTGTAATACTCGTACGTGTATTATATATTTGTTGTATATTATATAATATAGTCGTGTATACTGTATACGGTACGGTATACGTCAACAACGCGCACACAGGTGGCGGGAGTTAGTTTTTTTTAAACAATAGAACGGGTTTTTTTTCATAAGTTTCACTCTGTATATAGGTTCTATATTATTGCTGCATACGGCACTATAGAGCGGGGGGTGTTAAAAACAAAACAAAAAAATGGTATACGTATTTATAATAATCGGTCCCGACAAATATTTTTAGTGGCAAAGGGGTGTCCATTAGGTATATATTATTTTAATATTGTGCTAATAATAATATATTATATTACATGACGTATAATATATTATATATAATATATATATATATATATAGAAGCGGTGGATCGAAGTGTTCGAAAAATCGAACCTAGTCTTAAACCGAACTGTTAATCAGTGGCGTACCCAGGATTTTAATATGGGGGGGGCTAAACAAAGTAAATTCAAATTTGACAACATCTTAACAAACAATTTTCAATAAAGTCTTATAACAGTTAATTGTAATATTTCATTATAATATAATTTTTATAACACATACATAATATATTAGTGATATATTTAATTAGTAGGAACTAGGAAGTAGGGACTGATTTATTATACAAAATATGTTATACAATAAATTATTTTATTTTATATAGGTAACTTCAAAATACATATTTTATTTTTTACATTATTTGCTCCAGTCTTCTAATTGCATCCTTCTGGGTGCCTTTTTGGAAAATAATTTAATTATTTCATCCTCACAGAGTAGTTCTTTTTTGTTAATATTTGTTAATGCCAATCCATTGAGTCGTTCTTCCGACATGGTTGAACGTAGATATGTTTTTAATCGTTTTAGAGTTGAAAATGTACGTTCAGGCGTCGCCGAGGTGACTGGCAATGTCGCAAACAATTGTAAAAGTATTTTTATATTTGGTACGACAGTTGTGCAATGGGGTAATGTATCAATAGCTGAATCTGTTTTAATTTGCTTATTTTTCCATTGGTGTCTCCAAATGCGCAACTCTGCTTTAAGAATAGAATGATCATCAGTTGAAAGATCTTGAGCATAGATAGAAGCCGCTTTCAAAATAGTTTCATCATCGTACATACTAAAATTTGATGGAATAAGTCCCTGTAAAGGTATTATATCACTAAGTCGTTGATTAAATCGTGCATCCAATTCTTGAAGGATGAAATCAAGAAGAGGAAGAAACACTGATACTTTGAAGTATGTCTCTGGATCTTTTGAATTTATATTTATTCTTTGTGTTTGCCTACCACATATCCGAGGCATGCATATTTCTACATTTGCTAAATTTGCAATATCAGAAACATCCTTAAAAATTTGTTTAAAGTGTCCATCTGCACCTTCTCGAAGCTCTTCTAGTGCACTGCGAATAACCATTACGTCGGATAATGCTTTAGAAATATCTTGTTGTTTGCTCTGAAGAGAAATATTGAGTTGCAAAGTGTAGGCAAAACAAGTTACTGTAACTTCAAGTGCAACGAGAAAATCAATTTTCGTCACTGAATTTAAATATAATGCTGCTTTGCATCAGTGGCGTGGTGAACGACGTTTACCTAATGCAATTGCTTAGCCCTAAAAATTCAAAATTTGTATACAGATAATTAATACCTTTATAGGGGGGGGGGGGTCATTATATAAATAATTTGCTTAGGGTTTGAAAGATGTTCGCCACGCCACTGCTTTGCATGAGCTTTCAGGATTAGGATCATGTGAAATATCTTCAAGAGCATGCACTACATAAACATATAATTGTTTAAATGTAATCAATGCGTCATGACGCTCAATCCAATGTGTCTCACACAGTTAGTAAAAATATATATATTATTTAATCTGTGATAATATGTTATGTACTCAACACTGTTTTTAGGAATAACATGGTTTGTACTTTGTATTTTATAATATAAAATTTATTCCATAACACGGCCAATGGGGGGGGGGGCTGAAGCCCTCTAAGCCCCCCCCTGGGTACGCCACTGCTGTTAATAAATAAATAATAGTAATCCAAATGTGATAGAATTTTGAGCACCTGTGAAAAAATGATTATTTACAAATTCAGTATCATATCATCTTATTTTGGACACTGTATTTTTATGGCTAATACGTGTTTGAAATTCGATGCGGGCAAAAAAGAATGCTGAAAGTTCAGAATGTGAAGAAAAACATTGATGATGACAACTTGAGAGAACTAGATTTAGATGGGGGTGGTTTTGATGTTTTTAAAAAGAGAATGTCCTTAATTATATTTGTGGTTTCATTGTAAAATAATATTTAAGAAAATTGACTTTACAACATGTGCAGAAATTCTTTTAGAAGGTCAAACTTTACATAGTTTTTGTCATTGATATTTATTTTGACATTTTCTGTTTAAGTAGATTTCAAAAATAGAGGTGGATTGGGTTAAAGTTGTGTCAATGTTATGAAAATAGTCAGATTTGTTGAATTTACTTTGATCGAACTTACTAACAATTTAACTAGGTTAAAGTCTTGCTTGAGCTCTAAAATTTTAATTTATACTGAAAGCCATGTGTTTAATTCTAATATTTGTTAAGAATTTGAGGTGAAGGTGATAGTTTTTTAGAAAACCATAAACATAATTAAATTATATTATTATATTATTACTAAATTTTAGTAACACTTATTTATAAACCTTACTTGAACATCTGTTTGCATTATGCTGCAAAGTTAAAAACAGCAACCACTTGAAACCACTGTTATATAAACGTCACATATTTACAAAATAAATTTTATTTCTTAACCAATAGGTAGGTAGGTATATGTTTATTTTAAAAATAAATTGTTATATGTTTCAATAGTTTCATTATTATTTATTTATTTCCTATCTTTAAAATGTAGTTTTTAGTTCCTAAATTACCTGGTTGTTTATGTTTATTTTTTGTTCACCTATTACTTATTAGTAATTTAATTTTCTATTAATAATATAATATACTGTAATACGATTGATTGAACTAATTTTGCCAAATACAAATCAAGTATATTATATTCTATTTGTAAGTATAACTATCATATTTCCATCTAATATTAACGCTCAAAATAGTTTTTTACTGTATATTACATAGTATTAACACTATAAACCCTATTAGCCCAGTTTTTTGCCAACCGAAAAAATGGCTGCCATCCACCGTATCAGCTTCCCAGATAACAATGTAAATTATATAGAAATTCCTTATCTAGTGTAGTAGTGTACTACACTAAGTGTAGTATAGAAGATTTGAGTACCAAACACACGTTTTATGATTATAATAAATTGATATAGGTAATAGGTAGGTAGTGTACAGATTAGTAAGGTTGTACAACAATGCATCAGCGTATAACAGAAGTATAATAAACGTACCTATATTAATATAATTCATTGATGATATTTTACCTACAAATAAAATAAAACATTCAAATGTAAATAGATTCTTTAACTAATGACGTTTAATTATAATGATCCGTAAAAATGCATTAAAAAATAAAGTCTATAAGAATCATGTTTCAAAAATATAGGTTCCCATTTAAATTTCAAAAGTTCCCCTTAAAATCTCGCATTGTCAACGCATAAAAAAGATGATGAATTATATAAAATTAATTTAGTTTACCTGATTCAAAAAGGTTTTCATATTGGTAATTTTTTCCTAATTTAAATATGTCATGTTGAAATCTTCTGTAACATAAAATCTGGAATATCCTGGCGGTATATTCAAAAACACTCAATCAGCCTAAATATAAAATGCTTTGTGAAATTTTAAATTATGTAAACGCGCTGTGTAAATTTATTTACTTTTATGAAAACTATGAGGTTATCCGACCAGAAAAAGTTTTAGCAGATTCTGTTTTCATATTTTACAATATTTTATGTGAAACAATATCGATGTGTTCTATCACACAGTGTGTGTGTTCTCGCACAACCATTTGCCAGCATATCCAAACAACTTATTCGAGATAATAGTAACATGACAATATTATTCAAGCGTGACGAGACTAATTTAAAACACGTTTACATAGAACTCGGTTCAAGTGATATGAATTTTTCCGAGTTTAAAGAGTTTTGTACTTTGTGTTGAAATAAGGGAAGATTCAATATTTGGTCGTAATAAATAAGGACTGTGAACGTAGCAATGGGCGGTATCGACACATGAGTCGTTTTATGAAACAGTATAGATCGTTTTAGCACAGTTTTGAACGAATTAGTTACTGCCAAGGAAAACATTAAACGTGTTGTATATGCATGCGTGCGTATGTATGTATGTATAATGTATGTATGTATGTATGTATGTATGTATGAGTAGGGTGAAATTGCCGGTTCTGGATACCCCCCGCTTCACCACCCCAACACCTATACCACGCCCCCTGCGCACCTACGTCACAGCCACGCCACCACAACCCAACCTCACCTCCTGCCATACGCCCCCCCATCCCTATACCACGCCACCTACTTCACAATCCTTCTGCCCTATCCCACACTCCTCCCTCACCCTCCCATCGCTGTCGCTAGCCCCCTACGTCATCATCGGGACACCCCTCCCCCGCCCACCCATCAATGTCACTCCACCGCTACGTCATCGGCTGTACCGCGCACGTACCCCGCCATCCCCACCACAACACCCGCGCATACCGCGGTACCTACAACCGACTCACCCCACCCCACCTCCAACATGTTCGACGTACGCGGGAGCCGGCGATGCCCCGCGACCGAGGCGCGCTCTGTTGGTGACGCGGATTCGCTTATCGAACGAGGCTATCACCAGTGGTGGCGCCATCTATCCGTGAATCGGTGGACGCGGATTTTTCGGCATATGCATTATACATATTATATACATATATATATTAAAAACCTATACATTCATGTATAAAAACATAGACATATATATTAAAAACATATACATACAAGTATAAAAACATATACATACTTACACAAAAACCTATACATATATATAAAACATATACATACATACACAAAAACATATACACACATACCCAAAAACCTATACATGTATGTAAAAACATATATATACATACATTTCGTATCCGCAACATCTACATGACGCGCACAAGTCATCTACGCAATCTGTCGCGTACCCGCTGCACATCGCGGATGAAGAAAAGCCAGATCATTTCGACCTGCTCTTAATCGCCGGGAAGGATGGCGGCAACCATTATGCGTTCATTTCGAATTTTTCGCGTCTAGCCGGCTCGCAAAAAAATAATCACCAACATCGATTATTTTAATGCAAACGGTGCTTCGCCAGTTTCGAAGATCGTCCATTAAAATATAAATTACACGGAAAGCGGGCGCTGGCCCAGCACCGTTTACTGTGCGGCGCGCACAAACCGGTTGTACCTTTGATGCCGAAAGAGGGGAACACACTAAAATTCGAGGCGTGGTGTAAGACGGAACGGCTACCATTCGTAGTGTATGCCGACTTCGAAGCCTTACTCCTGAAAACGGACCGGAAACAAGGTGAGAATACCACTGCTATACACACGCACCATCCAATGAGCTACGGGTACCTTGTAGTAGCAGCGGAAGGCGTACCGATAGAGTTGTTCGACCAGTTCGACATACCGCGAGCTCCGGTCATTTTCCGTGGTTCGGCGACCGAAGACGATGTAGCCAAGCGTTTTGTCCGCGACATGCTCGGCGTGGCCGCGATAAGATGGCCGGATTATAGAAGGAAGTCAACGTACCGATTATTATGAGTGTTGAGGATTGCCGCGTGTACGACGGCAAGACGCTGTGCGACTTGTGCAGTGCTACATTTAACGAGCGTAACTGTAAAACTGCACATCACGATCACTTGTCGGGGTGTTTTCTAAAAACGTAATGTAACACGTGCAATCTTAAGTTGAAAACACCGAAATTCGTACCTTGCTTCCTACATAATCTGTCTAACTACGACGCGCATTTCATCGTTACAAATTTGGCGAACGACGACAATAATCGAATATCGGTGATTGCAAACACTGAGGAGAAATATATTTCGTTTTCGAAATATATAAACAACACGTTCTCCGTCAGGTTTGTAGATACGTGTCGGTTCATGGCGTCGAGCTTGGCACACTTGGCGGTGAATCTCACCACCGCGAACTTTGATAAGTTTCGTGAAGTCGCGAAAGTGTTCGCCCCGTCAGAGATGTCGTTAGCCACGCGTAAAGGCGTAGGTATATCCGTACGAATACACGGATTCGTGGGATAAATTACAATTACCATCTTTACCGGACAAGTTTCAATTCTATAGCGTGTTGACGGAGACGCACGTGAGCGACGAGGATTACAATCATGCGACTCGGGTTTAGAGCCATTTCGGTTGCACATCACTAGGCGCATATAGTGATTTGTACCTAAAAATTGATGTTTTGTTAAGCGCGGACGTGTTCGAGAATTTCAGAGACATTTGTATGGCTACGTATCACCTGGACCCCGCGCGCTACTACACGTCACCCGGATTCAGTTTTGACTGCATGCTAAAGTTCACGAAAGTCCAACTTGAACTTTTAACTGATTTCGAGAAAGTTTTGTTTTTGGAGTCTGGTACGCGCGGTGGTCTGGTGCAGGCGAGCAAGCGTCACGCGCGCGCCAACAATCCCGAGACGCCTAGATACAATGCCGAAGAACCTAACACGTCGCTAATATACCTAGATGGTGATTATAAACTATATATTACGTATATATACATGTATATTAATCAATTCTTTCTCCTTCTAGCAAACAATTTGTACGGGTACGCAATGTGAAAATATATACCAATTAGCGATTTTGTATGGTACTCAGGGAACCCAAAAGTCGCACTAGCTCAGTTAGAGTGGATGGGAGAAACGGGCAATGTAGGCAGATTTTACGAAGTTGACATTTCGTATCAGCAACATCTACATGACGCGCACAACGGTATGCCGTTCCTACCTCACGCCAGCATACCACGCGGGTCAACCGTGCGAAAGTTGATGGTTACATTTTTGCGGAAAGAGCGCTACGTGGTACATTACATGAATTTGAAACAGGCCATGGCCCACGGAGTCGTAGTCGAAAAAGTGATTATTAATATTATTATTATTATTATGTGCATACAGATCTTATAACTTTTTCATGCATTTCAGACGCACAGAGTGTTGGAGTTCCGTCAATCTCCGTGGTTGGCTCCGTACTTAAACCTCAACACGGAATTACGTAGGCAGGCGGTTAATAAATTCGAAGAACAATTCTTTAAGGACTTAAACAATTCTGTGTTCGGTATGTTATTTATAGATTTTTCGAAAAAAAAAAAAATTTCCGAACTTTGAACTACTTAAGCTTTACCTAATGTTTGCTGTATGTACGTAGGGAAAACTATTGAAAACATGCGTCTTAGGTTCAATTTAGAGCTTGTATCGTGCCCCGTACGGATGCGAAAACTCATAAACCGTCCGACGTTTAAATACTGCACGACTTATAACGAAAATATCTCGGTGGTCACTCAACATAGTAAAGAAGTAGATTTCTGCAAACCTATCTACGTAGGATTTTCCGTACTAGAACTAAGTAAAATTTTAATGTACGGATTTCATTACGACGTCATGAAGCGCCATTACGGCAATAAGATCGAGTTGTTATATACAGATACTGGTATGTCTATATAAAACTCATGCGGTTCTTATATATTATTATTATATTATTACTTGTTTCAGATTCACTATTCTACCACGTGACGACGAACGATTTCTTCGCGGACCTGGTAAGTAATCCTAATTTGATGCGGTTTATGAACACCTCAAATTTCTCACACGACCACATGTGCTATACGGCTGCTCGGAAGCGTATTCCCGGATGTTTTAAATTCGAGTGTGGCTCCAAAACAATCTATGAATTCGTTGCTTTGCGGGCCAAGTCTTATGCGTACGACGTGGAACAGGAGATTACCATTCGCGCAAAGGGTGTAATGGGGCACGTGATTCGAAACCACCTCGCTTTCGCCGAACATAAGCGGTGCTTGTTCGCCGACGACGTGGACGACGATGCAGATTCCGACGAACAGGACGACGAGTTTGACGCGAGCATGGGGAAAATGATCGCTGCCGACTCAGCGCTGAAAGCCGTCACCCGAATACATAGGAACGCCGCAATATCTGCTACGCATTCGACCCACCCGTCGACGGTCACGCCCCGTCACACGTTTACAGCCGTATAGAGAAAATGTCTCTATACGGTCGTTCAAGCACGAAGTGCGCACAATAAGATCGATGAAACTCGTCTTAAACAGGGCCGACGATAAACGTTGTATTCTACCCGATAGAATTAATACACTCGCGCACGGACACTACCGTGCGAAATAATGAGTTGTTATCGTTATTATTATTATTATTGTTGTTGTTATTATTATTATTATTATTATTATTATTGATAAATTTATACAATCTGTATAATATATAACTATGTTAAAATATCTGCGCATATATATTGTATGATTGTGAAATACATAAATATGTGTACGGATGATGATGATAAATATAATTTTAACATCGTTTTTATATATAATATCGTTTTCAAATTATTATATAGCTATATACATTCTCGGGGACACTTGAATTACTCGAGTTACACGTTACTTCTTTTTTTTTTAAAAAAAATCATCCTTATCTCTGAACATGATTAACATATTGTCATATACCGAGTTCTCAATAATATTATTATCAAAAATTATTATTTTTATCAAAAAAAAAATCCCCACTCATTTGTGTTGTGATAAGACATATTATCGAATATAAAACCTCTTATTTTGACGAAACTATTTATATTATACAACTTGTTAAATTATGTATATAAGGATTGACCTTATAATAAACATTAAATAATAATAATAATATAATAATAATAATAATAATAATTATATTATTTTTTTTAAACCGACTCATCTCGAGCAGAATAATTATATGACTTGTGAAATGCACAAATTATATTATACAACCCTTAAAACTATAGGATCTAGATAAAATGAGAATAAAAACATATTTTTAAATTTTTTTATTAAAAACAAGACATAAAAATATTTATTATTATTTTTTTTAAGTTACATTAGACATCACCCGAAAAACGAGCTTAAGTGGGTATGAAATTAATAATAAAGCTTCTTTTACTCATCCCCCGAAAAATTAGGTTTACCGGGTCAGCCTCATGTTGATTGTACCGCTGTATTTCATCACTCGGCAATTGCACCGACTTGGGGAGAAATACGTTGATTATCCCACCGCCAGCCGGATCTTGTAAGACGCACGCCACAGCCGTTCCGAATTTCGTCTCCACATTATTCATCGATTGTACACGGTATTCGATATCCTTTGTCAACTCCCCGATAGATAGATTCAACACGTTCGTCTGCCGCTGGAGCGAATTTAAAACATCTATAATTAACTGTGAACAGAAAAAATAAACGTTAGAAAAAAAGAAAATAATTTAAATTAATTGAATTAACCCACTTTTTTAATTAGACGACGTGTGTAGAGTCGTGTGATGAAGTCTAATGTCAGTGGAGAATTTTTATACCTTATATAAAATTAACAGACGATATTTTTTTTAGTTCTAAATTCAGCATCATTCAACCATCATATCAAGACGACTTTAGGTTGTGTTACATTATTTCATCTAAAAATAATAATTAAAAAATTTAATTAAAGTTAAAATTAAATTATTAAACCAAGAATTACTTTATTATACAATCAAAATTAGTTTTTCAAATTTTTCAAATTATTTAAATAATTTTTAAACATGTTTAAATAATTGTATTATTTACTTACCATTAAATTCTGATGGTACAGCATTGAAAACTAGTCTGTTCTTTGTTGTGGAGTTCAAAAACATTGAATCAACAAAGTGTTCGCCACATACTTTATAACTATTTTTTTTTGATAGTTCTTCAGTCAGATTTTCTGTACCACAATTTTTTATCCATAATGCTAGACGATCGTCTTTTGGATATTGGAAAAAACTTACATTCCTAGTACTTGCTTTACTTTTGCAAAATTGTACAGAGCAACGCATTACTGTTTTTTTACTATCCATTTTTAAATTTTGTTGTACAACTAAATTATATAGGTACTAAAAAAATATTATAAAACGTACACAGCACACACTTGGTCAATGGTCAACTAATAAGTCACATGGAAATCGCACAAACATCAACTAGGGGTCGAGATAACCTAACTCCTAAGGGATGTAAAAGGTCAGATACTAAAGAATGCAAGACTAAACCGGGTAGTTTAGTATGAATTTCAATGTTGGCGCCAGGTATTGGGACATTTTTTTGTCATTGACCAAACGAAATGTTATTCCTACATTGTGGTCACACTGATTTCGTCGCGGTGATAATATACATAGTTTTTGTTTACATCCGGAGTGAGCTATCTGTTTTCATATAGTCTGTGGCATACATAGACCTTATACTAATAGACGGTACGTGGTTGTAATTCCGGTGTCCAAGCGTGAGGGCGCTGATCAAGGTAGTACACCCGTACACCGCACATGCGCACAAGACCTATCGGATTGTACAATAATTTTTAATTCTGTTGCGCCTGCGACTTATCAACACACCGCGTACTATCACAATAGTATATTACTGTTATTGTTATTTTTTTCCTTGTTCAATAAGTGTTTTTCTTGAGTTTTGCCGATTTTCCTTATTTGTATTTTTTAATTTAGTCTCAACTTTCAAGTTTGTACTAAGATGCCTAGAAAGTGTGTCATTTGCAATGTTTATGATAGAAATAGTGACCAATCATTTTATTCGTAAGTAAAATAATCATATTTTAACATAATAGTTTCCTTATATTTTTCATGTATACCTTCGTAGTTTGTTCTATAAAAATATTTTTCTTTAAATATATGTTTTAATACTTTTTTTTTTTATTAGCTACTAATATTTAAAGAATTATAGCTCAACTATTACAACTAAATATACTTAAATAGTTTTATTTTTTATTAATTTTATTTCAGCTTTCCTAAGTGTTGAATATAATTTAATATTGTATAAAGTACCATCATATTGTGCAACAACGACAGCATCGTTGCTATTAATAATGTGCAAAATCACGCCATATCATGCGATATATTTATTAGCGAATCAGATATTGTTAAACAGTGGCGTGAGACTTAGGTCAATAGGTCACTTGTATATAAGGCCGATTTTTAGCATACTGTCGGCACTACATTATAATATTTCTTATGTGTACGTCATGCGTTTAGTAAATATTACTTATTACTAAAAGCAGTGTAGTCATTTTTGTCCAGATCGATCTACAAACATAATCCCTAAACTCAACAGGTTATGGGCCCAGACACATTATCTGGATAAACTTGGACTTCAGAGGAACTACTCTCTGTACAAGTAATTTTTGTTTTTCTTCAAAGTTTTATAAACAGGAAAAGTCAAGATGGACGATTCAGTGAAAATAACAAAATTATCTGATACGGGAAATTGGCCGTTGTGGAAATTTCAAATGAAGGTAATTTTCAACTCATTTGAACTAACGTCAATAATAACAGGAGAGTGGAAAAAGCCTAGTTCTAAAATAACAAAGACAGAAAAGGAAACTGATGAGGAAGCTAGAGCTAGGTGGCATAGGTTAACTATTGACTGGAATAGAGCTGACGGTAAGTGTCAAAAACTAATTGTAACTTCAGTGGACAATGGTCCATTACAGAATTTGATTAACTGTGAAAGTGCGTATGATATGTGGGAAAAACTTCTCGCTATTCATGAACAAAAGTCTGAAGCAAGTATACATTTGCTTCAACAGAAATTTTTTAGTTATTCAATGGAGGCGACTGATGATATGTCGACTCATATTTCCAAAGTAACAAATTTGGGAATGAGACTGAAGCAATTAGGGGAACCAGTAACCGACAATATGGTTATGACGAAGATATTAATGACTTTACCTGATATGTATAATCATTTTTACAGTGCCTGGGACTCTATCCCAGCAGTTGATAAAACAATTAATAATTTAACAAGTAGATTATTAATTGAAGAATCAAGGCTACAACAAAGAAATTTGTCAGTGATGGAAAATCAAAAATCAATAGCACTAACGGCAAATAATCCAAAAAAGAATTGGAAATCTGGAAATAAAAATAAAGATACCAGAAAACCAGGTAATTGTTATTTTTGTAAATTACCAGGGCATTGGAAAAGTCAGTGCAGAAAATACTTAAAGAATAAAGAAAATAAGAAAACACACGGAGAAACAAGTAAAAGTGATGATGGCAGTGCATTTATTACTGGAACAGTGTGTACAAACGATGATATTGAGGAGAGTTGGTTACTTGACTCAGGAGCATCCGATCATATGTGCGGTAAAATAAATTGGTTTTATAACTACGTATTATTTGACGAACCAATTCAAGTAAGAATAGGCGATGGTTCAATTTTGTTAGCAAAAGGAAAGGGTAATATAAAAATATTATCATTTGCGAACAATAAATGGAATAATAATTATTTATTGGACGTATTATATGTGCCGGAATTAAAATACAATTTATTCTCATGTTGTACAGCATTAGATAGAGGTTTTACGCTTTCATCAGATAAAAATAAGTGTATGTTTTCAAGAAACGGACAAATAGTCTGTACAGGTGAGCGACAAGGAAAATTATTTAAATTAGAGTTCAAAGTCATTATGCTCGATAAAGAAGAACCACAGGCAAATATTATTATCAAGGACACATTACAGTTATGGCATGAAAGGTTGAGTCATCAAAATATAAAGTATGTTAATAATATATTAGAAAAACATAATATAAAAGTGTCAGATAACAAAAATCATTTTTTCTGTGATGCGTGCATAATTGGTAAACAACACAAACAAACATTTAAGTCTAGTACAACGAACACAACAGCTGTAGGAGAAATAATACACGCAGATTTGTGTGGACCGATGGAAACAAATTCTATTGGGGGTTCAAAATACTTTTTATTATTTAAAGACGATTATTCACATTATAGAATAGTTCATTTTATAAAACATAAAAGTGAAGTAAAAGATTTAATCGAAACTTTGATACGTAAAATAAAAACTGATACTGGTTTTAAGGTCAAAGTATTGCGAACAGATAATGGCTTAGAGTTTGTTAATAAAGAAACAACTAGTGTTTTACAGAAATATGGGATAAGTCATCAAACAACAGTTGCATACACACCGGAACAAAACGGGAAGATTGAACGAGAGAACCGGACAATAGTAGAAGCCGCAAGGACTATGTTACATACGAAAAATTTAAATAAATCACTTTGGGCTGAAAGTATTAATACGGCTGTCTATACAATTAACCGAACAGGTACGAGTTCAATCAAAGACAAAACCCCGTTTGAAATTTATTTTAGAAAAGAACCGGAAATAAAACATCTAAGAGTTTTTGGTACAAAAGTATTTACGCATATACCAAAACAAAAACGACAAAAGTGGGACCTAAAAGTGAAAAGGGAATATTTGTCGTGTATTTAGAGAATGTAAAAGGATACAGAGTATGGTACCCGGAAACAAACAAAATAAACGTAAGTAGAGAAGTTATTTTTAAAAATGAAATAGTAGATAACGAGGTTTCAATAAATGAAAATGAACGTGACGAATACAACACAGTATAAGCGAAATTACGAATGGAACTGACCTAGACAAAAAAGAGGAGTTGGTAAGCACATATAATCTAAGAAACCGTGAACAAATAAATAAACCAAGTAGATATGCATGTACAGCGTTTATAACTGAACCAATTAATTATAATGATGCTATTACTTGTGAACAATCAGATAAATGGAAACAGGCGATGAGTGAGGAGTTGGACTCATTACATAAAAACAACACATGGACTTTGGTATCAAAACCAGTCGGAGTCAATGTGATAAACAATTCATGGGTGTTTAAAATTAAACATAATGACCGTTTCAAGGCTCGTTTAGTTGTTAATGGATCAAGACAACAATACGGTATTGATTACACGGAAACATTTTCGCCAGTTGTACGATATGAATCAATAAGGACAATTCTAGCCGTCGCAGCAGCTGAAAATTATGAGCTGAGACAGTTTGATATAAAAACAGCGTTTTTGTATGGTAATCTAGAAGAAGATATTTACATGAGTCAACCAATTGGATTTGGAGATTCAACAGAACGAGTATGCAAATTAAATAGAAATTTGTATGGACTAAAACAATCACCAAGGTGCTGGAATTCTAGGTTTAGGCAATTTCTGTTAGAATTTAATCTAGAACAAAGTACATCGGACTCGTGTATTTATTTTAATCATAATAATAATGAAACATTAATCTTAGCTATTTTTGTTGATGATGGACTGATAGCGTCTAGTAGTGTAATAAAAACAAATACATTATTACAAGGTCTTGAACAACAGTTTGAGATAACACAAGGTAATCTAGATTATTTTCTGGGTATGGAAATAATTAGGTATACAGACGGATCAATACATTTACACCAATTAAATTATGCCAATAAACTAATTAGCAAATTTAATTTATTAGATGCGAAGGAATTATCTATACCAATTGATAGGTCGCATGGTGTAGAACATAATCTTACAACGAGTGATAATCAATTTCCATACAGGCAAGCTGTGGGAAACTTATTATTTTTATCACAAGTCACGAGGCCTGATATAGCATTCGCTGTAAACTATGTTAGTAGGTTTTTAAATAATCCAACGTCGGTACATTGGACTATGGTTAAACGTATAATTCGATACGTAAAAGGAACAACAAACTTTGGTCTATACTATAAATCTAACGTAAATCTGTGCTTAAGTGTGTATTCAGATTCTGACTATGCAGGGGACTTAGTGACAAGACGGTCAACTTCAGGTCATGTGTTCATGCTGGGGCTGTCTATGGTGTCATGGCAAGCGCAAAGGCAATCCATAGTGACACTCAGTTCCACTGAAGCCGAATATATCGCGGCATGTGAAGCAGTCAAAGGATTGGTTTGGATCAACAGATTGGTCAAGGAAATCAACAATGACATTGAGTACGATCAACCAACAGTATACGTGGACAATCAAAGTGCAATTCGACTAGTGAAAAATCCAGAGTTTCACAAAAGGACTAAACACATCGATGTCAGATACCACTTCATCAGGGAAAAGTTTGAAGAAAACTTATTTAAACTACAGTTCATTGGGACGGAAGAACAATATGCAGACATACTTACTAAACCACTTCCTAAAGATAGATTTGAAAAACTAAGGGAAAAACTATCATTGTTTAAATTGCATTAATTCTTTATTGTAGAAAATATTAATTACGGGGGTGTGTTGAATATAATTTAATATTGTATAAAGTACCATCATATTGTGCAACAACGACAGCATCGTTGCTATTAATAATGTGCAAAATCACGCCATATCATGCGATATATTTATTAGCGAATCAGATATTGTTCAACAGTGGCGTGAGACTTAGGTCAATAGGTCACTTGTATATAAGGCTGATTTTTAGCATACTGTCGGCACTACATTATAATATTTCTTATGTGTACGTCATGCGTTTAGTAAATATTACTTATTACTAAAAGCAGTGTAGTCATTTTTGTCCAGATCGATCTACAAACATAATCCTTAAACTCAACACTAAGGATGAAGGTCGCAAGAAGTTGTGGTTAAAAGCTTGTGGAATTGGCCTATATCTACCGTCATATAGAGTTTGTGAGGCTCATTTTTCTAATGAAGACTTTTTACCAAATGGTTACTTAACAAGTATTGCTATTCCAGTAAATATAAATTCTAAACAGCCAGAATTATTAGAATCCGCAAATACAGGTATCTAACGTTTATATTTTGTAAATAATAAATAATAGTTTACAGTTAAATCTTAACAATTTTGTTGTAATTCAAAATTGCAGTTTTTGAGTCAACTTCTCAAGAAACTCTGTCGCCCGAAAAAATCACAATCGTATCAACTAATAGTATTTGTGTTACTCCAAAAAAGCGATGTCCTTGTGGATCACCTGATGTGAGGTACAATATTAAATACATATTTATTACATTATTACATTTTATTACTATTACATATATTTATTAATATTATATATTTACATTACATTTATTACATTATTTAAAACACATTTTTTTTTTTACTTATTCACAGTAATTGATTATTTATATTTATGTACAAAATATTGGTCTTTTTATTTCAAAGTTCAAGTCAAAAACGAAAAAGGTATAATCCAGATACAATTGGGGATTTATCGCCAAGTCACTTTAATACACCGAGGAAATCTAAAAAGAATTTAGAAATGGTAAAATATAAGTTCAGCCAAAAACAAGCCCAAAATGTAAATTTGAAAAAGCAGGTGAAGAGACTGCAGACCAAGCTCAAAACATATGATGACCTTATCCTTCAACTGAAAAATAAAAATTTCATCTCTGAAAATGCATCTGTTCATCTAAAGGTAATATTTTATTTCTTCATTTCTTAATTTTGTGTTTTTTGTGTTTAATTTGTGTTTTTTGTTTAATTGTTTGGAAAACCTGTTTGAGTGGATGTGATTGGGAAAAAAAAGTGAAGAAATAGATGAAGAATTATAATGAACAACTTAATAAGCTTAAAATTGTATGAATTTAAATTGTATTAATTTATATAATATGTAAGTTGTATTTATTAAAATATATATTGTTGATTTTTGCCAAAGTACGCTGTTTTATTTAGCAGTTATATGTTAAAAAAATGCATGTGATTTTTAAGTAGGTACTTGAGTAGGGGTGTAAGTAATTTAAATGAATACATGTGTACAGTATAATAAAATAAGGCAATAAAACTTGTATCTAATGCCTATGATAATATATGTGAGAAACTCAATTTTTTATTGATGGTTTAAGGGTTTGTAATAAAATATTAAATTACCATAAGCATTTAATTATATTTTATTCTTTCTAGTCTATTGGTTCAGAATCATTGCGTTCTTTAATAGAAAGAAATATGAAAGGTCAAAAAATGCCTTATTCATCTGAACTAAGAAAATTTGCTATAACATTACAATTTTATTCAACCAAGGCATATCAATATGTAAGGAAAAGTTTTAATAATTTGCTTTCTCATCCCAAAAGCATTAGTAGATGGTATAAAGTTGTTAATGGTGACCCTGGTTTTACTGACGAAGCATTTAAATGCATAGAAAACAAAGCCAAAAATGAAACTGTTATATGCAACATTGTACTTGATGAAATGTCTATTAGAGAACAAACTGACTGGGACGGAACAAAAATGCATGGGTTTGTTGATATGGGTACAAATGTTGAAACGGAAGATGATAACGCAGTTCATGCAAAAAACGCATTTGTTTTTATGGCCGTAGGAATAAATGGCCACTGGAAAATGCCAATTGGATATTTTCTTGTTGCTGGACTAAATGGATCAGAACGAAGTAATTTGTTGGAGCAGTGCTTAAATCTGATGTCTGAAACTGGTGCAAAAGTGCATTCCGTTACTTTTGATGGAGCTTATACAAATGCAACAATGTGTTTAAAATTAGGAGCTTCATTTGATATAAACAATGACTCAAGTTTCTGTATACAAAACCCATTTAACAATGAGCCAATATTTATATTTTATGATGCATGTCATATGCTCAAATTGGTGCGAAACACATTAGGGGATATGAAATATATATATAACCAGAATGGACTTGAAATAAGTTGGGATCATATAAAAGCCTTACACTTCAAAGAGAAAGAAGAAGGTTTAAGAGCTGCAACCAAATTATCAAATAAGCACATCTACTATCATAATGAAAAAATGAATGTAAAATTAGCAGCTCAAGTACTAAGTAATAGTGTGGGGAGCGCTTTAAAATTTTGCAAATCATTAGGTGATCCAAATTTTAAAAATGTTGACCCTACTGCTGAATTTTGTTTTATGATCAACAATGCATTTGACATTTTGAACTGTAGAACTATGTACTCCAAAAATCCCTTTTGCTTAGCCCTGGACTCAAAAGTATATGAGAAATATGCTGATTTTATTGTTAAGTTTAAGGAATATATATTAGGATTAAAGTTGGCCAATGGTAAACGAGTGGTAGATTCAGGTAGAAAAACTGGCTTCCTTGGTCTCATTAGCGCATTATCTAATTTATTAAAGTTATATACATATCTTAGCACTACGTATTCATTGTCTTATATGTTGTCTTACAAACTGTCTCAGGATCACATCGAGACATTTTTTAGTTCAATTAGGCAAAGAGGTGGATTCAACAACAATCCTTCCTGTAAACAGTTTAAGTCAGCATATAAGAAATTATTAGTTCACAATGAAATAAGTGGATCACAATATGGCAACTGTATTGCTATACTTGATACAACACAAATTTCTGTAGTTAAAGTAGGACCAGATAGTATTATAAGCAATGATAGTGAACAAAGCATAAATATAACTGACCATGATTATTTTAGAGCAATACATAGGATAACTCCCTTTTTAGATGAAGTGACAAGTTATATATCTGGTTTTGTTGTTAAAAAAATTTTTAAAAAAATCAACTGCAATATATGTCATAAATATTTAATTGATGATTCGGAACATATATTTAAATTAATAAGCGAAAAGGATAGAAATAACGCCTTAATTAAACCAAGTCAAGATATTGTTGAAATTTGTCAACAAGCAGAAACAGTTTTTCGAGCTCACAATGTTTTTTTACCTAATATTAAATCAAAAATTTTCTTTGCAATAAAAAACAATATTTATCAAAAACCGTACATTTTTAAAGAGCTCAATAATCATTGTCTGGATCAGCAATTATTTAATACTCATCGAGATCAAATAATAAGTCTCACTATATTAACATATTTAAATTTAAGATTTCACCATGCAGCTTTAACAAAAGAAAAAAAAATAGTAATTCGATTAGAAAAAAGTTTACAAAACTTATTTTATTTAGAAATGAATAATATACGTATCTGGCTTATAATTGTATTTTTTTTTTAAATTTAACTTTTCCAAATATTGACGAACTTTTTGTATATATTATTAATACATTTTTAGGGACTGAATTATACTATTATTTAATTCTGAATTATTTTAACTGCACTGCTTATAATTATATTTTTTTTAAACTTAACTTTTTGTAGATATTATTGATCAGTTTTTTGTGACTAAATTATATTATTATTATTTATTATGTTTTGTTCAATTCTGAATTATTTAAACTACACTGTTTACTTTTGAATATAAATTGTTCAATTCAACGATATTATAGAATATAATGTACCTATTAATTATACAAATATATTTTTACTTTTTTTTCAGCAAACAAGTGACCACATTGTTTAGAAACTCAAATTAAAATTCTTAATTACTAAATTAATAATTTAACATTGTTTACCTTATTTAAGAAACTGGATTTTCCAACATTTGGAAAACCACATAATATTAATGTTCTAGTATGGATCAATCGATGGTAAATATGATAAATGCTGACGAACTTGTTCTAAATAAACCAAATTGGGAGCTTGCCTTTTCATAATTGTAGCCATCCTACATTATGATAATTATGATAAAAATATATAAAATAAATCAATACTTCAAATTTTCTTTCTGTAAATAAAATAGTTTGTCGTCCAAGAGCTGCTTTCTTCACCATTTTTATAAAAAGCATACATTAAATTTATTTTATACTAGGTACTACTTACAACTTACTAGTACCTACTTACAAATTACAATAGAAGTTATTATAGAACTATTATAGTCTAGCTGATTATAATTTATAAGTCTATTTGGCTTTGGTCTATGCAGTATACAATAATGAAGTTGTAATTATAATATGGTATGTGTTAATAACAATGTTTTTGGTCGCAAGGAATGGCATCACTGCTGGCACGCTAGGAAAGACCGCACCACCCACCCGCATCCCACCTGGATGTTCCGTCTATTAGTATAAGGTCTATGGTGGCATAGAGTATATAGAGATGCCCTATCAGAATAAGTATTATGAAATTATGTGAAGCAAACCATGTCGGATTTGGTTTCCAATAACTAACAAGGCAACTGATAGATAGCGCTAATTTTCAACTTTTCGTAAATCCCACCAATTTAATATTTTGAATATTTTGTAATACTTTCTACTCAGAAACTATTTTAAGAACAAACCTAAGATGCTGGTGTGTTACAATAATTTAAGTATTGATAGTACTGATAATTTCCTCACCAAAAATTACTACCCTTCCATAACATATTACAATAGTATTTACTATTATAGTATTATTTATACGCATATACTATTATATTATATACGTATTATTTAAATAATTATACCATACAGTATACTTTATTAAAAATGGTAAGCTGTATTTTCTGCGGTAAATCCTACAACGCAAATTCAATTAAAAAGAATATAACTTTTCACAGGTATGTAGGAATATTTTATTTTATTTGGGTTAACTATGTAAGTTGTATTTATTTAAAATACAATTATATACTATTTTATTACTGTTCTAAATGTAAGAGTGCCAAGAAAAGCTAGTATTTTAACTATGGTTGAATTTTGGACAAAGAGAACACCGTTTTATTCAGTCCCAGTTTAATAAAAGTAGTCTTGTGTGTTCACTACATTTTGAAAAACATTTGTTCAACGTGTACAACAAATCGGTTCGTTTGAAAGAAAACTCTGTTCCATCAATTGTAGTACCTACACCGAGTAAAACATGTAAGTAGTCTATAATATGAGTATTCAAATTTTTTTTGTAAAAAAAATGATTCTATGATTTACATATAATTAATAAATTATATTATTGCTGGTTTTAGTGGTGATTAACTGTTTAATGTTTATACATATTAATATATTGTGAATATTTCTTAGGCAAAAGATGATTATCCTGAGATTTTGTATAATCCTTATTCCTTCAACATCATTAAATATACAACAAACGGTAATAAATATAATAATTAAAGCATATTATCTATATACTCTTTGTAATCTCTATCTTTTCAAAATTTTTATTTATTTGCGTAGGTACATAGTTTTGAAGAGTTTATGATTGTGCCTAAAGAGTCTACAGAGATAAATTTAGATTCAAACCATAAATTTATTAACAAAACAACAGACAAGGTAAATAATTAGTATTAAGATAAAAGTTAAAGCTAAATAAAAATATTATTTTTTTAAAAACTTTTTACTTAGGTAACAATTGTTTGTTATTTACTTAAAAAATTACTATTTAAAAAAAACCATTGCAACAAACTTAGCTTATTCAAGTTATTTTGAAAATTAAAATGTTAAGTTAAAATAATTTTTTTAATATATAATAAATAATAATTAAATTAAGTACTCTGTATAGTAATTGTACAATTATATATATTTTTTAAAACTTACAAAAAATAAAATAAACTTGAATTCATATTTAACATATTTAACATGTATTTAATAATTTTGAATAATCCAACTCATAGATTATATAAATACATTGTGCTGGTAAATTAATTAATATAAAAAAATAAATATTTATTTTATAATTATATTATTCAAAACATGTACCAATTTTATAATATTTTGTTTGCTTATTTTAGGATTTATCCTTATTACATATTGAAGGAATAAACGAGTTGCCAAATTCCAATGAATGTACACCAGTAAAGAATGAAGAATTCATTTTAAAAAAGCATTCTAATAAGTCATACCTTGAAAATACTGCAGTAGATGAAAATGATACACCAAAACGTTTATATTTAAAGCGTACAGTTAAAACATTATGTCATAAAAATATAATTAAATCAAAGAAGATCAAGCTTCTTAATCAGTCAATTAGAAGACAAAAAAAACGAATAGTAAGTATGAAACAAATTATAAGTACACTGACCAAAAATAATTTATTACAGCAAGATGAAGGTAATGTATTATTCGATTCTTTTGGTAAAAATAAAGAATTAATACAACGGTTAGATAAAAAATACAACAATAAAAAAATGACACAAAAATATAGTTCTGACTTGAGACGATTTTCTATATCATTACACTTTTTTTCGCCTCGTGCATATTCATATATAAGAGAACAATTTAACTCAGTTTTACCCCATCCACGAACACTTTCTAAGTGGTATGCAAATGTTAATGCTGAACCAGGCATCTGTAAAGAAGCATTAAATACATTAAAGTTAAAATGTGATAATACAGCTAACCCCGTTTACTGTGCATTGATAATGGACGAAGTAGCAATAAGAAAACATGTCGAATGGGACGGTTATAAATACCATGGATATGTAGACTTTGGTTCACAATTAAATATTGAAAGTTCTGAAATGGCAACAGAGTGTCTGGTTTTTTTGTTAGTTTCTATAACTGAATCATGGAAGTTACCTGTTGCTTATTTTTTATGTGATCATTTATCAAGTATGCAGAAAAGTAATCTTGTTGAACAATGCTTAGAGCAAATTCATTCAACTGGTATTAAAGTTGTTAGTCTTACATTTGATGGCTGTCCTTCAAACATGACAATGGTCAAAAACTTTGGTTGTGATCTAAGAGTATCTAGCTTAAAGACTAATTTTACATTACCAAATCATTTACCAATTAATATAATACCAGATCCTGCTCACATGATCAAACTAATCAGAAACACATTTGGGGAAAAAAGAATTTTTATTGATTTTGAAGGAAAAAAAATAGATTTTGTTTTTATCGAAAAACTTTTAATACTTCAAGAAACAGAACATTTTCATTTGGCCAACAAGTTAAAAAATCAGCATGTCTTTTTTTCCAAAATGAAAATGAAAGTAAAATTGGCTACTCAACTTTTAAGTAAGTCAGTTGCTGATGCATTATTTTTCTGTAAGAACAATTTGAATTTAAAAGATTTTGAAGATTGTGATGGTACTATACGTTTTATAAGAATTATTAATGATGCTTTTGATGTACTTAATTCAAGAAATGTCAAGTCTACTGGCAAAAAAAAAGCACTTTGTAAATTAAACTATTGTGAAATTGAAGATTTAAAAAATAATATTTTTTCATACTTCGAAGGTTTAAAATATCCAAATGGAGAACTTCTTTTAAATTCACAAAGAAAAACTGGTTTTTTGGGTTTCTTAATATGCTTTAATAGCTTAATGAATTTAAAAACACAGTTGATAGATAATAACTGTATTGAAAGTTTACCAATGTACAGATTGAGTCAAGACCATTTGGAAATTTTTTTCGGATCTATAAGATCTCTTGGTGGTTGTAACAACAACCCAACCGCTAGACAATTTAAAAGTGCATTTAAAAAAATTTGAATAAGGTCTGAAGTTCGTGACAGTGCTTTGGGAAATTGTATTCCTGTTGAGAATATCATGATTTTAAATTGTGTTTCTACTTCTCAGAAGAATCCTGTGGCGAACCGCCGCCACATAACTATCTCCCACCGTTGATCAGCATTGTTAAACGGTTGGTCACAGTGATTCCCGGCCGACACCGGCTACCGCGACTCGGCGGCCGCCGCCCGCCGGTCTCGTTCTCTTCGCCCGCGACAACGTAACCAACCGCACGTCTTACGCCTTCGCTCTCGACACCGACCAACGATTAATCCGAACCGCGATCCTTCGAACTTCGATTCACTCTCACCGTGACCGACCGTTAAATTTCTTTACACACTCTGTTAAACTGAGTGCGCTGTACATATTTTCCTAACATTTGTAATACGAATAAAAGCATTGATTACTCTTAAACCCGTGTCGATCTTTTCGTACTAATTTATACCACACTACGTCGTAACGACGCGCGTTGGAGGCGTTTCTGTAGTGATAACCTCAGAACCTCCACATTGGTGACCTCGACGTGATCAACGAACACGTACAGCTACCCGTTGTGGCCGTCTCGAAAACGCGCCGGACTTATCTTGTACACTGCAGCGCCGTTGTCACGTACCCTGGTCTCTAGTCCTGTTCCTCCGCCGCGTTCATCATGACCAACGAAATACAGTCGAACGAAAATAACGCTACCGCGATAGACGCGGTCGCCAACTTCCGACTTCCGACCTTTTGGACCCAATCCCCTGCGTTCTGGTTCAATCATGCTGAGGCTATGTTCGCGGCACAACGCGTCGAAAGTGCATTATGTCGTTGGAGCACTAGACCAGGCAACAATTCGAACCGTCGGCGACCTGCTCGGAACTTCGGCGTCATATGAGGCAATACGCACACGCCTCACCGAAGCATTCGCAACGTCAAACGCTGCCAAGTACCGGGAACTTGTCCGACCCGGAGGTTTAGGCGACCGACGACCTTCACAACTGCTCCGTGACATGCGCGGCAACCTGCCGCCTGGCATAGGCGAAGAGGCGCTGAAGGAATTCTGGATGCAGAGACTGCCGTCAAACGTCAGAGTCGTCCTCCACAGTCTCGACGCCTCACTCGACGCAGTAGCCGCGCGTGCGGACCTCATCATGGACGCGTCCAATCCGTTAGACGTCGACGCGGTCAGCAGAGAGGCCGACACTGATCTCGCCGGAACTGTTGCGGCACTGGCGAAGCAGGTGCAGGCGTTAACACAGCTGATCAGCTCACCTGCAGGGACGCAGCAACGACATTCATCACCGACTGACGCGGGACAACTACCGCCGTCCCAGAAATGCTACTACCATGAAACGTACGGCGCCAAGGCTCGCAAGTGCCGTCCGCCGTGCAATTTCCGTCCGCGGAACAGCAGCGACTCTGCTCCGGCGGAAAACTAAACGGCGCGCACAGGACACCCGCCCTGTACGTCGTAAATAACTCAACGCGGGTACACGTCAACGACCTCCGCTCTGGCAGGCTGTTCCTTATAGACACCGGAGCCGAAATTTCGGTGATTCCGCCGTGTTACGGTTTCCACAAACCATCGGACGTACACCTCACAGCTGCCAACGGAACACGCATCAAAACTTTCGGCCCGAAAACGCTCAACCTCGACCTCGGGCTCTCGCGCACTTTTCCGTGGACCTTCGAGATGGCCGACGTCTCACGATCCATCATCGGAGCCGATTTTCTCCGTTATTTTGGCCTCCTCGTCGACGTTCGACGTCAACGCCTCGTGGATCCTACCGACAAACGAACAGTCACCTGTGCAGTGACTACGTCGGCTCCACCGAGCGCTCCGCTTTTCACCGTCACACGTTCCCGCGACTGGGATATTCTGCTACAGGAATTTCCAAGCGTGACCCGTGAGTCACCCGTTCCACAGACTTTTTGTCACGGAGTCGAGCATGTGCTCGATACGACGGGCCCACCCCTCTTCGCCCGCCCACGACGACTGCCACCCGACCGACTCAACATCGCGCGCCGCGAGTTCGACCTGATGCAGGAGCAGGGTATCTGCCGACCGTCATCCAGTGCTTGGGCGAGCCCTTTACTCTTGGTGTCCAAGAAGGATGGCTCATATCGACCGTGTGGAGACTACCGACGGCTCAACAACGTCACCGTCCCGGACCGGTACCCGTTGCCATACCTCCATGATTTTACGGCAAATCTCGCGAAGAAAACGATCTTTACGAAACTCGACCTGGTGCGCGCGTATAACCAAATTCCGATCGCCGCCGCTGACGTGCACAAGACCGCCGTCACCACACCTTTCGGACTCTTCGAGTTCCCAGTGATGTGTTTTGGTCTACGCAACGCGGCTCAGACCTTTCAGCGGCTAGTCAACTCGATTCTCGCCGGCCTCGATTTCGTTTTCGCATACGTCGACGACGTACTTATCGCGTCGGTGAGCGTGGAACAACACGTCGAACACGTTCGCACGGTTCTGGGACGTTTCGAAGATTTCGGTATAGCCGTCAATCCGGCCAAGTGCGTTTTCGCAGCGGACTCGCTCACGTTCCTCGGCCACGTCGTCGACGCACAAGGCCTACGCCCCAATCCAGATAGCGCGACTGCCATTCGCCAGTGGCCACAGCCAAAAACAAAAAAGGAGTTGCAACGTTTTCTTGGCTCACTGAATTTTTACCATCGCTTCGTCGCGGGTGCAGCTAAAATGCAGGCGGCACTATACGACGTCGCTGCGGCAGTGAAAGAACGTGACGGCCCGCTCAGCTGGAACGACACAGCAAGGGAGTCGTTTCGACTTTGTCGCGAGGCACTCGCTGACACTACGCGCCTGGTTCACCCGCAGAGCGATGCGCCGTTACGCCTCAGCACAGACGCGTCGAACATCGCCGTCGGGGTGGTTCTCGAACAAAACGTCGAAGGGAGTTGGCAGCCGCTCGGTTTTTTCTCGTGCAAGCTTTCTTCCACGCAGGCACGGTACAGCACGTACGACCGCGAGCTACTCGCGGCGTATCTCGCAGCCCGACATTTCGTCCACTCAATCGAGGGGAGACCAACGACGCTTCGAACGGACCATCGACCGTTGCTCTTTATGTTTTCGCAGAAGGCAGAAAAACTGATCGACCGCCAAGCCCGCCACATTGCGTTCTTGTCGCAATACTTTCACGAGATCGAGCACGTCAGTGGTGAACGCAACACGGTTCCTGACGCACTGTCCCGGCTGGAGTTGGCGACATTCGACGACGGGCTACCCGATCTCGACCAGTGGGCAGTTGATCAGGCCAACGACACGGAACTGCAAGACCTTCTCACCGGGAGAACGGAATCCTCGTTGGAACTCGACGCACGACATACCGCGAATGGACCCGTCTACTTCGACATCGCGTACAATAGATCGAGGTTGTTCGTACCACAAAAACATCGGCGCACGGTCTTCAACACATTACATCGACAGGCACACGGCGGCAGCGCGGCCACCGCGCGAATCGTCAAGGAACGTTTCGTGTGGCCAGGTATAGATCAAGAAATACGACGGTGGGTCAGAACGTGCGTGCAGTGCCAAAAAGCCAAGGTACACAGGCACACGGCGACGCCGCTCGCACCGTTCACGTCGCCGGATCGACGTTTCGGACACATCCATCTAGACCTCGTCGGACCACTACCTCCGTCGAACAACGCCAGGTACCTGCTTACCTGCGTCGATCGCTTCACGCGCTGGCCCGAAGCATGGCCCGTCGATAACATGAATGCTCACACCGTCGCCACCACGCTCGTGACGAATTGGATCGCCCGTTTTGGAGTTCCTGACATTATCACCACAGATCAGGGCCGGCAATTTGAGTCTGAACTAATGCGAGCTCTCAACACGGTTTTCGGGATCCAACACGTCCGTACCTCGCCTTACCATCCTCAAGCGAACGGATTGGTCGAGCGGTTTCACCGGACTCTTAAGGCAGCACTTTCGGCACACGAGTCGCCGCATTGGTCACAGCACCTACCGATCGTTCTCCTCGCGCTGCGCAATACGATTAAACCAGACATCGGATCGACTCCCGCCGAGCTTGTGTACGGGACCTCGTTACGGTTACCTGGCGAGCTCTCTCATTCAGCAACACCTGAGGTAGGGACACCCGATTTCGTCGCGACACTCAAGGCGTCCATGGCTAAGCTCCGACCTACTCCCGGATCCAACCACGAACCAACTCGACGCGTCTTCATACCGACGCAACTGGACGCGGTCAGCCACGTATTCATCCGCATTGACGCGCATCGGACGCCACTCCAGCCTCGTTACGAAGGGCCTTACGCCGTTCTACAACGTCGGGAGAAGGATTACAAGCTGCAGTTGGATTACCGGACGGCGTGGATATCGGTGGATCGTCTCAAACCAGCATTCGTCCTGCGCGACGATCCGATCACCGATCACTCATACGCCATGCAGTTCATCGACAGACCTTCGACGTCAAAAATTGTAAAACCACATTTTTTTTTCTTCTTCGTTGGGGGGGGGAGTAATGTGGCGAACCGCCGCCACATAACTATCTCCCACCGTTGATCAGCATTGTTAAACGGTTGGTCACAGTGATTCCCGGCCGACACCGGCTACCGCGACTCGGCGGCCGCCGGTCTCGTTCTCTTCGCCCGCGACAACGTAACCAACCGCACGTCTTACGCCTTCGCTCTCGACACCGACCAACGATTAATCCGAACCGCGATCCTTCGAACTTCGATTCACTCTCACCGTGACCGACCGTTAAATTTCTTTACACACTCTGTTAAACTGAGTGCGCTGTACATATTTTCCTAACATTTGTAATACGAATAAAAGCATTGATTACTCTTAAACCCGTGTCGATCTTTTCGTACTAATTTATACCACACTACGTCGTAACGACGCGCGTTGGAGGCGTTTCTGTAGTGATAACCTCAGAACCTCCACAATCCCATAGATATAATAAATGATACAATATTTAATGGAATATATGATGAACATTTAAAACCTGAAACTAATGATGATATTAATATTTTAGATCATGATTATTTATATACAAATAACCACTTTAATTTCAATCAATTTGTAAATGAGTGTGTTATTTATATTTCTGGGTTTGTTGTAAAAAAATTACTTATACAAATAAAGTGTGTGTTCATGTTTAAGATTGTCATTTGTGTCATTTTCATTTTGTTTTTCTGTTATCATTTTTCTTTATGTGCATGCAACGGTGCGGTCCGCAGCTGCAGCCGTAATCAAATAAATTCTTATCATATTTCCGTGTGCGAACGGCCAGCTGCGTGACCGTTATCAATTTATGTTTTCAAAAGTCATATTCGTTTAAAGTTTTTCTCGTTAAGTCATGCTTTCAGTGTCACAAAGTCATTAGTTTTTTCATGTCTATTTGTTTTAGTGTGGTGGCACTGAAAGCCCATTCGTACAGTTCTCGTTGCTTGTTGTATGTCCGTTAATGTAAAACTCGTTCCTTTTTCACACGACCTCCGAGGTGGACGGTTGTTCGGTGCTTTTATAGTCAGTCGTCGGTATTTGATTCATCTTTAATATTCAATACATAGACATTCAATTTCATTCTCTAGTCAATACAATACATTCATAATTCAGTCAATCATTTTGTGTACATCATCTGTGAGTTTTGCCTTCTGTAAGTATCGTTCATTCAATTGTTGTAGTTCATTCATTAATATTATTCCCCAATTCAGGGCGCTCAAAAGAGATACTTACAGAAGCACGTGAATTTTTGCCATTTGTGATTTGCATGTACACTTGTGATTTATTCGTCTGAGCTGGTGGCCCGTTAGTCGTACGTTCTCAGGATTGTCACACATTTAGTATTATAATATTGTATTTTTTATTGTTCAAATGTGTGCATCCTGAGACGGTAGCGTTTGGTTCGAAGCCGCTAACGGACACCAGTTCTAAAGGTAATTAGCTGACGAGCTGCATATTATTATATTATTCATTTAGTCATTCATTATTATATTACTATGTGTTAATCAAGCACTTGTTTTTTATTATTCATTTGTTATACTATTTATTCATATTCTAGTCAGAAACTTTGTATTTTTTATTATTTGCATTATAGCATTATTGTATTATTGTCAAAAGCCAAGAGGCTACATATTATATTTATATTATACTAAACCTGCCTGGCAATTTATTATTTTATTTATTTACTTAAAAGAAAAACACATTATTATTATTATTATTGCTCAATAAAAGGTACACAACTGCCAACACACATTATTGTTTTCATTTTATATTTTATAAGCATATATATATATGATTCAGTCGTGAAGGCACAACTTATTTAATATTAATAAGAGCTGACAGCGGCAACAGTGTGAAATGTGTGCTACTGCACTGGTAGGATCTAAACAATGTCATTTAAACTCTCTAATAGCTCTTAAAGATCGTGGAGAAAAATTATATTACCCTTCTGATGATGTTATTACTATCTGTTTAAAAACAGAAAATATAATGAAACAATTTCCAGATCATAGTAAACTTCAAATTATTAACAAAACATTATCTTCTTTTACAACTAATACCCCTTTCAAAACTTTATTAAATCATCAATATGACAATGAGCCCTTATCTAGTCACCTTATTCTTTTAATAAAGTCAGTAATTTCTGTTTATTGTGATATAAAAATAAAATATAATTGCAAAAAAACAAGTGAAAATTTATCTTTAAGGCACTGGTACAATAAAATGATTTTGTTTAAAGGGCAATAATATTATTTGTCTTTTTTAACAAAATCATTTTATACAGTATAATAATATCATGTATTGTCATATTGATTATCATTACTACTATAATTTTATTATTTGTTCTACCTATATAAATTTATTATTTAATATACATTTATGTGCATTATTATTATTTGTCTATATTTTATTATTATTATTTGTAGTAGGTATCCAACTAGTTCTACTGTGTTATTGGTTAGTGGTTTTGTAATGTTAGGTATTATAAATTTTTTATACAACTTCATTATAACAATATGATATAATTATTAATTGAGTAATATAATTAAATTACAATAAATATTGTATCATAGTTTATATACAATAAAATATTTTCTATAGTTTGCCTACACTGTTTTGTTTCCATTTCCGCTTCATATTATTTCAATTAGGGCGCCTCTATATACTCTATGATCTGTGGTAATACGAAGACGGCTATCTAGTTGTTGTATATATCTATGGCTAAATCTAAATCTAAATATAAATAATAATAATATAATACGTGATAATACGTTGACGGGCAATTCTGTATTTCTGTGATCGAATAAAAATTCGAATCGATGAAGATTGTTTATCAGTGAAAGTGAATCCTAATAGCAGTACACACTGCACGCGTCTCTCACTCGTCCGTACTCCGTAGTCCGTGGTACTCCGACGCGCCACGCCAAGTAAACAGTAAACAAGTTACTAACCTAACCAATAACTGAATAATAACCGCCTTTTCTCCAACGCGTTGGTCGTCGCAGGGTTGCCAGATTGGGCGGTTTTTCGCCAAATGGGCTATTTCAGAAGTCAATAAACCGCCCAAAAATACTTTTGGGCGTCCATCCGCCAATTGGGCTATACGCCAGTAAATTAATGGCTATAGTGGGCTACATATTTTATAAACAAAATATTGAAATTATAGTATTTTTATGCATAAATACCTACGTAATTTAAAAAAAAAAATTTTTTTTTTATATCAGATAAGAATTATAGTGATATCTTAGTCCGTGGTGATATCTCAGTATTATTGTGGTATTATCATAGTAAAATATAGAAGCGACACTCGATCAGGCTGAAGTCTGAACTAAATCTAAGGAAACGATCCCATTGGGCCTTACACGAACATGATGTTAGACCCTTGTTTACTCGTTGCTACTTATGAATTTGGTATTTTTCTATTTTTAGGTAGGTAGGACGTATCTTGTGTATATGTTTATTTGTAATCTTACATAATATAATGACTAATGAGTACTTAATAGTACAAGTTAAGATATTTATCTACTGATTACTGATTATTAAATATTTAGTAATGACAACTAATAATAAATGTATCATTATCATGTGATATGTATACATAATATGTAGTTGTAACTTGTAGACTTGAACATTTTATGATTTTTATGCGTGTACCAAATAAAAATATACTCAAGCCACTCACTAGACACTAGCCACTATTTTCATTTGCAAAATAATATAATAATGGGTAAATATGGTAAATATAAACGGAAGTATTGTGTGGATTGGGAAGTTAAACCGGAATTTAAAGGTAAATATTAATTACTTATCTAGACTTTTAATTTATTTTGTAATAATTTAATTACTCAAATATATTTTTTGTTTTTATAGGGTGGTTACAAAAAGCTACAGAAAACCAGAGTAATGACAATGATCTTAAAGAAGCATATTGTTCTAAGTGTAAAGTTGTATTGCGAGCACATCATGGGGATCTAATTAGTCATTCAAAAACAGCAAAACATGTAGGAAAAATGAAAAGTTTGATGGTCGAAAAACAACCGCAATTGCAATCTTTTGGTACACAAACTTACATTTATATCTATTATATAAAAATAAGTCCGGTTTTCCTCCCTGACGCTATAACTCCAGAACGCACGAACCGATTTCCACGGTTTTGCATTCGTTGGAAAGGTCTTGGGCTCCGTGAGGTTTATAGCAAAGAAAATTCTGGAAAATTCAGGAAAAATTCAACAGAAAAGTGGGGAAATCGTTTTTCACATACAGCGCCATCTATTATACATAGCATGTACTTCAAACCAATAGCAACGGTGTGTGATAAAGTGTTTGACAGATAGTCATTATTCTCTGCTCAGTTAATTTCATTTAAGCTCAGTGTAAATTATGTGGATCGTGCATTTGAAGTTAAATTCAACACTCTGGCCATAGTCCAAAATGCCTAGAGAACGACGTGCGAACATCGGCCGCCGCACAAGACATGCAAGCCAGCAACAAGTCTATTCAAGGAACTTAAGAGAAGAAAGACAAAATATACTAAGAGAAAATGACCGATTGAGACATCGCGTGAGCACACGAAGATCATTGGCATCATACAATCGCTTGGCATTCCAATATGATCCCACAGCGAACTACAGAATAAGAATTATGCTTGGTTAAGTCAACGAGCAATTCTTGCAGCAAACAATAATGATGTCCACGCACTGAATTTCACCATTCAATCAAAAATTGCTGGCGATTTGGTGACATACAAATCCGTTGATTCAATAACAAATCCCGATGATGTAGTAAATTATCCAACGGAGTTTTTGAACTCTCTGGAGATACCAGGATTTCCAATATATTTCCTTGCAACTGAAAGTTGGTACAGTTATTTTGATACTGCGTAATTTGAATCCCCCGCGACTTTGCAACGGTACTCGACTTTCGGTAAAGAGACTTATGCCGAATTTAACTGAGGCAACCATTATTAACGGAAAGTACGCAGGTGAAAATGTATGTATTCCTCGAATACCAATGATTCCGAATGATCTTCCGTTTGACTTCAAACGATTGCAATTCCCAGTTCGCCTTGCGTTCGCAATGACAATTAATAAGTCGCAAGGCCAATCGCTTAGTGTTTGCGGGATAAATTTGGAAAATCATTGTTTTTCACATGGACAGTTATACGTTGCGTGTTCACGAGTTGGGAAACCATCCGCTTTGTTTGTGTTAACGTCAGACCAAAAAACAAAAAATGTGGTTTACCAAAGAGCACTACAATGAAACAATTAAATAACACTTCATTTTAGTAGGTAATTGAAATGAATTTATTACTGTTGTGAAATGAAATAAATATTTTCCTTTTCACCAAACGAAATGTTACATAAAACGAATCTGGTGGCGAAACGGAGTTCGCAGGGTCTGCTAATGTTAGATAATACTAGAAATCTCCTAAGTGGGGGAAATCACTAGGTACTATAATATAATAGTAAGCCTTGCCTGTATTATACTGCCGTCCTTAGGAAAAAGAATAAAATGAGATAATTCTGTATTACGTTTAACATTACAGTTTTACAATATAATGTTTTTAAGTAAAAATGCCGTAAATATAGTTGGGTATTCATCGAGAAATTTATATTTATAAGAAACAAATATTGCCGCAATTGTAATTAAATATAATCGATGCTTAGCAAAAACGATGTAATCACAGTTTGCTGGGGAAGATTGCCGTATATTTACGCCATTGTTGTTTAGAAAACTGGTCATCAATTAGCCGTATCTTATAATATTTAATTTTAAATTACTGATAATATTTGGAGTTTTGCTGTTGTACTGCACCATACACATTCTATATTTCGTTCAGTTATCTATGATATATCGTTCACGAAATCAGGGAAACTTAGGAAAAGAAATACTTCACTTATGAAGGTATAAGTGGGCGTAAAAAGGAAGACTTGGTCAGTACATTTTATTCATTTTTCATAATGACTATACTCTGTCCAGCGAGAGAACACGCCAGTTCTGCGCATGTAGACTGGACCGAGTGAGCGCCGAGGCCCCATTTTCCCCTCTCTCGGCTTGCCGAAGACGGCCGACATACAGACGGTCGCTGGAGCGTGCCGTAGTTTGGTGGGCCGTCCAGGCTGGTAGTGGCACACAGGCTGGGTACGCGCGTGAATGCGCGAAAACGGACCAATTTTGTAGGCGCGCGGCGCGTTCTTTCGTTGGACAGAGTATAGATAATAATGACTAGATGACTTTGATTTCAAGATAAAGATATTTGTAATTACTTACTCGACCCTAAAATGTTTAGAGCGCAATTGGTATATCGACCCTAAAACGTTTAGAGCGCAATTGGTATATGAAAAGGTAATTTTAAGCGCAATTGGTAAACTCCCTTACAGACGTACAAAATATATTTTCAGTTGTGACTTACCAGAATCTGTTGGGATTTAACAGGAGGGTTTAATACCATTACAACTATTAACAATAAACCGATACATATAATGGTTAAGACCACATTCATTATTTTGGAGTACATTGTCGACTTTTCAATGTTATCTTCTTCAATCTATAACATAAGAATAGTTATTAATTATTATTATTTTCACTCGAAAAATTCTATGTAACTTACTGCAATGATACAATATTTATTTCTATCTTCTTCAATCTATAACATAAGAACAGTTATTAATAATTATTATTTTCACTCGAAAACGACTATGAAATTTAGTACATACTGTAGTGATACACGATTGACTTTTTAATATGTCCATTCGTGACGAGTAATGAACAATCAATAAATTTATAAATTGTTTTTCATAATCTATTATATAAAAATAAGTCCGGTTTTCCTCCCTGACGCTATAACTCCAGAACGCACGAACCGATTTCCACGGTTTTGCATTCGTTGGAAAGGTCTTGGGCTCCGTGAGGTTTATAGCAAAGAAAATTCTGGAAAATTCAGGAAAAATTCAACAGAAAAGTGGGGAAATCGTTTTTCACATACAGCGCCATCTATTATACATAGCATGTACTTCAAACCAATAGCAACGGTGCGTGAAATATGGAATAACGTAAAAACATTATCGCTAACCACTAATATGAGAGTTCAACTTCAAAATGATCAAAGTGCTGCACAATTTTCCAAACAATTGTTAGATCTTGGAAATGGAAAAGTCCCAGTTGATGCGACATCTGGATTAATTACTCTTACCAACGACTTTTGCCGATTTGTAGACACTCAATTAGTTCTTATTGAAAATGTTTAAACAAACATTAGTGAGAATTATAAGAATTATGCTTGGTTAAGTCAACGAGCAATTCTTGCAGCAAACAATAATGATGTCCACGCACTGAATTTCACCATTCAATCAAAAATTGCTGGCGATTTGGTGACATACAAATCCGTTGATTCAATAACAAATCCCGATGATGTAGTAAATTATCCAACGGAGTTTTTGAACTCTCTGGAGATACCAGGATTTCCAATATATTTCCTTGCAACTGAAAGTTGGTACAGTTATTTTGATACTGCGTAATTTGAATCCACCGCGACTTTGCAACGGTACTCGACTTTCGGTAAAGAGACTTATGCCGAATTTAATTGAGGCAACCATTATTAACGGAAAGTACGCAGGTGAAAATGTATGTATTCCTCGAATACCAATGATTCCGAATGATCTTCCGTTTGACTTCAAACGATTGCAATTCCCAGTTCGCCTTGCGTTCGCAATGACAATTAATAAGTCGCAAGGCCAATCGCTTAGTGTTTGCGGGATAAATTTGGAAAATCATTGTTTTTCACATGGACAGTTATACGTTGCGTGTTCACGAGTTGGGAAACCATCCGCTTTGTTTGTGTTAACGTCAGACCAAAAAACAAAAAATGTGGTTTACCAAAGAGCACTACAATGAAACAATTAAATAACACTTCATTTTAGTAGGTAATTGAAATGAATTTATTACTGTTGTGAAATGAAATAAATATTTTCCTTTTCACCAAACGAAATGTTACATAAAACGAATCTGGTGGCGAAACGGAGTTCGCCGGGTCTATCCAACGGAGTTTTTGAACTCTCTGGAGATACCAGGATTTCCAATATATTTCCTTGCAACTGAAAGTTGGTACAGTTATTTTGATACTGCGTAATTTGAATCCACCGCGACTTTGCAACGGTACTCGACTTTCGGTAAAGAGACTTATGCCGAATTTAATTGAGGCAACCATTATTAACGGAAAGTACGCAGGTGAAAATGTATGTATTCCTCGAATACCAATGATTCCGAATGATCTTCCGTTTGACTTCAAACGATTGCAATTCCCAGTTCGCCTTGCGTTCGCAATGACAATTAATAAGTCGCAAGGCCAATCGCTTAGTGTTTGCGGGATAAATTTGGAAAATCATTGTTTTTCACATGGACAGTTATACGTTGCGTGTTCACGAGTTGGGAAACCATCCGCTTTGTTTGTGTTAACGTCAGACCAAAAAACAAAAAATGTGGTTTACCAAAGAGCACTACAATGAAACAATTAAATAACACTTCATTTTAGTAGGTAATTGAAATGAATTTATTACTGTTGTGAAATGAAATAAATATTTTCCTTTTCACCAAACGAAATGTTACATAAAACGAATCTGGTGGCGAAACGGAGTTCGCCGGGTCTACTAGTTATATATATATTATATAAGGTTCATTTTAATGTTGTATTAATATAATAGGTGTGTCAAAAGTTACAAGAGAAGGAAAAGCTGTTGAATTACAACTTGCTGTTCATATTGCCACTCACTCAGCTATTAGAAGTATTGATCATCTTGTTGATATATTGAAAGTATCTGGAAAAAATTCTTCTTTAAAAAATTTGAGGTTGCATCGGACTAAGTTTTCTAAACTTATTGTCAATGTTATATCACCTGCTATACTTGAGCAGCTAGTTATGGATGTTGGTGATAGTAAGTATTCACTAATAGTGGACGAATCAACTGACGTTTCTGTGTCGAAATATATGGCATTTTGCATTCGATATTTTAGTAAATCAATGCAAAATATTACTAATGAATTCCTAGGATTAGTAACTGTTGAACGCGCAACAGCAGATGCTCTACGAGACATAACATTAACATTTTTAAAAGAACTAAACTTAAGACCTGAGAATATTATTGGCCTAGGAGTAGATGGTGCCAGTAATTTATGTGGTCGTCATCATTCACTTTATACCCTACTACAAGAAGTTTCACCCAATCTACAACTTATCAAATGTATATGCCATTCACTCAATACCTGTTCGTCAAAAGCATCCGAGGTTTTACCTGCCAGTCTTGAGTTCATGCTTCGGGAAACTGTGTCATGGTTTTCATACAGTCCATTACGCAAGTTAGAATATGCCCGTTTATATGAAACCATAAACGGAGAGGGCAAAAAACTGAAGCAGCTTGTAAAATTATGTCCAACAAGATGGTTGGCATTCTATAACTGCATTAAGGTAATAATGGATCAATGGCTTGAGCTCAAAACATGTTTTGAGATAGCAGGAGTTAATGAAAAGTGTCACAGTACACGTACACTTAATGAAATGTTCAAAGATGATACTAATCTGCTTTATTTTACTTTCCTTAAACCAATTTTAAAAGAAGTCACTCAAATGAACCTTAAATTTCAAAGTTTGAATGCAGACATTACAAAAGTTTATGGAGAACTTAAGCAACTTATGATGTCTATAGCTAAAAGGATAATTAAGCCTAGTTTCTTAAGAGACGATGAATTTCCAAATGTCTTAAGTCTTCTTGATATTGACCGCGTTTCAAATGCATTGAATAATAAACTTTCATTACTACCATTGGATGCTATCGATTTCGGATTTGCCTTCTCAGAACTGGCTGAAAAGAAGACAGTGACGTTGAGTGCACTTAGAGTTGTAAAAGAACGTTGTGGCAGTTTTTTGTTAACTCTCTGTCAAGAGTTAGTGAAACGCTTGCCTCAGAATACCCAAGTCATTCAGAAATTGAGGTGTTTCAGTCCTATATATGTTTTGTCTCAAATACCACCAAACTTTAAGGATCTACCGTTAGAACTATTAAGTAAGATGACATTTTCAAAAAAATAGTAAAGCATTAAGTAGTTTGTAACCATATTTTTATTCATAATTGGTTATTATATTTATATGCTTTAATTCTAGAAGATGATGCTGATACAGAAGAGATAGAAGTGCAATGGAATAAACTTTTAACTCTAAAATATTCAGAAATTTGCGATGGAGTGTCAATTGATGAAAAAGATACTTCTAGGTTTTGGATTGATGTATACAACATCAAAGATGGCTGTGGAAAAGAGCATTTCCAGATTTGGCAATTTTTACTCTGCCAGTACTATTGTTGCCATTGGCGAATGCTACTGTCGAAAGAGTTTTCAGTGTCATAGACTATCATAGAAAGTACAACTAAACTAGACATACCTATCTAGTATCTCCAAAACTGATACTCACCTTCAGCGAATTACACCAGCAGCTAGTGTATTATAAAACATTAAGTACAAATAAGTTTCTTTAACTAATTTTGTTATAATATGTGTTGCGCTGTTACATATTATTAATTATTATTTTTTATAGTACATTAGTACCTATATAATATTATGTTGTATACATTATTTATGTGTATTACACTATTACATTTATAATGATAAAAAATTTAACGTTTTTATCATTTATCTCAACGTTTTTGTTGTTGTTAGTGTTTGATAAAATTATAATGATAAGAAAATTTCTTATATTATGATAAATTGATAATTTTATTTTATGGGCTAGTTTAGGCTATGTCAAGGATTGGGAGTGTTGGCTATTTTGGGCGACCTTAACGATCTCTATCGGCGGTACGCTGACTTACCTATCTGGCAACCCTGGGTCGTCGGTATACGCAATACGCCACACGGCACATGCCACCAGTACGACACCAATAATATAAGCATCGATTATGAATAGACAATAGTCATTAATTCATAATCAATGATATAAGTTATAACTAGTGTTTGAAGTATGAGAAATATTTCATGAAATATTTCATTTTGAAATATTTCACTAAGTTGTGAAATATTTCAATGTTTTGTGAAATATTGGATTTTTATTAATATTTCACTATTTGGCCCTACTGCATTATCAATTTTATCTTCCCGCCAATTTAGGAGATAACTAGATTACAGTATTATCATTTTCTCATTACTAAGCACATTTACTAAGCTCATTCTAACTTCTAACCACATTATTAGTAAGAAAACTATGATCTTTATAATATATACTAATATAGGTACCTAAGTACTGGTTTCCTAAAAATCAGGGCTTTAAAGTTTCTTTTTAATATTTATTAATTATTATATTTAATATTTTTATTATGTTTTTTGTTATATTTAATTATATAATTACACGTTGATTATTAGTAAGAAAACTTTGATCTTTATAAAGTGGTTTAATACAAATCAGGGCTTAAATATTTTTTTTTATATTATTTTTATTATATACCTATAAACTATAATTATAATTTATATTATTTCAAGTTCATTAGCAAGAAAACTATGATCTATATAATATATACCTAACTACCTAAGTACTGGTTTCCTATACAAATAAATGTCATAAAGATTCATGATCAAGAAAACTCTGATCTGATTTTTAACATATAACTATATAAGTAACCACGTATTCAGTTCGGCCGCAGCGCTCAACATGAACGCATGTACTTCGCACTGTGTTTGTTCCGTTATCTCTGTTTTACGCTCGTTTATTGATTTTATTAAATTGCAATCATAACAATCGGTAGTTATCATAGACCTACAAATGAGCCAAACGGTTCGTTTGGCCAGGGTCGGCGATAATTACGTCTTCATGAAAGATCCAGATCCGAACTTGAGTCCAGGTTCGCTACCCAATCTTACCAACGCAAAACATTCAAAGCGCAATTTGTCAAATTCGTCTTTATCACCTACTCTTGGCGATAAAAAATCCAAAATTTTCGTCACACCAAACAGATACGCCGTTCTCGCCTCCGAAGAAAATGAAACTACTACACTATCTATCACATCCATATCAAACCATGGCAACGCTCACATTCCCGATCAGGTCGAAGATTCTCCAGCACCGCCAATTTATATCAAAGATATTTCAAACTACTCTTCATTCAAAAATCTACTGACAAATCTTATCGGTCCGTATGGATTCACATGTAAGTCTTCTACAATATATCTTATTGTTCAGCCCTCGAATTTGTCAAATTTCAACATAATTGTGAAACATCTTAATGACACCGACGCCAAATTCCACACCTTCAAACCCCGTCAATATCGCTCAGTCAGGTTTGTTATCAGAAACTTACACTTCTCTACCACTGAAAAAGATATTGTTTCTGCTCTATCAGAATTGGGACACTCTGTCGTACGTGTTCAAAATATATCAGACAAAAATAAACGCCCCCTACCTCTATTTTTTATAGAAGTTTCCCAAAATACCAACAATGTGGATATCACAAAAATTTCGTTTTTACTTAACACTAAAGTCAGTATAGAAAAACCACATAAAAAGAATCGCGGTCCTCCGCAGTGTCATAAATGCCAATCATATGGCCACACGCAAAATTATTGTCACCACATTGCGCGCTGCGTTAAATGCGGTGCAAATCATCACACCAAGGAATGTTCCAAAGATCGGAATATCCAGGCAAAATGTGCCCTGTGCTCCGGGGATCACACCACCAACTACAGGGGCTGCCCTACCTTCATAAGTGCTCAAAAAAACCCAAGACTTTTCAAGGCTTCTACAACCAAAATTCCGGCGCCAAATCCTCATTCCAGACCAAAATCATACGCTGAAGCTACCCGGACTAAAGATTTTTCCACAGACAATTTCCCCGTCCTATTATCTAACTTTATAACTAACCTCAACTCTATAATTAGTCCTCTAATTACTCTCCTCTCTTCAGTCCTACACTCATTAATTCCCAAAACCTCCTTATCTCTATAGCTATTTCTGTAAAAATTTTTCTTTATCTAACATAACAGTAATGTATTTTATTCTATGCCTAAATTGTATATTTCTAACAAACTTAATTGCTATTTTATCTCTATTGTATTGGCTACGGCGTACGCTGTGCCGAAACCGTACAAGACTCTTAATCGGTGTTACTATATATATAATGTACAATGTTTAATCTATAATTTTATATATTACTTATAATTGTTGAGCTGTAATAGTATTTGACTAAAAGCTAATAAAAAAAAAAAAAAAAAAGTAACCACGTAGGTACATGGTATATATACAATATACGATACCTACCTATTCCTTATTTATTTTACATTTTTACATCAAATAATAGGTACAGCAAAAAAATACAACATATTATTATACATTGAAACTGAGAAAATATGTGTGTCAATGACTAATGAGGTATTTAATTTATTTATATTTATTATTTAATATTTTACAAGACAAAACTACAAAAATAATGATAATTGAAATATTTCACGAAATATTTCATTTTTTTAAATTTCATGAAATTTTCAAACACTAGTTATAACCAAGTTACACGAAGTTTTAACTCAACGTTTGTGTTTTATAAATGATTCAGTGATTGCATACTAGTATTATAAATACCTACCGTGGATATATTATAGTAGTGCAGTGGCTATACGCGTTCAACACTACGAACAAGAGTTGAGAGAGATCAATCAGGTAAAATATTGTTAACCTATATTATTATAATACATTTTTTTTTAACAGGTAATATACCCGAATATATCATAACAGAAATTCAGTTGACGATTATACAGGTACCATAATACCAAATATTATTATGCCCTAATACTATCTCGTGATATTTATTATAACTTACCTACCTATAAGGTACCTTGGTACTTATATTATAAATAATTATTCATACACGTGGCCATGACGGAGAATCCTATCGCTTTTATTGCCATTGTTTTTGCTTGTTTTTAAAATAACGTCTTACCCGATAGCAAAGTATAATTAAATTGTATGTTTTTATTTCTCATGTAGATTTTTTGTCCACATTATACTTTAGGCATTCTAGAATGATAAAAAGTTATAGATCCAAACGGAGAAAAATTGCAGATGAAATTTCCACTATAAATGCCTATTAATCATCATTATGTACAACTAACAGTCATCAACTGCACCAACAATCTTCAGATTTAAATATTAATACACCTGACAACTTTTTACTTAACAATGAAAAAAATGAATGTTTATTAGAACAACGTCCAATTAATAAAATTATTGACTCAACAATACAAAACTCAAGTTTAACAAATGCATCCAATAGTTCTAATGACCATGACTATAATCAATCTAATTATGATAATAATAGTTTTAATAAATGATTTATTTGCCCTCGATAATATTACAAACACACCAAATGATACTACTTATTCTAAAATACCTATAGATTTAAAACTAAAAAAATGGGCTATAGAATGTAATGTTCCGCATGTGACTATCAACAAATTATTATCAATTCTTAAAGAAGAAAATTATCTTCCATTACAAAAATTGCCCTTAGACTGTAGAACATTACTACAATCTGGGTCATCAAAAACCACAAATACAAATATTTTAACTCCTGGATTATACTATCATTTTGGTTTAAAGGAAGGTATCGAGAATTCTTCATTGAAGTTTAAACTGGATAGTAAGATAGAAGTCATGGTTGGAGTAGACGGTTTACCTTTATCTAAAAGTAGTTCTAGCCAGTTTTGGCATATTTTAGCATACATATATCCACACTCTAATCATGTATTCCCTGTAGGAATTCATCATGGTAATGAAAAACCCCATGACAGTAATGATTATCTTGAAAAGTTTATACGTGAAGCTAAAGATTTAACATTAAATGGGTTAGAGTTGGAAAATATACTATACAAAGTTTCAATTAGAGCATTTTGCTGTGATGCCCCGGCTCGTTCATTTCTTTTAAAAATAAAAGGACATTCGGGTTTTTCTTCATGTACCCGGTGTTTTCAAATTGGTGAATATTTGAATAATAGAACATGTTTTCCGTATTTAGAAAGAGGGTGTCAGTCGAGAACTCACGATGGTTATGTAGCTATGGTTCAAAAACAACATCACGTTAGAGAAGGTATTACTTCAAATTTAATTGAGCTTCCTAATTTTGATATTGTTAAATGCTTCCCATTAGATTACATGCATTTAGTTTTATTAGGGGTTATGCGTAAACTCATACATCTTTGGATACATTCAGGTCCTCTTAGAGTACGCCTAAATGGTAAAAAAATTAATGATATTAGTAGATCATTAGTAAGTCTGAAAATCTACATCCCTAGTGAATTTTCTAGAAAGCCTAGAATAATTCAAGATGTTTCTCGGTGGAAAGCCACTGAGTTAAGACAGTTCCTATTATATACTGGCCCTGTGGTTTTGAAAAATGTACTATCAGAAGAATGCTATGATAATTTTATGTCATTGAATATTGCTATGATAATTCTTTTGAGTAAAAATCAAAGTAATAAAATAGAATATGCAAATAAATTGTTACATTATTTTGTGAAAAGTTTCCAAAATATATATGGAGACCATTTTGTTTCATACAACATACATGGTTTGTTACATTTAGTAAATGATTACAAGCAATTTGGTCCTCTTGACTCATCTAGTTGTTTTCCTTTTGAAAATCACATGAAAATATTAAAATCTGCCTTACGAAAACATCATCAACCACTACAACAAATTGTTCGTAGGTATAACGAAAATAATTGTTCTATAGATACCGAGATTTCCCTAAAAACAAATAAGCCAAAAAGAAATACACACCAACAAGGACCTATATTAAACAATTTGAAGTATTCCAGTCAGTTTTTATTTTATAAATGGAGTAATTTCACTATACATATTAAACGATTGGCAGATAGATTTATACTTACTAATAAGGAAGAAATTGTAAAAGTTGTTAATATAGTTCAATTAGCAAAGCCTAATAATAAAATAATAATTGTTGGATATAAGTTTTTAAACAAAGTTGATTTTTACAATAACCCAATTAATTCTTCTCAATTAGATATTTGGATTGTTCAAGATTTATCAAATGTTCTACAGTATTGGGAACTAACCGATATTAAATCAAAAATGTTAATTCTAGTTCATGGAAATAAAAATATTGCTATGTCTATTTTACATTCAAATGTACAATAAAAATCATTAAATTATAAAGGTAGCTACACACTATGCGCGTATTCGTTGTTCGTGGTTCGCGGTTCGTGATTCGTACAAATTCGTGAATAGTGTGTAGGGGTTATTCGTCATTCGCCGTTCGTCATTCATGGGCCAAAATTGGCCCAGAACTATTCACGAATGATTCGTGGTCTATCGCTCCGGAGGGCGGTAAAATCAAAAGATCAAAGAGCATGAATTTATGCGAATGAGTAAATTCATGTACAATTCATGTGAATTCGTGTTCATTCGCCTGAAAATGTTAGTACTTAACTTATTTTGCCAAATATGCAAATTACCCATCCTCCAGTAAAAAACTATCGATAATGAAGTTATATGTGGTATGTGCACTACTAGGTATATGTTCATTTTTTAAAAATATTTTGGTGTGGAATTAGGTGTGCATTAGCAAAATATCTTAATTTTAGGCCCTGGTCAGGTGTACACCTAACTGACCTAACTGACCACCTTATATACGGATGTAAAACCGTATATGTTCCAGTCTTTCAGATTAAAAAATACCTACTATAGTATTCCTACTCAGACGAATAAAACACCCAACAAGCACCTTGTTCTATATTCAATGGTAAATATAAATAATTCAAATTAACTAATATTATTGTTAACGGTAACGACAAAAATATCCGCAATGTTGAGAGTACTGTAAATGTGTAAACAATAAAATAAAAATTTTCATTTTATTATGTCTATTTATAGTTTTATCTTAGTGATTGTTGGTGTTATTAGTGATAAGTGATAGCAACCGAAATCTCAAATCAAACCACATGATCTTGATTACATTTCTTATTAAACAGTTAAACTGCTTAAACATTGCTTGTGAAACGGTAAGTACTATTGAAAAATATAATTGTACAAAATACATTTATATAGTACCTAGGTATTGTAGTAATACTATTGTTTTTACTTGTATATACCTAGGTAGTGATTACCTACAAAGGAAGCAGTCATCTTCCCAGCTCAATTATAAATTGGTGAGTTGTTTATAATTTTAGTATTAACATTTAAGTATAAAAACATAATAACTTCAAAATTTCAAAAATTTTTAACTTGATGAGTTATTTTTATATATCAGAGGAAAGTTAGTTTTTTCAACTGTCAATTAAACTGGTTAAGTTCAGTTCATAAGGTAATTAGAAAATTAACTAACTAGTTAAGTTAAAAAGTTTAAAAATATATAACTTTATAACTTAACTACGAGTGGCTAAAATGATTTGTCAAATATTAAAATAACAAAATATATAAAATAGGTATCTTTTCTATTAATTATATGTTCCTTTTGACGTTTAAAATATTACATAATATACCTATGTACTCTATTATTCTATTCTATTTAAATATGTTTCTAATTGATTATTGACTATTGTTTAAAGTAAACATGGAATTTGAATGGACGGAAGACATCATTTTGAACCTTATAGATGAGGTGAAAGATCAAAGAACACCCTTGTCTATGGGACCCAAAAAATAAAGAAAAAAAAATGAAGAACAAAAAAATTGATGCATTTCAAAACATTGCTAAGAAATTTGGAACAACTGCCGATATTGTTCGCAAAAAATTATCTAACTTGCTACAAAGCTACAGAGGATGCCGTCGCAAAGCAAAAAGTAGTATGGTTACAGGGTCAGGAAGAAGTGACATATATATTCCATCGTGGTTTGCATATGATTCATTAAATCAGTTTATGCAAAATGTATATACACCTCACGGAACAACAGACACAATAGTAAGTATATTTTATTTTATCACAATATTATAAATGTAGGTATTCATTATAATATAACATTTACTGGAACGAATCTTGCCACTCAACTCTTCCATCTGTCATAAAATATTCTCCAAACTCTTGTCAAATACATTTTGCATCTATACCTGACCTCCTTCCTCTTCTCTCAACTGGAAAAAGAGATGTCATTCCTTCACAATCATTTTTCCATGAACCACTGAAATTTTGTCCATTTTCTTCCCGGTCAAATGTTCCTGGCGGTGAATAAATATTTGATGATGTTTTACTTCTTCTTAAAAAATTGTGTAGTAAAACACAACATTCGGTTACGAGTCTTGCTTTATTTGCATCTAATAAAATTGGTTTTCGCAATACACGGAAAACTGAGGACATAATACCAAATACATTTTCAATTGTTCGTCGGGCTCTTGACAGTCGGTATTGAAATATTCGTTTAAGTGATTGGCTGTTATGATTCCCACTGTAAGGTACCATTATGTTCTCTTTTAAAGGAAAAGCACTATCACCAAGAATAACATATGGTACACATGTATTTCGATTTGGTAATGGTTCAGAAAGAGGTAAATTTAAAGTTTTATTCTCTAGTTTTTCTGACAAAGAACAGTTACTAAAAACCCCACCATCTGATATCCTTCCTTGGCAACCTATGTTAGCATAAGTAATATTGTAATCTGCATCACATAACGCCATCAATACAATGCTAAATGTGCCTTTATAGTTTATATAGTCACTACCACTGTTCATTGGAGACAATATCACTATATGTTTTCCATCAAGTGCCCCAATACAGTGGGGGAAATTCCATCTTTTTTCAAACAAATCTGATACTTTTCGCCATTCTTCAGGATTACTAGGAATCTAAATAATTTAAAAACAAAAAACCACATGAATATTCAATAAATACCATAAAATAGAAAATACCTACATCAATTGCTGTGGTATTTATGCAAATTTTAATAACTATTATTTTATATTAAAAATCTGATATAATATATTTAGTTTTTATTTCTTACTATTAAAAAAGTGTAAACTAAAACATTATCATATTAAATTTAATATATTAGAAATATTATAAATATTATAGTAAACTTTTATAGATTTTATAGATATATCCCAGGTATATGTTACCCAGAGATAAGGTAGCAACACAGTATATTTTATGTTTATTAAAGTTTGTTTAAAACGCATAAATCAAATTTTATAAGAGATTAAACAGACAACGAATAGTTTTACTAAAATTATTGATGCCTACTTAATACCTATACATAATTTTATATACTACTTACATACCTAACTATAAATATCTATTGTTTTAGCATTTGGAAAGAAATGAAGATGAAACTCAATTAGAAGAAGATGAAGAAAGCATGAGAGATGACAATAATACCGAAGAAATACTACAACAGTCGTCAATTTCAACATCACCAGCTCAAATCATCCATCAAAATGCTGAACAAGTTATGAGTATTAAACAGTCTGCAAGGAAAAGAAAAGTTAGAGAAGAAGATAGCCGTGTCAAAGAAGCGTTTGAATATTTAAAACAAAAAAAAGAAGAAATTAAAAAAAATAAAGATGAATTTTCACTGTTTGGAGATTTAATAGCTACCAAGTTGAGGGACATGGATAAAATAACACAGCAATATGTTATGAATGATATAAATAATATAATGTTTAATGCTTCTTTAAATACATATTATTCAACTGCACAACAACATCCAAATAATCAACAAACGTCTCCGTTCCAACAAATCCCACCACTACACTCTACATATAAATCTAACAAACAAACACCTGCTGTTCTACCATACTCACATATTCCATACCCACGTACTCCATACTCACTCCATGACCAATCATATCTGGCTCCTTCTAACTCTATGTATAATCATGATCAAACAACCACTTCAGCTACACATTTAATGCATCCAAGTTATAAAAATTCACTTCAGATTTCTTTACAGTCTGATCATTCTCCAACTTCTGAAAATTCTTCCACTCATACAGTTACTCCTCACTCTTCTTATCTACCTAACGAAAATATTTCAGATCTTTCAAATTCCATTACTTTTACAACTCTAGAAAACATAACTCAAGTTACTCCGTGCTTAGGAGACCAATCACAACATTTTTAGTATACATTTATAATTTAAATATAATTAAACTATTATATTTGAAACAAGTAATTGAATTTTTTTTTACATTATCTTATAATTTTAGGAAGTACCTAGTAGATATTAATCTTACCAAGAATGTGTAATTGACTTTAATATATTTTTTAATTGTTCTAATGTTCTATTCATTTTTTTAATTTTACAAGTCATGATATAATTTTTTTATTTGTTATAGTGTTGCTAGAATTTTATTTTGTCTAAGTAGGACACTTAAGTTATATCATTGTAACTTTACCTAATATAAATATATGAGTTATACCAAATTTGTGTATTTTAACTATGATATATTTAATTTCTAGAAATAAGTGTTGAAATAATATATTATTACTTATGTGATAATATATTTTTTATTATAAGCTTAAATTTTATTATACATATACTTGATCCGAAAGTCCATTTTTCAAAGCGTTGCATACATCAACCACAATTGTTGAAATAAGCTGTGGTGAAATTTTAAATAGATAGCTAAGGATTTGATAGCTATCACCACTAGCTAAGAACCTTAGTGTTACAGCAAATCTATCCTTAGCAGAAACACATTTTCTAAGGTGAGTATCTTGTTTGGTTATGTTTGGACCAATCAAATTAAACAAATACTCAAAATCTGAGGGAGACATTCGGCAAAAGTTTTCAAACTTTCCAGAATTCTCTGTCATCAGGTCGTTCAATAAAGAATTACCACCATATCTAAATAAAAAAAAAACATTTGATATTAATTGTATTGAAGGGAGCCATATGCCCATATAAATTGTATAAAAAGTCATTAGAACTTAATAATTTTTAGTAACTTACCTCTCTCGATTTTTGAACAAAGTTGTAGTCCACCATCTACGCTTTTTGTTTTTATTTTTCTTTTTAAATCCTGCAGCTATAACTATAAAAATGGCACTAGCGGTCGCGACTTCATCATCACTACTTGAAGCCATTTTGGGACAAACAACTTGATTATTGTACTCAAGTAACAAAATAACAACACTCAACAGTCAAGCGTGCGTTTTATGTATATTCAATAATCAATATTGTACTATTGTAGTATCATTTAAATCATATTTTTAACCTAAAATAAAATATTATGGCGGGTGTTCTTTTGACGAATATCCATAAATCCCGACGAACCGACCAAATATGAATCGTGAATAACGAATCACGAATATACACGAATAGTGTGTAGGGTCTTGTTCGAAAATACCATTTCGACGACGAATTTGTACGAATCACGAACACGAACCGCGAACAACGAATACACGCATAGTGTGTAGCTACCTTAAGATGTATTCTAAAATGTCTGGATACAAATATATTTATTCTAATTAAAATTTAAAACTACACAAATCTACCCAATCTTTAAAATATTATTATACGGTATACCTAGGTTTTACTATATTATACTATACAATACAATACTAAACTATACTACATACTATACAATATACCATCTTACATATAACTATAGGTATAACTTATATGCATAACTACAATAATTGGCAACATTTTTCTGCAATTAATTATAAATAGGTATTTAATATAAAGGCAAGTATTTTGCATCAAATTAACATAATTTAACTATTGGTATAATAATAAATCTGTATATACATTTACTTATTATTTATTATTTTTTATAATTAATAGTTATTATTTATTTTTTTTTTTCATAGAAAATGTGGTCGATCATTATATTTAACGAATCAAATACTGTGGCTGCTGTGCCAAATCATTGGTTTTCTAATGGTCAGTGCGCCTGGCCTAAATCGCATGTAAAAAACAAAAGTAAAATGATTGAAATGCGTACACCATCAAATACTTTTGATTTCGATTTTTTTGATGCTAGAAGATTGGCAGCTGACAAATCCATTGGTTTGTAGAATTTAAATTGTATTTACGAAATTAGCTAGTTATATAGTTAAAAATATAATCTTCTTTTCAGAGTCTTTAACAGAAGCAAAAAAAAAAGCAAAAATGGCTCAAATTACATCTGATTTGTCATGTTCAGAATCACACAAAAAAAAGAAAAAAGAAAACATGAAGATATCTTTGAAAAGAGCAAGAAACATTTCAAAACAACCAAAAAAACTTTCTAGGTCAAATAAACCCCCTATTTTCGCAAATAATATTTCAGGTAGGTACCTATATATCTATTTAATTTTTAAAAAAATTCTATAACAATGTTATTATTTTCTTTAGCTTATTATACTTATATTGTAATTGCATCTATTATAATACCTATTTTAAACAATTATATAGATAGTGAAAATGGTGAAGATACCAATGATGACAGTGATATTGACAAATCTTATTATCCAAATGTTGCTAAAGCAGACAGTGAGTGTACTATTACTATTACTATACTGTTGATATTATATTAAAACTAAATCAATTGTATTTAAAGGACCATCCAACTCAAAATCAATAATTATTTTTACTCTAATAAATAGAATAGAGTCTGTTAGGGTCTTTTTAATTTTTAATTGTAAGGCGTGACACACTGGCATCGCTCGTCACTATCGTCGCGGCAGCTGTTTCGTACGGGTGGCTAGTCGTGCGAGTGTGTCGCGCTAAAGTCAGTTCCGAACGGTCGACGTTACGACGCGGTGCTCCGTGGTTAGAAAATCGCCGTCCGATCATTAACCACGCCGTGACCGACGTTTGGGTCAATGTAATCATTAGTATATTTTCTAAAAACCTTGTTAGCGAGTTTTGTGAACTCCATAGTCCTTAAATTAATTCGTTTGTTTGTATTAAATAAAGTCCTGACGACGTTTATATTTTACTCAATTCTGTTAATTAGTGTTTTTATTTAATATTTCTAACAAATCAGAAGTGGGATGACGCCGTTCTTTCTGTGGTCCGCTCTGTGTAAAGTGAACGGAAACCGAAATTCCGGCGCTTGAACCGTCGTAGTCCGTTTGTCCGAAATCCGAATCGAAAACACGTGTTATTTTTCCTGGTGCGTTGGGAAAACCCGAAATCGTTATCACCGTTGTTTGTGCGAGTGCGTTCGTTTACCGACGTTGCCGTTTTGCCGTTCGTGTACCGACGTTGCCGTTATTTCGTTCGTGTACCGACGTTGCCGTTTTACGGTTCGTGCACCGACGTTGCCGTTTTTACCGTCCGTACGAGTGCGTTCGAGTATCGCCGCTATCTACGAGTTCGCACGACGTTTCAGCAACTGCTAACCGTTTAGTGTTTACCGTTATTACCTTACCGGCGTGCTGGTATCGTTATCATGGCGAACGATGATAATGAACACCAGTCTATCGATAACACCAACCCGAACGCCAAGACTGGGGTAACCGCGCCGAGATACGTAGATCTCGTGAAGGAGAACGACGAGCTTCGCGAAAGACTAAAAGCGCTCGAAATAAAGTTGACCGGCGAAACGTCTAACGCGAACGACACCGTCGTGAGTGCGCGATCTTCGACTCGGTCCAACGACGTGAATAATTACCGAATATTACCAGACGTCGGTAGCGCCGTGCCAAAATTCAACGGCCGCGAATCCGGTAATATCGCGGAAGACTGGATAGCGAGCGTTGACGGACTAGCAAATGTCAATGATTGGCCGTTTCGCTATCGGCTCCAGTACGTGCGAAGTCGCGTCGAGGGTGCCGCTCGGAGCTGGTTTCTATACGAGATTTTTGAAGACTGGGTCGAATTTGTTTCCAAGTTCCGCGTAGCTTTCGTGCGGGTGTTACGAAGGTCGGACCGATGGCAGATGCTGGAAAACCGGACTCAAGGCGTCGACGAGCCCGTGGTCGACTACTTCTACGACAAGGCGGGAATGTGCCGCTCTCTCGAACTAACGTTCTCGGAGACGAGGGATTATGTGTTGGAGGGGCTCCGATCTCAGGACCAAGCCTATTGGACCTCCAGTCGACACCACGAAAACTTGAACGAGTTGTTGTCCGATCTGCACGACTGGGAACGGTTGCGCGATAAACGCAGAACGAGATTTGCGCAAAATAAAAATCCGTCGACCGGTTGCCAGAGAAAAGTGCCATTTGAAAAGGACAACACAAGTCGTAGTACCAACGTTTTGCCGCCGACTCCGAAAGGAACCATTCCGATTGCAGCAAAAGATGACACCGCGAAACAAACACGAAAATATGAGCGCAAGGTGCCTCAATGTTATAATTGTCGAGCGGAAGGACACATCGCCAGAGACTGTCCGAAACCAAGACGCCCGTGTTCGAACTGCGGATCGACACGGCATACGCGTAGCCATTGTACAGCGACCGAAGAGGCCGCTGAAACAACGCCAACAGGGAAATCGGATGCCTGCCTCGCCGAATCTACCACCCCTACGTCAAGTCGAAATCCGTTTTTGAAGACCGTGCAATTGAACGGGAAGTCCGTGGATGGATTGGTTGACACTGGCGCGTCCGACGTGTTAATCCGAGCGTCGATTGCTCGCAAATGTAATATAAATGTACGACTCGTATCGCGTCCACTGTATACGGTGGGAGATGCGACACAACCTGGCGCGGAAACGACGGGTGAAGGGACGACAGACGTTGCCGTCGACGGCGTTATCGGGGCGGATCACCCGGTATTCATCGTCCCCGACAGATCGATTCCGGTCGACGTAATAGTGGGTAGGTCATGGCTGGACCTAGCTCATGTCGTTTATTTTAAATGTGGATCCGAACTTGTCTTTGATTCGGTCGGTCCAGCAGATTCAAGTGTGCTATCCGCGACGTCGCGCGATGATGACATAGGTGTTTATGTTGCTGAAGCCGAGCAACGGGAGTCCATAGTGAGGGAACCGATCACCGCCGATGAGATTAAAATGGGACCGGCAATCGCTGAAAAAGATCGAGCAAGACTGATTAACCTCATAAATATGTATCGTGATGTGTTTGCGAAAAATATTTTTGAGCTGGGCTGTGCGAAGGAGGTGCAGATGGAAATTGTTGAACACCCGGGAAGTGTGCCGATAAATGCCAAACCATATCGCACATCACCGACCGATCGTAAACGTATAACGGAGATAGTGCGAGAGTGGAGGTCGGCCGGTATTGTGAGCGATTCGACGTCACCTTACGCCAGTCCTGTGCTGTTGGTGAATAAGGCATCGGGTGACAAAAGGCTTTGTGTGGATTACCGAAAACTCAACCAGCAAACGGTGGCGCCGATCTTCCCTATGCCCGACATCGACGGCCAACTGAGTACACTTGCAGACGGCGTCATATTTACGACAATGGACCTTTCGAACGGGTTCCTACAAATACCACTTAGCCCTCAGGCTAAAGAGAAAACGGCGTTCATCACCGAAGACGCCGCAGCGAAATTTGAACGGATGCCCTTTGGCCTCAAAGGGGCGCCAGCGATGTTCCAACGTATGATGAGCACCATTTTCAAGAAACTGAAGGACGACGGTTTGGTCAATGTTTATATGGATGACATAGTAATGCCGTCGAGAGACTTCGAACACCTGCTGGACGGTCTAGAACAAGTGTTCAGGACGTTACGTGCTGCCGGGCTGACGCTTAAGCCGAACAAATGCTCTTTTGGGTTCGATTGTTTGGAATATTTAGGGTTTCGAATATCGAAAGGGACGATCCAACCGGGCAAGAAGACGGAGGTCATAGCCACGTTTCCACGACCTAAAAACGAGCACGAAGTAAGACGATTCCTGGGACTCGCCGGATACTTCAGACGTTTCATCGTGAATTACGCCAAGCTAGCAGCACCGTTGACGACACTTACCGGCAAGAACGCGGTGTTCACCTGGAAACCCGAGCAACAAAAATCATTTGGCGAACTAAAACGAACACTGTGCAGCGAACCAGTGGTCGCGATGTATAACCCGAATGCACCAATCACGCAGGTACACACCGACGCCAGCAGTGTCGCGCTGTCCGGAGTTTTGTTGCAAGGGTCAACGTCGAGTGAACTGCATATGGTGTATGCAATAAGTAAAAAGACTACGGATGCTGAATCGCGATATCACTCAAGCCGCCTCGAATTATACGCGATCATATGGACGCTCGACCGTCTGAGACCGTTTTTGCTGGGGATACGATTCACAGTGTTCACGGATTGTCAATCACTTGTCTACCTCAATGTACATAAAACCACGAAACCACAGATAGCTAGATGGTTTGAAGCATTACAGGAATTCGATTTTGAGATCAGATACAGGCCAGGGTCTCGCATGGCGCATGTGGACGCGCTAAGTAGAGTACATGACGGTAAACCGGACGACGCCAGCTCGGTAGAGACCGACCTGTCGAAAAGACTAGACGTCTTTGTTGCACTATCACCAACAGACCGTGTCAGGTTTATGCAACAATCTGACGAAAACACAAAACTGCTCATAAATTTACTACAGACGGACACGAAATTAACCGTCGCCGAAGAAAGATTGGTGAGAGACTATCAGCTCACAGACGGGGTCTTATACCGGCTCCACGAAGGAAGAGCTCTATTAGTAGTGCCAAAGTCTATGAGAAAAGGAGTGGTCATAGGCGCACACGATTACGGCGGTCACCACGCCGTAGAACGAACAATTGCAATCATCACGAGGGACTATTGGTTTGCCGGATTGAGACGGTATGTACGTCAACACGTTCATATGTGTCTTGACTGCTTAATTCATAAACGTCCAGCCGGGAAGAAGCCGGGTCTGCTACACCCAATTCCGACCGGACGGAGGCCGTTCCAGGTGATTCACGTCGACCACTTGGGCCCATTCGAGACGAGCACAAAATTAAACAAGTATTTATTAGTGGCCGCTGACAACCTGACAAAATACATTCATTTGTATCCGTGTCGTTCGACTGATACAGCCGGCGTGATCCGAAACCTGATAAAATTTTGCAACGAACGAGGAATGCCCGATCGTATTATTAGTGATCGCGGCTCGTGCTTCACCGCAAATGCTTTCCAACAATTCTGTCAATCCCGAGGAATAAAGCACACGTTGAACTCGACTAGACACCCGCAAGCCAACGGACAGGTTGAGCGGGCAAACCGTACGATTACGCCAATATTGAGTATGTCCGCAGTGAATCAACGAAGTTGGGACGCGAGGATCGGGGAGATCGAGCGATTCCTCAACTCCGCACCCAACAAGACTACCACTAAGACGCCATTTGAGGCGTTACACGGCTATCAGCCACGATTTCATGGAGGTGTATTGTCCAGCCTTAGCCTGACCAGGGACGAGTGGACTGAACCGAACGAAATGCAACGGTTAATACAAAAAAAGATCGTTGACGGACAACAACGAATGAAAGAAACTTACGATCTAAAACGCACCGCTGCTATCAAATACAGCATCGGCGAAGTTGTGGTGATGTTACGGCAGCCGACCCCCGATCAACCATCGAAGCTCCAAGGAAAATACCGAGAACGACCACTACAGGTAATTGAGGTTTTACCGTCCGACACCTATCGGGTCGCCGAGATCGCATCCGACGGAAGAGAGCTGTACGCGACCACTGCCCACGTGTCACAACTTAAATCGTGGAAGATACTCCGAGAGCCGGGTGACGAGGATGAAGAGTCCGACGCAGATGATCAGCCAGAGAGAGAAAGGTCAACGACCCGAGATGCGCAACCCGAGGAAGAACGATCAGAAATAGACAAATCACCAATTCAAGGTAAACCAACTGAAGGGGGGCCGCGTCCGACGCGTCAAAGACGTTTACCGAAACGTTATAAAGATTTCGAACTTAAATAAATTTTTCGTGGGAGTACAAAATGTACGACGTACTATTTTATCTTGTTAAATTAAATAATTATTATTATGTTCTTTACGTTGTGAGATTATTATTATGTTATTTACATTTGCAATATTATAATTATTATTATGTTCCTTACATTTGTTGTATTATTATTATGTTTTTTTTTTATTGTATTATTACTTTTTGTGTAAGCGACCCGGATCGAGGACAATCCTAAGGGTAGAATGGCCGAATGTTAGGGTCTTTTTAATTTTTAATTGTAAGGCGTGACACACTGGCATCGCTCGTCACTATCGTCGCGGCAGCTGTTTCGTACGGGTGGCTAGTCGTGCGAGTGTGTCGCGCTAAAGTCAGTTCCGAACGGTCGACGTTACGACGCGGTGCTCCGTGGTTAGAAAATCGCCGTCCGATCATTAACCACGCCGTGACCGACGTTTGGGTCAATGTAATCATTAGTATATTTTCTAAAAACCTTGTTAGCGAGTTTTGTGAACTCCATAGTCCTTAAATTAATTCGTTTGTTTGTATTAAATAAAGTCCTGACGACGTTTATATTTTACTCAATTCTGTTAATTAGTGTTTTTATTTAATATTTCTAACAAGTCTAACTAAGATAATGATACAACTAAAATTCGTTTGTGACTATTCGTTCGCTAGTTACTGTGACTTATGACATTGCGCGTGACGTCACGGATTCGTCCGCCGAGGCGGCGGCCATATATAATACACGGCAATATTTATCCATTTTTGGTTTAACATAAAATAACTGCTTATGAACTTATTTTTTTTCGAATGAACTAATCAAATGTATTCAAGAGTACCTCATAATCTTTCCATTCGTATAATTATATCACATTTTGGTTTAATAGTGTAGACAAAAATAACACTTAAATAAATTATATTATGAATTTACCATACTGCTGCTGCAGTAAACGTGTGTAATATTTTTTTAAACAAATCACTCTCTGTTATACACTTATGTCCCGATCGTAAAGATGTAACTTTTTCAAATTCGGCACAACAAACACACTCAATATCGTTACTAAAAATGCAACATTTTTCGCACGTACACCAATTATTTATGTTGGCCACTTTTGATCGTCCATTAACATCGATTTCCAAAAATGAATTATTTACATTTTGTGGTTGGATATCTGTTCCCAGATCATCCACTGTTGGTTCGAAATTATATGGTTGAAGGGCCATTAAAAAATATATAATTTACATATAATAGAATATTATATCGTGTAACTAGAAAGGACCGCATTCACATTTCACACTGACACTGTACTTACTATTTATAACTTTAATACGACGATAAGACTATATTGTTATGAAAAATAAACATCGATAAAATCGTATATAATTATAAATAAAATCGTAGCAGTACTCATATGAGTAATTAGTGACAATTGACACTATAATATGACAGTGGTGTATTATAATATAATTGCTATTATTTCATTAATATTAAACCAAAATTCAATACAATTATACGAATAGAAAGATTATGAGGTACTCTTAAATACATTTGGTTAGGTTATTCGAAAAAATATAAGTTTATTAGCAGTTACTTTACGTTAAACCAAAAACGGATAAACATTGCTGTGTATTGTATATGGCCGCCGCCGCGACGAACGAATCCGTGACGTCACGCGCAATGCACGCGCAATCGCTTAACTAGCGAACGGACAGTCACAAACGAATTTTAGTGGTATCATTTTTTTCGTCAAAGTTTGTACTTTAATTTAAGCCTGAGAAAATTTTTTGAGTTGGATGGTCCTTTAAAAATTTGATTTAAAATCTAATTTTGGATGATGAAATAATTATTGTAAAATTTTAATTTGTATAGGCGATAATGAATCATCAGATAATAGTGAATCAATTGCACACATATCTACTATCTATCTATCATTTTAAACAAAAATGACTCTGAAACACAGCTGTTAGGTACAATGAGTGAAGTTAACGATTTAGCAGAAGCAGAAAATATAATCTACGATATTCCAGGTATCTTATAGTTCTATTACTGTATACCCGAGTAGCATTTTCAGTGCAGACAGCGTGTAAAATACATTAACTCGTTGGTTCAAAGCACGGTACAAAACTGGTTCACAGCACCGTGTTTTTCGAAAAATGAATACCGATTTTTTACATGGGTTTAACCGTGCCATGTAAGTGCTAAGGTTTAGTTTAAACACCGTTTTACTGTTCAAACTAGGTATAAATGAAACGATGGTTTTACAGTGCTATTGTCGGTTAAATAACCGTAGATTTATTTTTTTTTTTAACCGTGCGATTTGGATTTATTCGTTGGTTAAATAACCGTGTTTTTGTTAATTTGTTTACCATGCGATTTGTGTACATTTGTAGGTTAAATAACTGTTTTATGGTTCAAGTTTTTACCGTGCTATATGTGTACATATTTTATTTAAATAACTTTCTGTTTTTTTTTTTATAAAAATATAAAATAATAGTTATAAGTTCCTATATAAATTAAAAACACTATTAGTACATAATACATTTATAAAAGCTTGGTTTTATTTAATAATACAAATGTCAAAACATAAAAGTTATAATACTGACAAAAATAAATTGTACATACTCGTACATAAAGAAAAGTAAAAAAAACTTAACAAAATAAAAATAAAAATTGTTATACTTCTGTACCTATAAATATAAATATAATAATAATAAAAAAAAAAAAAAAAAATTGGAATACTTTTGTTATAATATAACATATTATTATTATATTATAATTAAAAAAAAATAATAAATCAAATTATCATCTTCCTCGATATGACATAAATTAGAACTCATAATATTATTGTCAGAACTTATTTGAGTGGGTGATGTATTTTCAAGTGAATTTTTTTGTGTTGAACCTAATGGTATACAATTGCTTTCATCGTCCTCACTACTTGATTGAAATAATGCTGCAACACATTGTGCAGCTTTTTTTCTATGACGATATCGACTTGATTTAGACCTAATAACATTTCAAAGGTTTCAAAAAGTACTTATTATTTAAAGCACTTTATGAGTATGTCTATATTCTTAATATATAATATATGTTTAATGTTTATGGAACAGACATATTATATACTTTGCTATTTCCCTTATAATATATCTCACTAAATTAGTTTAAAATATAGAAAATAGTTTTAAGTTTACATATAGTAAAATTAATTTATAAATAAATAATATTGTATATTTACTGTAATATTTATGGAAATTGAGTAAAATAATAAGTTATGTTGTTTAAATAAAAATTGCTAATTTTAAATTATAAGTGTAAATTACCTATTTTGTTTTCATTGTATTTATTAAATTTTACTATTTTCAAAATGATTTAAATTAATGTTATTAAGTAATTGCATAGGTATATAATACAATTCAATAAATAACAACTTAACTACTATATTTAAATACCAATAAGAAACAAACGAGGAAACAAATAACATTGATGTGCTTAAAATTATTTTTTGAAGTATTTGGATAATAATAATTTTTTTAAATTTTGGTTTGAATAAACATTGATTTGGTTTATCAAACTATAAAATTGAACAGAACTTTACATAGTAAATTAGATAAAAATGTGTAGGTAATTATAACCCTTGTTCCTTGGTGAAACCTAAACAATAATAAATTATTATTATATTGTATCTACTGAAGGTAAATATTTAAATAATACATCATATTATGCATTAGTCTTAGCTTAAATAGGATGTAATTTACTATGTCTCTTTATATAATATATATATATATTATATACCTAAACAAAATAAACAATCATTTTGAAATTTATAACAAAGTTATAAAGTATAAAAAATTATAAAAAAAAGTAATATTTTCAATATTATAGACTATTATTATTTGTTGATATAAATTTGATTGTTTAGTTAACAAATGTAACAATTAAATAATAAGCATATAAAAACTTCTATAATTGTTTCAACATTTAAAGGAACTTTATAAAAAAAAGTAATATTTTCAATATTATAGACTATTATTATTTGTTGATATAAATTTGATTGTTTAGTTAACAAATGTAACAATTAAATAATAAGCATATAAAAACTTCTATAATTGTTTCAACATTTAAAGGAACTTTATAATGTTTATATAGCATTTAGAATAAAATTAAATATTTGATACCTATAAATATTATATTTGTGTTGTAAATAATATATAATATAATAATAATAATAATAATAGTTATAGGAATTGCTACCCCAAAAGCCAAGTCATATGAAATATTGTATTGTACATCAATATTCTATAGACCTGCAGTAAATTAAAAGAACTATTTTTTGTATCATAATTATTGTTACTCCAAGTAAAAGGACCTATACTGCAGATGACTATTTTCGAAGATATTATTTAATTTACCCAAACATATATTATATATGTTTAAAATAAAGTAATGTATAATGTTAGACATGTGTACTGTGTAGACTTTAATTACAGAAGTAATATACATAGAAGCAATACACCACATATTATACGCATTAAGAACATAACCAGTTTGCTTGTCTAAAACTGTTATTTCCCCATGTTAACGTAGTGCAAGGAGTATATTATAATATACATATTTATATATCAATATAATAATATATAGGTACCTAGTGTTGAACTTTTGAATTAAGTACATGCAACTATGCAAGTATACTTATAATAATATAATATAGTACCTATATACAGCTTAAATACAGCTTGTATATACCTATATATTATAATATACCTATATTTTATACTAACACTTAACAGCGGTCTAAATAGTTTATAATTTGTATAAAAGTAGTAATTATTAATTAGACCTATAAAAGTATCCATAATACAATTAGGTACTGACACGGTATGAACATTTTAGGTCCTAATCTTAAATAGAAGATTAGCATATCAAATGTACACCTCGGCCGCAGTTAACCTAATAATATAATATATTATAATATATATTAATATATAATAGGTATTATTTTATTAATACTCATAGATTTCATCTGCACAAATATAGTACCTACTATACTTACCTATAATGCACTTATTATTATATACTATATATATAGTTAAATAAAATATAATACTTACGACATAATAGTTCGTTGTTCCTATATAGGTAGGTATTGACGTATAATTGTTCTCCGTTGGAACTTGGAAAGTCGAATATTGAAAAATATGAAAGAACAATAATTATATTATATTATGTTATTTATATTATTATCTATTTATAACGTATGACTGTATGAGGCACAGACAGTTAGTGGAATAATAATAAATACCACACATGACCTGATAAGACGTGATTGATAACAATGAACATGTTATAGTTTACCGCGTTATTTTGTAGCCGGCCGCGACCGTCGGCGGTTTATTATCAACACGACGACGTCACGACTACTATAATAATATATTAGTATATTATAATATCCGTGTACGAGCACAATATAATATTACACAATATTAAAATAAAAAACAGTTACAAACGGCTCTTAAACATTTTTTCTGAACCGTTTAATTATTGTCGGTGCGTTTGCACATTCATAGCACCATGTTCAGTGTCGGATACACCGACAATGAACCAAAAAACTATTTTAATTAATGCTCGGTTAAAATTTGTACCGAAACCCTTATAATAAACCGATATCGTTTTAGAACGGTTTTTAAACATTTTTTCTGAACCTTTAAATTTCCGTCAGTGCGTTTGCATATTATCAGCACCGTTCAGTGTCAGATAAACCGACAATGAACCATACAATTATTTTTACAAAATATTCGGTTGTAATAAGTTCCAAAAAACGTATCATTAACCGTAATGGTTCTTCAGCATGGTTCCTAAACTGAGTATGCACCGTTTAAAATGAACGGTTCTCGGGAACCGACATTGAACATTCAAATTGCTACTCGGGTATTATATTATGGTATTTTTAGTTTTTCAGTATATAAAACTGCACGATTAAAATTAAATAATTGAATGTATTATAGATGTTAACATTTTAAATGAGACTAATAATGAGCAATTTACTCCATCAACAAGTAAATCTTCAATATCATTTGTAACACAGAAGCCTTCAACTTCATCTTCTGTTTCTTCTCCTTCAGCTGTAATAACGTCGTCAAATACTGGTATTATAATAGTGTACCTATAATTTGTTTCATAGATTAAATCATGTTACATTATATAATATATATGTATTTATTTTGTTTTGTTTTAGACTTTGAAAATTTTGTTAAAACCACATTAACAAATTTGAAATATGAAATGAAAAGCTTATCTTACTCGGTTGAAACCATTAAAAATATGACAGCTCAAGTTATAGATTCTTCTCTCCCAAAGCAAACTTTAGACTATGATATTTCTGATGGATTTGAAATAATGTGGCCGATAGAAAATTCTGACGATATGGATAAAATTGAAAAATTATTAGTTGATATAAAGATCAGGAAAAATCAAGTAATAATAATAATTAATTGTACTCAACATTCAGTTTAAATTTTAACTATTTTCAATAATTATACTTAAAGGCAATCATTTTTTCAAGATTAGTTGGCACAAAAATAAATGATTCTGTTAGAAGAATTATGCAACGTATGTTTCTTGACAATTTTATAAAAGATTATTTGTATGTTGGATTTAAAGGAAAAAATAAATTCCAAGGGTTGAACTGTTGCCGTTTGTTGTTTGGTAAGGATTTTAAATAGTATTAATATGGTAATTATGTAGGTATATAAAACCAAGCCTGCAGTAAGTATATATAACCACTCGGCTGCTGCTTTCAGTATAGGTGTCAAGCGTTTACCTCACCATAATTGAGTACATCATTATTACTGATAGATGTATTAAGTTTGAATTTGAATAAAATCTGAAAAAACGATTCCGAACATTAGCGGTTTAATTGTTTGGTAACCATGTATGTTTACCCTATTATTTAAATATCTCATCTTTCCCAAAGTATAAATTATATATCTAATTTGCTAGCAGAAAACCTAAGAATGATTTCTTCTAAAATAAGTGCTGTTAGACACACACAAAACAACCATTTTGTAAAATCAATACTCTACTATATTGCTCTACTCAGATTCTTAAAAGTAGATAAGCCACCATAGATTTAGGGAAATAATAAGCAACTATATTTATAATAGTTATATCAGGGCGCATTTATAATTTATTAATAATTAATTACTGCCATTTTAAAATATATCTAAAAATAAATATATAACATTATAAACTATAACTAATTCATAGTATTCAAGTTACTTATTTCAGTGGCCTTAAAACCAGGGCTTGAAACCGGTTTCAAAACCGGTATTAAATACCGGTAAATACCGATAAAAATCGATATCAAAAACTAAATCAATATCGAAACCGAAAAAAATGAAAACCGGTATTCAAAACCTCAATAGAAATCAAAAAAATGTAAAACCGATTTTCTTAATCAAAACCGTAACCGAAAAATATGAAAACCGGTATTCAAAACCCTAATAGAAATCAAAAAAATTAATAACCGATTTTCATAATCAAAACCGTAACCGAAAATTACGAAAACCGGTATTTGATTTATAAATTGATTTTATTATAATTTTGCAATTATTTTATCTATTATGTTTAATTTTTCAATTAATTAATTAATTCAATTAATTGCCTCTAATTTAATGCAATGTTGACTTAAATAGCTCCGCTAACCTTTCCCGTATCGCCGCTCCAAAAATACGTCCAGCCGAATACGAATATGTGTCGATATTGTCGACCCGCGCGCAGCAACATACTTTTTTTTCTATCTATGTATGTAATTAATATTATTTTTTTTTAATATTACAATTAAAATAATTAAATAATTATTCTTACAAATTATGAATTACCTACAAAATTATGATGGTTAAAAATATACTCAAAAAGAGATAAAATAATTGTATATTAATTTTACATAATATACTTTATACTCTGTATATACAACAGAAAATATTTTATAATAAATATTATTAAGAGGACGTGATACCCACAATGTCCCACATGCGTTGTCTTCGTCTTACAAGTGTACAACATAGTAAAAAACTGTTTTGCGCGGGACAGAACCACTCCCTTGGTATTTATAGTAGAATTACCAAAATTCCACAATACATAGGAAACAACTTTTTCTGTATCATAGCGTTTTTATTTTTTTGATTGCATTCACCAATAATTTTTAATAATTAAATGAAAAAAACCAAAAAAATCCTATTGTTCTTAAATTGATAACTTTAATTTTATTCTTGCTATAAAAAAAATTAAAACGCTACGACACAGGAAAATTTGTTTCCTATGTATTGTGAAATTTTGGTAATTCTATTATAAATATCAAGGGAATGGTTCTGTCCCGCGCAAAACAGTTTTTTGCTATGTTGTACACTTGTAAGACGAAGACAACGCATGCGGGTATCACGTCCTCTGTTAGACGTTAGTAACTGAATTATAGATATAGTAATAAACTTTATTTATAGAATACGTCATGGTAAGTTATTGTTATCGACAATCGACGACGACGATCGAAATTAAGAGGACGTTTCACCCGCATGCGTTGTCTCCGTCTTACAAATGTAAAACATAACAAAACTCTTTGCGCGGGAAAGAACTGAAAAAGCTACCATCATAACTAAGAAATGAAATTTTCACCACATAAAAAGGAGAACTTTGGCTGTGCAACATCGTTTTTATTTTTTCGATATCGGAACTACAAACAAAGTTATTCAAGTTTCAAAAACACAAATAATAATAGATTTTGAAACAATAAGAACTTTTTTTGTGGTTCCGATATTGAAAAAATAAAAACGATGTTGCACAGCCGAAGTTCTCCTTTTTATGTGGTGAAAATTTCATTTCTTAGTTATGATTGTAGCTTTTTCAGTTCTCTCCCGCGCAAAAAGAGTTTTTGCTATGTTTTACATTTGTAAGACGGAGACAACGCATGCGGGTGAAACGTCCTCTTAAGTCGTAGTACAATAGTTTAATAAAAACCATTTAGAAATAATTTTATTATGAATAAATAGCTATTAATAATTTACATACAAAAAGTAATGATATCCCAACAAAACATATAATATGTAAAATGATAGCCAAGTTCTGTAATATAATATATGCTTTGGTTGTTGACTTCAACGACAAAAGAAGTGAGATCTAAATGGATGCCAAGTTCAATGGTCAGTCCTGAAATTTATTCATTACAACATAAAATATAATTTCTTCTTATCACTTAGGATAATGTTTTGAAGCCTAAGGTCTGACTTGGCTAGTTTCCATATACGAATTATGTTATAGCCTTCGCAAGTTCTAAAGTTGGGAGTTCTTTTTTATTCTACTAAAAATTTGGCTTGCTGTTAGAAACTAGCTATCGAACATAGTGCTCTTCCGTGACACTTTTAGTAGGTACTTAATGATAATTCGTATATGAAAACTAGCCAAGTCAGACCTTAGGTTTCAAAACATTATCCTAAGTGATTAGAAGAAATTATATTTAATGTTGTAATGAATAAATTTCATGACTGACCATTGAACTTGGCATCCATTTAGATCTCACTTCTTTTGTCGTTGAAGTCAACAACCAAAGCATATATTATAATTATTATATTACTGAACTTGGCTATCATTTTACATATATGTTTTGTTGGGATTCAAATCTAAATATATTTGTTTCAGTCCACAAAAGTGTAATATTTTAAATGGACATTCAAAATAGTCTAATAGTTCAATATTTAAACCAACAAGTTAAGGAACGAATTTAAAAAAGGAACACTTTTTACTATGGAAATTACTTAGAATAATGAATACATTTAAAGTGTTTTGTACCAGCAATTTGACCGCAATTTCATATAACTACGATAGTCTCGTAATTTCGTAAGCCATTGAATATATATTATTAGACCTTTAAGTGTCAAATAAGATATGACTCCAGATCATTTTCCAGCTCAAAAAATAATTTTCTACTCAATTATATGGGTGGTTAACGAATTTTTAATTTTTGAAAAAAAATTGGCGGGCATTTTTGTTATGCCAATTTGTCAATCTTTAGATCGATACACGACTTTTTCCAAAACAAAAATATGATCTCGAGGGTTGACTGCTCTGATACTTGAAGATTTCATAACGATAGCATTTGTATTGAATGATTTGGGTTTACGATATAATACGAATTTGAAAAACTTATCTAAAAAACCAAATCCTTCAATAAAAGTCCTATCATTTTGAAACCTTCGAGGATCGAAGCAGAAGTGTCCCTAGACTAGTTCCCTGTTTTAAAAAGTTTATTAACTCAATTATGAAGGGGGTAAATGTTGAATTCAAAATTTAAATTTTTCAAAAAAAAATTGGCGAGAAATTTTGTTTTGCCGATTTCTCAAACTTAGAATTAAGAACAGAAATTTGATCTAAAGGTCTCACTGCGTTGAACCTCGAAGATTTCAAGACGATACGATCAACACCAAGGAGCTAGTACTTCAAAATTTACATCCAGCCGTTCCAATTTTGTGTTGTTAGCTAAAATATATAATATATTAGAGTGAATTGACCTATTATTTTATAGGTTTTAATATTTTATGCTTATATACCAATCGATTTACATTAATAAATAATGAGCTAAACGCCTACTAAAATAAATGCGAAAAAAAAGTTCAAAATAATTATTTCTTAAAACGTTAAACAAACGTATATCATAAGGGAAACGTCTAGCTATACGAATAAACACGTAATGCGTTTTTAACTTTTTGCTACTCTGATTACGGGTGAAATAAAGGTCGCACGTATTTCGACCAAAGACCCCTTTTGACCCCCTCGTACACTAAAAAACCAGGATCTTGAGTTTCGTAGTGATCGAACAAAAACCTATAATCCAAAATACATGTAACTACGTAAATTTTTAAGTACAAAAAACACACAAAAAATCATAGCTCCCGAACCAAAAAAAGGATAACCTCGATCTCGGTACCCATCGATACGGCGCAATATTCTCTATAACACCCTACTACAAAAAGGCTGGTTGTGCCCAAAATTCAGAGTGCCGTGCCGAAAACCCCAAAAAAACGCAAAATATGAACTTTCGAAACCCCAAAAGACTGAGAAAAACGGCTGCTATGGTCTCGATACAAGACGCCGAATTTGATCACCGGACCTCCAAACTATACAAATCTCGAGTTTCAGAAACGTCGTACAAAAACTAAACTTTTTCCAAAATACACATAAGGGGGGGGGGTCGAAGACCCCCGACTCCGGGAGTACCTACGTTTTAGAAGGGCTTAAATCGAAACGTTTGGTAACTTATGGTATAATATTATCTTATGTGAACGTCATCTACAACTTATAGGTAAATGATTTATTCAACTTTAAAAACTATTAGGTACACAATGACAATATTTACATACGTTTGTTCACATTTGGTAATTACGTCAGAAGCAGTATTTAATTTTATTTAATTAATAGAATGACCCTCAGCGGCCCCAGCCATAAGACATACCTATAATACATGTCAAAAACACACCCCTAAAAAAAAAATCCAGGGTACGCCACTGCACGTAAGCACAGACGCGCGATGTTGTCTGTTAGATTTCTTAAGCGTGTTCTGCAGTGTTTCCATCAAATTTGAAAATCAATATTGATGGTTTTAATTTATCAATTTAAGTGTATACCTACTCACGACTGAAACGGCGAACACCATGTTTTTATTGGGATGTGCAATACAAATTACAAATTACAGAAAATGGAGAGCTTGTAGCATATTAATTTTATATAATTGAATAGGTATAATAATTAATTTAGGTGGTGGCAAAAAATTAAGCTTAATCAGCTGATAACAGATATTTAACCATGCATAATCGGCCGATTAAACTCAAATTAATTTTAATCAGAGATAGTACAAGTGTACAACTGGCCCTTAGTAGTTAGTAGTGTTAGTACTAGCTACGTCTCGTTTGTTCGTGCCGTTCGTAGTATTTACTATTTATAAATAAAATTACCTAATATAAGTTATAGATTTAGTATATTAATATAAGTAGTATAAGTCAACAAAATATTTTCGATATTCACCAGCCGTTATTTTCATCGAACCTATTAGCTAATCACTATAAATGTTATAAATAAAATAATAAATATTGTTACATTCGGCAGTCTTCGGTTTATAAATTATAAATAAATATATGCCGTATGCGTATGCCGTTTATAGAATGTTCCAAATTTCGTGTGACAATAGACAGATCTGTCCCGTAAGAACCAGTGTAATTCCCACCATTTTCGTCACACGACATTTAGAAGACCCTGTATATTTATATGATATGTTTGCTCGTGGCCTAGTCTACTGGTTTTTCCCAATTACCATCAACAGCCGGCTTAATATTGTCCCCCTCGACCACTACCACAGTTCCACCAGCACGTAATAATACATCGTTATCGAGTAATATCGATGATTTTCGATTTCAGTGCTTGTAATAATATTATAGTCACTACTCGCTACTCACTAGTCAATAGTTATTGTACATTCGACCAGTGGCGTCGGAGAAGGGGGGGGCAGAGGGGGCAATTGACCCCTCAGATATAATCCAAAGGGGCAAAAGTATACTATTGCCCCCCCCATACTACATTAAAATTAAAGGGTAACAATCGTAAATTACGTATACGTTTAATTTATACGTTTACTTATTCAAAATTGGTCACATTTTCTTGAATATGCGTAATAATATTATTATTATCGATTTATTATTATAATTTATAACAAAATACATACTAAACATATTGAGTAATTCTTATAAGCATTTTCTGTCTGAGTACTTTATCAAATTATAATGGGAAATTCCACGACTCACCAGTCCCGGATAGTGTACTCACAACATAATATTATCATACCTATGCTGAGCGTTCTTTTAGTGCTTTAAGAAGACTAAAAACATATTTAAGATCTACAATGACCCAAAAGAGATTAACTCATATGATGATATTACACGTTCATAAGTCTATGACAGCAAACATTGATTTGAAGTTAATTGCCAAAGAATTTGTTTCCAGAACTTCACAAAGGAAATCAACATTTGGAAATTTTTACTAATCTTGGCAGTAACAATTTAAAAAAAAAATATTTCCAAAGGTTAATTTCCTTTGTGAATTTTATTTTATTGTATTTATATATTGTTACTTTAGAATATAACTAAATATATAAAGTAGATACATTTTTTTATATTTAATTTATTATATTTATTTATATTAATATAATATACTACCTATATCAATATTAAAAGAATAAAATATATGTATTATAATTGTCATTAGGTTTTTATGTTTTGCCCCCCCTCGTGAAAAATAGTTCCTGCGCCACTGCATTCGACCATATTCGGTATTTGCGTCATAGTTTCAAGTTTCAACTTATCATAATAATATACAGTACCGACGATTCTTCGTTTTATAGTTTAAAGTTTATATGGTCGGTATACCTATTGTGAATAATTATTCAAGTTTTTTGTATACATACCGTTTTCTATAATGGGAAGAAAACCATCTAACCCAGTGGGCAAATTATTTTTCACTTACAATATTGAAAAAGACGAATCGACGTGCAACGTCAAAGGGTGTTGTCGACCTGTCATGAAAGGACAACATAGCCACAACTTAGAAACCCACATAAAAACATCGCATATCCAAGAATGGGAAATTTTAGTTAAAGCCAAACAAAGTATTGATAGTGAAAAGATGGCCAGTAAAAAAGAAAAACGTCAACTGGATGACACTGCGATATTTCCGTCAAAGGTAAAACTAACTCAATTTTTTATTTGCCTTTTTCCATTTTCATATTTTGTAACTGTTCCAAATACCCATTAGCTATATAGGTAGTATTAAAATAATTTTAATACAAATTTTGGAAGCGATTAAAACTTATTTTTTACCATCTTCCAAGTACTGGAATACCTATAGCTTATATTTACTTAATTTGCTTATTCGGTAACTAAATATTAAACAATTTGCATACCAACCATAAGATAAATCCAAATGTGAAAATAGAAACCCGTTTGCAGTTTTGTACAATGTTAGAAACATTTATTTAAAATTACAATTAGTTCTAAAATTCAAATCTATTTGTAGAAACATGGACCATTGGACAAAGTCATATCAATAACGAAGAAAAATCTATTTGTTAAAATGGATCAGGTATGTTTGGTAAAAGCTTGCACTGAGATGGTCACAGTAAATGGACGTCCATTTACCATCTTCAACGATTCTGGTTTTCAAAAAATATTAAAGCCTTTGACTGAAGCTATCGGCGGAAGTATGAAACTAATTTTTAATTAAATTGAGTATCTACCTATCTGATCAAAAGTTTTAAAATAATTTTTAATAAATATTTCAGATTTTACCATAAATTCACACAATATAAAGAGTCACATTATGTCTGCTTCAAATGAGATAGTTTCACATATAAAAACTGATGTAAAAAATCAGCTAATCAGTTTAAAAATTGATTGCGTGAAGCGTCATCATCGTTCCATATTAGGGATAAATATTCAATACACTAAAGATGGGAAAATATGTTTGTCAACACTGGCCATGATTGAAATGCTTGAAAAGCATACAGCAGTAAATTTAAAAAAGATGGTAATAGTAATAATACTTATATATTTATTAATACTTATTAATTATTACAAAGTATAATAAAAAAAAATATAAATACATTTCTTATTAAAATATATTTTATTAATTAATTTTATATACCTGATAATCGTGATATTATTCTCTACTTTGCAGCTTCTTGAAACACTCGAAAAGTATAATATTAAAAAGGAACAATTGTACTCGATAACTTGTGACAATGCTGCAAACATGATTAAGTTGGTTAGGATTATGAATGATGAAACAAATCAGGTTCATGATTGTATCGTAACGACAAGTGAAAATGTCAATAACAGTGAACAAGATGATGATGATTTATGGCAGTATGACAATGAAGGAACACCACTTGCAACTGATGACATTGAAAATGAACTCTTCAATGGTATGCCTTATTTTTTTTAGAAACATTTTTAAATGCATTAATAAAGTAATCATTTATGTTTATCTGATTAACATGTTCTATAACACATTTGATGATATTTTTGTTTTATAACTTGATTATATAAAAATGTTTTATAGTTGAGGCTGATGAGGATAATGCAGACATAAATGAATTAGAAGACAGTGTTCTTAATGCCATAACTCCTGTAGCAATAACGTCATGCATGAGATGCGCTGTACATACATTGCAACTGTGCATTCATGATGGCTTTAAGGTTGCTCCTATTACAAATTGCATATCACGTGCTAGACAGGTAGATGATGATGATGTTGATAAAATCATTAAATAAAATAGTATATTTCAGCACATAAATAAAAATTCTATTTAATATTTATATAACTACGATAATAGGTTGTGAAAAAACTAAGAACACCAACGTATTCAAGTTGGTTGATAAGAATGAATTTAAAACTAGCTATTATAGACAACGAAACTAGATGGAATTCAATATATAATATGTTATACAGATTAATTGAGTTAAAAATGTTTTGTAAGGAACATGATGAAACTAACCCAGACTTAAAACTTAAAGATAATGAATGGATATCTGTTGAAAGTATTGTAAGTTATATATTTAATTTTTATGTTTACTAAATACTAATGTCTAATAGCCTAATTGGTTTTGTAATAACTGTTTATTTTTACTTTTACTATCTGCCAGTATTGGCAAAAAAAAATTAAGGGAACAAAAGAATAAAAAAAATGTTTGAATAAGTACTGAATATTATTTAATATAATTTACTTGAAGCTGCATTTTTTTTATTAAATAAAATAAATATTTTGACAACATATTTTGATGAACAAAAATAATCGCCAAATAAATAGATACAATTATATTTATATTTAACTTAAACATATTTTAAATTTATTACATTTAAGGTTGATGCTTTATTACCAGTGAAAATAGCAACACTCGCCTTACAAAAACAAGATATAACCCTAGGAGATTTATATGGTATATGGTGGAAATGTACTAATGGATTGAGATCCAATGGTACCGTATTAGCGAAAGAAATATTAAAATCTATGAAAGAACGTGAACCGCTGTTACTTCAAAACAATGTTTATTTATCAGGTATTTTCTTAAGAAATTCAACATTTTAAAATGTTCATATCTTGTTTCAAAATTAAAATATTGAATATAAACCTACTAGGTCCTAGGTAATAATATTCATAATCTTAAATACCGTAACAGGTCAATTCAATTTTCCAAGGCTAGGCAAGTTAACTATTTTTTTTTATTTGTTAAGTTAATATAGAAAAATGTAAGTTAAGTTTAAAAGTTACCTTTATAGAATTTTAACTTGTAAAATTTACAATTTAATTAGAAAACAAAAGTGACTTTTTAACTTGTTACATTTCACTCTAGTCTCTAATGTTAAAAATATTATATAAGATATTAAATTGATTATTGCTAACATAAGATTTACTAGATAATACATTAGTAATACAGAGACAACACATGGTAATATGATCTATAAATTCATTAGCAAAAAAAATATTACCTTACATTTGTGATAGTGGTTAGATAAGTATTAAATTCAAAATTATTATTCTTATTTCTTATTGAACTCATTCATATTTTATATGGAATATTACTATACAAAATGAAAAACAATGTTGAAAAGCAATACTATTTTTTTTACTCTATCGGTTAATTAAGCCACAAATTGAAAATAATGTTTTATTTAATTTTTAAAAGATTTTAATAAAAAACATTACTTTTAACTTTCAGCCATTTTTCTCGATCCTAGATATCAATGTTTGCTTACTGAAGATGAAAAAATTAATGCTATTAATCATTTAACAAAGACTTGGAAGGCTCTGCTTCATTTAAATGAAGATGAAATTGGCCAAGAGGATAATACTGTCCATAACACATCTTTGGGTAAAATTTAAAAATAATTTAAAGCAACAAGCTTATATACTTCTTTAGATTACCTTGCTCCTAATTTTGTTAAAACGGTAAATTTTTTTATTTCAGTCGATTTAGATACAGGCAACGACAATCATTCTCGTATTGACGAAGATGATGATTTGGAACTATTCTTGTCATCTCAATCATCTTTTTCGTCCTTGAACAGTGAAAGAAGTTCTCCTAACGACATATCAATTGCTTTACGCGATTTCAATAGAGTTGAAAGACTCCACTACAAAACAAATATATTGAGCTATTGGGAAGAACAAAAGTATGATAAACCTGATCTTTACAAATTAGCTTGTATCGTTCACGCTGTTCCAGCTACACAAGTCAGTAAACTTCAATTTTCATTTATACTTTAGTATTTACTATTTAGTAATAAATGTTTTTGGCCAATGGGGATCAGTGGAATATACGTAAGGAGATCATGTGTGTTCTCCAGTAAATTATTTTATTAATTTTTATCTGCACAATGTATTATTATAAAAAGTATTGTTATACATACATTCTAATATTTTATTATTACATATCCTACCAATACGTTCCTGTTTAAATTATACGTCTAATTTTATATTAAATTTAAATATTTTTTTTTTTTGCATATTTTTACAGGTTAGTGTTGAGAGAAGCTTCTCAGGTCTGAAATTTATCTTATCAGATCTTAGATCATCATTGTCTTCTGAAGCTCTAGATGCTATAATGATAATTCGAAGCAACACTTTATTTAAAAGTAAATAAACCAACCCAAAATCCAACCAAAATATTATTTTCTAGTTGTACTGTTATTAATATTTTTCAGTTTATATAATAATATTTTTCAGTTTCTTTAATAATATTTATTAATTATTATTTAATAAATGCAAATATTAATCATCATATTATTCAATGGATTTATGTTTTATTGTTTTTTATACTGTAATGAATTGATTGTTTGTCGATGTATCGTTTTTAAGGCTTGTGTATTTAATAACTTAGGCCCCACTATAAATTGAAATAGCAGTATCTTCTGCATAACAAATTATTCCAGCATCAACACTAATATTTAAAAGACAATATTATGAACAACAGAGGGCCAAGAACAGCCTTGTGTGTGAGACACCATGTGTTATATCAAATGATATACTAGATGCATTGTTTATTTTAACTATTTGTGTTCTTTTTTATAGGTAAGATATTAATAAATCACACATTAAATGTTACCTCTCAAGTCTTAATCCACAATAATAAAGTTTTTTTAAAAGTATATTATAGTAAGCCCAATCAAACGCTTTTTTAATATCTTGAAATAATGCATCAGTTTACCATTTACCATTTAAAAATCCAAATTGATTTTTTAAGAAGAAGTTATTTTTGTTTCAAAACTGTAGTGGGTATAGTGGGTATTCTATATTTTATACGTTTTTCAAATAGTTAGATAGTGCTGTTGGTCGATCAATGATATATTTAGAATCTCCTGCTTTATATAAAGGAAGAACAACCTATTTTTTGAAAATTATTAGGAAATGTAGGTATCTACCTAAGGAAATTGCTAAATTGAAAACTTGGGCAGCATAATACCTGCCTACCATTTGCCAAATCTATTCATTTAAATCTTGAATCATAACACGATACACATTATTTTTTGTAACATTGCCAGTTAACAGTCTACTGCTGTCATCATGTCTGAAAGTTTTCAATAATAGTTTATAGGTATATAGATACTATATAGTATATTGTATACTATTATAATTAATTGTAATTTTACACCTGTAGGTTAACCATACTGTAGGACTAGTAGGGTGGTGGAAGGTTGTCCATACAAAATATAATATATATTTAAATATTTTACATACAATATAGTGATGACTAGGGAATGGATTTTATTGTAAATACATATTTTTATAGGAATGAGATATTTTAACTCTGATAAAAAATGTATACGATTTAGATCATTCTAATTAATATAAACCCAAATTTATTTTACATATTTTGGTATAAGTACATATTTTAGTGCTTATTTTAGTGATTTTTAATTTTTGACGACTTTAAACATCTGTTTCGTCTAAGTTAACAAGATTAGTAATTTTTGACGACCACTAAATATTATCGTTATCTAAATAGTATTTACGTACTTAGTTCCGGCACGTGGCATACCACTGTATAGATTAGAACTAGTTCAGTACCTCTTGGTAATTATTTAAAATTTCGATACTGAATTGCCCGCAGCTATTGAAAAAGCCAATTCACTGATGCAAGATATCAAGATATCAATTAAAAAAACAACTTGATATACATTCCTGCAAATTTTTGTTTTTTGATTCAGACAATTAAACATTTGGAAACTAAAAACATGTCTTTGATAGAAAGCATTAGCATTGTAGAAAAATCTGCAGATAAATTTGAAAAAACTCAAGGGCACATGGGAGAAATAATATGTTGTTTCTCATTGCTTTTTTCCGGAATAATAGTTTTATATACCTATAACATCGTTTGTAATACTTTTATTTACAAAATATTTTTTTTGGTAATTTTCGATACCTACCTATACTAATACATTTTTTTTATATACATATTTTTAATTTTTTTTTACATATTTTGATTTTTTTATTACAATATAAAGTCCGTTCCCTGGTGATGACTAATGAAATGGTACCTAAATATTGAAAACTATTTTGGTATCTAAAAAAAGTTATATGCCATGCTAAGTAATAACTACCTATCACTTATATAAATAATAAAATAACAATATACTTGGTAGTTGGTACAACGGTTATGATGGTATGTAAAAGTAAATATCGGTTTTTAAACCGGAAACGACAAAAAACGAAAAAAATTAAAATGAAAAATCAGTATTTAAAAGCCAAACGAAAACCGGTATTTATTTAACCCAAATGGAAACCGAAAAAAAATGTAAACCGTTATATGTAAACGAAATTGAAACCGGAAAATTTAAAAACCGGTATTTATAACCCAAATGGAAATGGGTAAAAATGTAAACCGTTTTATGCAACCGAAATTGAAACCGGAAAATCTGAAAACCGGTATTTATAACCCAAATAGAAACTGGAAAAAATGTAAACCGTTTTATGCAACCGAAATTGAAACCGGAAAATCTGAAAACCGGTATTTAAAAACGAAATGGAAACCGATAAAATCAAAAACCGGTAACCAAAATCAAAACCCAAACCAAAATTTATCATTTCGGTTTCAAGCCCTGATTACAATGACCAATTTCAGTTAGTTTCTGCAGGAGACCCTAAAAACACATAGAAACTAATAAAAGATCTAACTAATAAACCAAATACTGATAATGATATCATAAAACGCCTTAACTATAACGGGAACATTATTGATGCACAAAAAGAACCTTTAACTGCGTCCAATCATTTAAATAAGTTTTTTTCCACTATTGGACAGATCCTAGCAAAAAACATAGATAAATGTTTTGATGAAGTTTCTGATGAGAGTACACCAGTGATCAACTTCAACAATTTATTCTCGGTAAAAATACACTCAATGGAAATCATGAATGTAATAAATCATTTTAAAGACGATGTGGCCTGTGGTTTTGATAAAATTAATGTCAAAATTTTAAAAAACTTAGCACCTTATATAATAAATCCTTTAACACACATATTCAATTTAAGTCTGAAACTTGGTATTTTTCCAGATAAATTAAAAATAGCAATAATTAAACCTCTACATAAAGGTGGTGATAAAGAAAATATGAACAATTACCGACCAATCTCGATGTTGAGTAGTTTTTCAAAAATTTTTGAAAAAATTATCAAAGCTCGTTTGATTGATTATCTGGAAAATAACAGTCTTCTTTCTAAAAACCAATATGGTTTCAGACCTAGGAGAAGTACCGAAGATGCTTTATATGCTGTCACAACATTTATATCTAAAGCACTCGATAAAGGTAATAAAACATTAGGTATATTTCTAGATTTAGCGAAAGCTTTTGATACTGTAGACTCTAGACCTTAGACCATTATACAGTATGTAGTACATGATCTAAGACTAGAACAATGTCGTCACCACTGTCGCCGCTACATTTATTAAAATCAAGGGTAAAATTATTCGTTATCAGTGTCATTCACAGTGTTTGAAAAGAACGGCGTTCAAGTTAATATTTAGTGAACTATACGTGAACGTCACTCGTTTTTTTCAAACGACATTTTCATATTTAATGAATTTGAACGATTTCTAAGACGTTCAAATTTATTTGCTATTTAATAAAATTGATATTGATTGATAATACTATTGTTACGTATTAACTATTATGAATAATTACGAATTATAAAAATAAATTCCATAATTTCCGTGAAATTCCAGCGGGCCCTGATTTTGTATTAGTTTTTGAACAATACATACAATTTTTTTTTTTAATTTAAATCAACCCGTTCATATTTTCAAAGAGTATTTGGGCAATTTGTAAAATATATGAACGTCAATGCGATCGAGTTGTTTTTATTAAGCAACGAACGCGAACGAATTAAATTTTTCATTGAATAGACGCTGGTCATTTCAGTGTTATCACTGTCTCCTTCTGAAACCGTGATTCCTACAAAGCTCACCAGACGTCGCCACTAGAAATCAGAACGAATGATAATCGATTTTATCGTACAGCGTAGTGTGGAGGTATAGACAGACGCTAAATAGTAAATACGATTTAGCACACGCCCTAGCGACTAGGCCGAGTGAACTCGGCTCAAGTCGCACAGGTTGTCTACGCAAGTTGTCTACGCAGGTTGTCTACGGTCGTGTGTGTGTTCTACGTTGTATACGTCATATGCGCCCGTCAATAATATTCCACTACAACTTCCCTGAGGCTTGTTACCGTAGCTATTCCGTGTCGATGTGGTAACGGCACTACGGCAGTCTCGTCCGAGTTTCTCCTCTCCAGCCACCGCCCCTTAAAACTTACCGTCAGTCGAACCGTTTGCGCGGCACCAATTTTTTCGTTTTTCGGACGGTCTTGTTTGTCGGGCCGGATTATACACATGAACGACAAACGCGGTGGAATGGCTCCCGATGTGACGCTCAGCGAGAAGCCCTCTGACCGTTTTCAGCTGGCCAGTTATGCGAAATTCGAGTCTGCCATACCGGTGTACAAGTGTAAATATCTGCGCACTGTCCGTGTTTGGTGAAATAGAATGCCCGCTGGTCCAAGGATACTTCGCTCTGGGTAATATATTGGTCGTTTTTTTTTCTGTTCACAAATGTTATAACGACCAAAAACTGGGTTGCGGACGATGTGTGCGGGTAATCTGCTCGAGATCACAACGCCAATACTATCGCCACGGGCTAGATTATCGTCATTTTAGTTTGCGTTGTGTTTACTCTTTATTGAAAACAAATCTTCAAATATCTTCTGATTGGTATAACATGATTTGCTTGTTAAAAGTTAGGAGCATTGTTCTGAATTTAATGTTCACAGTTTTATCTTCTAGAAGTAAATAACTAGATTACTGACTATTATTTTTGTTTCTACTTATTTATGAATGTGAAACAAATATGAATAGGTAGGTTAAGTTACAATGAAAATACATATTACATGTACTTACCTACAATTTGTATTATTTCTATTATTTATAAGATAATTTATGACCACATTTTTATGTTATATATGAATCTTTGGAACATTTCTACTTTACCGGGCACCCCTTTTTTTGACAATTTTTTTAGGGGGACTTAGTCAATTATGGGTGCCCGATAAAGTAGAATTATACCTAATTAAATATATTCATTAAAAATATTTGTACTATTTTTATTTATTTATAGGTACTGAAACTCATGATGGTGATGGCATTCCATATACACTAGAACACTTAGTATTTCTAGGATCTGAAGATAATCCTTTTAAAGGAGTTCTTGAATTATTGGATAATCGTTGCCTTTGGATCTGGCACAAATGTTTGGACAGGTAAAAAAAATGTATCTTTTCCTATAAGGCACCTATCAAGGTACCTATCTATTATTATTTTATCACATAATTTATTTTTTAGAAGTTGATCATACTTGCTATACAGTTAGCACAGCTGGTAGTAAGGTTTCCTATCACTTCTTCCAATCTACCTTGACCATATATTAAATCCTACAATAAAATTATATTTTTTCAAAAATTATATACTTATTTCAAGCTATTAATTTTATATATTTTTTAGGGTTGTGGGTTTGTTACTGAAATCCACCATATAACTGATAAAGCAAAGGATGCTGGTGTTGTGTACTGTGAAATGCAAGACATGGTAAATACCGAAGAAATATTGTGTTAAAAAATATATTGAAAAACTTGTACCCCGGTAAAAGTGGTTATAATTCTCAAACTGGAGGTATTTTGAAAAACTTGAGGGATTCAACTACAAATAAAAAGGTAATAGTATAAAATAGTGCTTCATATTATAAAATGTTAGTTTTAATTATTACATAATTTATTTTCATTATTTGCTATAGGTTCGTAAATATAATCATGCATTTTATCGCCCTGATAATTTATTACTTCTTATAGTTGGAAAGATAGGTCATTCTTCTGTGTTTGATGTCTTAGAACCATTCATTCAAAAGATTTTATCAAAGGTAATATATTGTTACTTGTATTTCTGATTCTAATGATACCTACTAAAGTATTATTATTAAGAATATGTAAAATATAATTTATTGATGTTGCAGGGTATATGAGGAGATTATGTCAAACCTTGGCAAAATCCAGTTAACTGTATCTTAGAATAATTTGGTTCTTTTTCCTTCTGATGGAGAAACCAATGGCATAATAAGTGTTGGCTTGAGAAGTTCAAATTATTTCAAAGAGTAAATAAATGTATTATTTAATGTGGTATTTTGACGTATATTATTATTATTTTTCTATTTTAGGTATACTGCATGTCAATTATGGTTGAAATATTTGACGGATACTCCAGTCAGTCTTTACCTAAAGAAATAGTTGGAATTGCAGATCCCTTCTGTGCTGATGTAAGAAATATAAAACCATACCTATAGAATATTTTAAAATATTTTGTTAAAAACCAAATAACTTTTATCACTGATAATGCTTGTAAATAATCTTTAAATTTTAAATCAATTCTGAAATTTCTGAATGAAGTTCTGTTAAATAATAATAAAAAATACCTTAATATATTATTAAGTTAAAAGATTTAAAAAAAAATATTTTTTTATTTAATTAAATTAAAATATCTATACCTTTTTAATTGTTATATCATATTTTTTTAACATTGCATATTATATATTTTAACAGGTGTCATTTGATATGTCTTCTCATAATGAACCTTTCATATAAAAAATAAAGAAGGACTGTTATCATCACCTCAATTTTTATGTGAAGATTTTTCTTCTGTGATTTCATTATTCTTTCAAGTAATTTTCAATTAAATTAAATAAAATCATAAATAAAATAATGTGTAACTTTTCCCCAGTTAAATAATAAGTTTTTCATTTTTATACATATTACTTTTCTTAGTTGCAACCGAAAAATGTCCATAGATCTATAGTTCCTATTGCAACATTTTTTGTTCAATGCAGAAATAACAAAAGACAATTTTTTTTTTAATTTAAGAAAAATAATGAATGATGTTGCAAGTTACCGAAGAGATAGTGAACATATTATGTTAAAGGATATATTACTTAATATAATCTACAAAAATAGTAAGTTGATATTAACGTTTTATATGTTTTTTTTCTATTACGAAGTTGAAGAGTTTTATGATACATACTGTTATAAACAGTTAAGTTTTGTAAATATTTGTTTAATTTGTATAGATAGCAACCACTATGTGTGCAGTACACTAAGACAACATAAATTCTTATCATATTTACAAAAAAAAAATGGAATCTCATGAAGGGTGGTCATCTATTAATAAAGATTTGAATAATGTGAAAATGATTTTAGCCACCCCGATAATATACAAATTCACTTATCTGCTGACTTAAATGTATTGTGTGAAATTCAACCTGACATATCTTTATTATTTGAACAGCTAATTCCACCAAACGTTAAACGCTCAGAAACATTGTTAGGAATTAAGTTAATAAGTATTATTGTATACTCTGGAACTGTAATTAAAATGGTATTTCAGATTTGAAACTGTTTTTGAATAATAATAATATATTTTACCCAATGATCAAAGTGTTATAGGAGCTTGTGCTGTTGGTATGGGTGCTACTGAGTCAAGTCATTTCATGCAAGTAACAGATTGTAACAATGACTTTAATCATCCTGATATGGCTACTTTATTAGTATTTTTATAATATTTTATACAAATAGAAGCATATTCTATATATCATATTATAAAAATGTTTTGTAATTTCAAGAGGTCTTTTTCATTTTGTAGGGATCAATGTGGAAAAATATATATTGACTTGGTTAAGCATATTCATCCCGTATTATTTCAAAATCCAATAAAGGATTACCGTTGCTACATTTTTATTGTTCAGTAAACATACCTGCTGCATATTATAAAGAAACTAAAACTATAATAGTATGTTTAATTCGACTATTTTCAAAAAAATTCAAATTACAATCACTTCATATTTTATTGTTACTAATATATCTACATGGTATCTGTTCATTGATCAATAATAGTTTTTTTTCTTAAGGGGACTGCACATGACCTGTTTCTTGGTCAAAAACATGGACAACAGGAAAAACTCTAGTGCCACATAAAATGATCCTATTTTAATTTTTTTTTTTTTTTTTTTTTTTGAAAGAAACTTCTTACACAGCGAATTTGACTTGGATTTTTAAAATTCTTTTTCTAAACCTTAAAATACAATTTTAAATATAGCCAATTGGCAATTGTCATACATTTTTTTTTTTATATAATATTTGTTCTAAGTAACAAATTTAAAAATTGAAATCCAAAAAAAAAAAAAAACTATCAAATCAGACCACTATGATGAATGAGAGTTTTTCCTATAAAGTGTGTTTTGAGCAAAAAATTACTTTTAATTTCGGCAGTGCCATTGAAGTGTACCGCGTATATAGTCTGGTTACATATACAATCACACTCACACTAATCATCATTGATGATTAACACAAATAACATGAGCAGCAGCAATGAAATTGCATATTGCCTAAATATTGCCCTTTATTAAGGACACACAAGCGCCAGGTCCTATAAATATTATATACAATAGTCAAAGATGATATTTTAAACAACAAATTGTATTGATATATTTAATATATATAATAAAAGTTGATATATTCATATCTTGTATTGCATTAATAAGTTATTTTTCCATTATAGGTGACTCAATTAATTGATGGTGCAGTTTGGAACACAGCACTATTTGAATCTGCAAAATGTGCTGTAATCTTTGAAATTTTTGAAAGAGAAAGATCAATAAGTGACTTAATAAAACAATTTGAATTGTTTCATTTAAGAAATTTGTCGTCGGACCTAACCAGGTAATAAACATATTTGTATGGTATTGTTAAATTATATTTATTATAATGCTTACAATTATTTAGAAATCTTATCAAGAAGATATCTGAAGTAATACTCGAGGAACTGCCATAAATTGAGAAAAAGTATGTGATGTCATTGTTTGATCCAAAATGTATAAGAACAGCAATAGTCTGCCCACCAGCTAAATTAGATTATGTGGCTAATAAATTTGTAAGTAAGTTCAATTGCATTCTCAATCTTAACTTTTTGTACATTCAAGAATATATTAATAAATTATGTTTTTAAAATGTTATGAATTTATATTTATTGACTAACTTTTTTTATATATAACAGTTTCATACCTAATGTTAGTCAAGTTTCATTATAATAATTTTTGAGTTGCCTGGTTGTTACTTGTGTTAGTGTTAAGTTTATTTATGTTAAATCTATTTAAGAATGTAATTTTACCATTATTACATTCATGTAAGAAAAGTTTTAATATTTTAAATGGCTCTCAGTTAATTTATTCTTTTATTCCATTTATTGTATTTATTAATCAAAGGTGGTAAGTTATGCAGTAAGAAAATAATAATTTCCATTCAAACCAATTTACACAAATGATGTAATTTTGTATTATTATACTTTGAATACCTAAACCATACAATTAAATAAATATATATTTTTATTTTATTTCAGATAGGATATTGACATAACCATACACAAATCACTGGATGACAGTATACTCAATGATGCTGTTTAGATCTTCTAATTACTTCAATATTGTTTATATTACCCACTTCAATTTCAATTTAATATTTTCTTTTTTTTGGAATAGCCGTTTAATTTTTAACCGACTCATAATCCTTAATTTATTTATAAGTTTATATTATTATTAATTATAATTTTATACTCAGTATTTATTATTTACACAAAATCAAAAATAATGTCTTCTGAAATCTTATAATTAACTAAATATAACTATACATTTTATATAACTTTTATTGAAAACATAATTGTATTTTTGTATTATATTTCTAGTTGTTCTGCTCGGTGTTGACCATGCCAAAGATTTGTACCTATATTATATCTATAAAAAAAATGTATATGCCAAATGTATACTAATTATAATAACAAAAATCACGAACATGTGCAAATTATTTTTATTTAGAAATTTATGCAATTTGAATAACCTTATTATGTTTAATTTACATTAATTAATTATGAAATATTAAGCAATTCTATCCCATATCTTGAGCTTTTATTTCAATGTTCGATATTTAAACTAAGTAGGTAATAATCAACTTAAGTTTTTTTATATCATTAGCCATGGCTAGTAATAATTTTACTCATATTTTTAAATGTATTGATTACAATTATTTATAAAATACATGATTTATAACGGAGCTGGTACCTACAATATCTCATTGTGACACTGAAAATGACCTACCACAAAAATATAGCACAATAGACTCGCTCCATTTTTTGTATTCCGGTCGTGAACTAATCATCATAGGATAATAAAATAACAGAAATGTAATGTAATAAAAGCTTAAAACAACAATACAAAAAAGATACATAATAAAGTATAATTATGGTAAATAGTTGTCCACAGTTCGTCTAAAAAAGTAGTTTGTAAAAAAATTATGTATAAAAACGAGTCTAAACACTAGACGTGTTATTATTTTAATCATGGGCGTAGACACGAGGAGGGGGAATAGATCCCATGACCTTTTCTTGGATTTTGAGCGAAGCAATAATTGTATTGATTTTACAATGATGTAATGTAGAAATTAAAATTTTCAAAACGTTTTGACTAATTTTAATCCATAATATAATAGAGATCTTAATTTTTTTATTGTTTTCTTCTAAAAATGTCAATACATTTCATAAAGTACATGTCTAGACACCTATGTCCTATAATGTAGGTACAGCAGATCAATATCTACATGCCCACTTTTTTATATACAATTAGTGGTGGAGGGGTTGGCAGGGCCTACATGGTGATTTATCTTAAAATGTATGAATATTTATCCTCCCTTCCTCAATTAAAATGTTGTCCACTGATTATAATATACGTTTGACGAAGTTATCATGGGTCTTAAAATGCAGTTAGTTGTTAGTTCTAGATGATTTCGCATCACCGATTGCATGGTTCTAGTGCGAGTATCTCCTTCGTCGTAGTTGACAGTGATCAATTTTCATTTATAGCTCGATTACTCGATTCACCCCAGTCTTCTGAAAAATCTCAACTGTTCGTCCAAGAATTAAAGATATTTATATCAAGTACACATTTCTCATTAAATGTATGAACCTACTATACTTCTTTTTTGTAAATTAATCTAATAGAATCTAACTATAATTAATACGAATTTGTAGCTCCATCAAACAAACATTTTTAATTAAATGTATATTTATATAACTTAAAAGAATTTTGTCCATCTAATTATTTAATGGAAAATAAAGGTCAGTGTGCTGTGAACATTTTTTGAAGAGCACTGTGTGCCGTGATTAATAAAAGTTTGAAAACCACTGGTCTGTACTCTTAGTTCGGGACGCTGTTTGTTTACAAAATTAATTTTCATGGGATCGGAAAGCTTTCCCCCTACCACGTATACGGCTTTACCGCCCTAGAACATTCGTCAGCCGCCAGGCTCTCAAGAATCACGATAATTATTGCGGATCACAGTGTATCCAACCGACGGTTATCGGTAAGTGGTCTGGTTGCAGTGGTAGTAACCAAGGCGCGTCCAATCACGACTCACGAAGCGCGTTCTTGTATAACAGGTCGGCCGATGCTTACATTACTTTTTTCTGTTTCTTTTGACTTTCATCTTTCGTCAAACTACTTCGACTGTTCAAGTTTTAACTTCTCTTCAGACTTTCGTCACCGGGAAGATTTCGCACTTCACAGCCACAGTCTGTGATAGGCACAAATTCTCCGATCCCCTTTACAAAGTCCAAGAAAGGTAAGTACTGCAAAAACTTACCACTGCCGTACCATGATTATCGCGTTTTGTTTTAGATGACGATGATCAAAGTAAATTGGGCCGATGAGGTCGAGGACCAATTGGAGAAATTGACGCTGCCCCAGTCAAAGACCGAACTGGTAGGTAACCACCGGATAATAACAGAATACCGGTGGAACAAGGATAACAAGATGGAAAAAGTGGTGCGCACCTACAAGATCGAAAAACGGCTGGTGTCCAAAACAATAGCAGAACGGAAGACGTGGCCCAAGTTCGGTGACTCACGCAATGACAAGGCTGGGCCAAATAGCGCGACGACCATAGAAGCTGAAGAGATACAGATGCAGTTCTTGTCTGGTAAGGACGGAGACAAAGCAGAGGAGAACCCATTGGACAAACTTAAGAATGTAAACATGAACATCAAGTGTCGTACCTGTGGCGGCGAACATTGGTCTTTCTCTTGTCATCTTAAGGGTACCGGGTTGGTTGTTGAGGACAAAAAGTTAGTCCAAGAGAAGGTGTCCGACCAGGAAAAAAACACCGGAACCAACAGGTTAGATTATTTAGATATGTCCATTGTCATTTTGTTATCTATTGTCTTGACATCGTATTTTTGATTAGGCCTTACATCCCACCTTCGGCACGAGAAGGAGCTACTAATACCGCTGGAAAACAAGATCCATACTCCCGTGGTTACGACGAGGTACCAGCTATTCGTATTGATAATCTTTCAGAGAATACAACAGAAGCAGATTTGAGTGAACTGGTTAATACGTTTGGGCAGGTTACTCGAAGTTTCTTGTCTACTAGCAAGGTTACAGGTGCGTGTAATGGCCATGCATTCGTAAATTTTAAATCTAGAATGGATGCTGAACGAGCAATCAAAGGCTTACATGGTTATGGATATGATCATTTAATATTGAATGTTGGTTGGTCAACAAATAAAGCAGCGTAAAATTTGACTACATATAACCAATGGAATTTCAAGTCCTTTCAGTTATTTTGTTGTTTAACCACAAATTATATACTTTTTACAATAAATTATTATTTGTCTGCAATTTACAAATAAATATATACTGGTAATTACAATTTTGTGTTTGATATTTTACTATATATTCTTTTTGGGAACAATAAAATAATTAGACAACCAGCAAATCTATTTGCTGATTTCAAATATTTTAATATTTAATTATATGCCTACTACCTAGTACTTAGTGCTAAACTTATAATTTTCCAATATTTCTGGCCACAACATATATTTTACCTATGTTGCTACGTAAATACAATTTTAAGAAACAGTGGTTTTTCTTATTAGTTTAAAACACTGAAAAACTCATAAATAGACTGTCAAGTGTTGACTAAAGTAAAAAATAAATCAGAGTAACTGCCCAGCTGTATAGTATGTAGAATTTACACTCTTAAGGATGTATGAAATTTAAATTTGATGATAAATCTTGGTAAACCATTCTGTGAGAGGAATGTTCTATCATATTATTTTACTAAGTTTATTTTATTTATATTGAATTTATAGTTATTAATTGTACTATATTTTGCAATACGGCAGGATGAGTTAGGTTTATGTCCAATGAAAACATTACTACATATTATTGATTATTACATGAATATTATATTTATATCACATAATTACTTTTGAGTCAACAACTGTTAGACTATGATTCTAAGGATATTTTATTACAATAAATTTATAATACTATCTAAAAGCACTGAAATATCTAGTATAACGAATTATATATTAGATTATAAATTAAGCCTAACCTCACCTAACCTTGTAATACGGTAACCAGTAGAAACCCTAATTATATTCAAAAAATAATCGTATAATATATATTATATAACAATTACTATAAAATTACCATTTACCGGCTGTTTTAGCTAGAACAGTGTGAGGCATAAATAGTTTAAAATTAATCTTAATATTTTGAAATTTTTAGTGTGAGAAGCAAATAATAATATAATCAATAAAAAGTTTCAAATCCCTACAAACAATAGTTTTTAACTTAAAGAAACTAACAAAAATTTTTATTTTTAGATTAAATATGCAATTGCATATAAAATTCAATATAAAATGTGCCTTTACATTTCTGAGATTTAAGATAATTGTGAGAAAAACTTTTAAGAAACCTAGTATTAAATGTTGATTCCTTAGACTAGAAGAATTGAAAATGTTATACATTTTTAACTTTAAAATAATTTGAAAATGTTCATGATATTGACAAATGTTAAAATTAAAATTTATAACATTTATAAAAGAAAATTGTTTCTATGTATTTTTAAATTAGAAGAATAAGAACAACTTAAGAGAGATCCTGTATCAAATTTTCAAGTATTTCAACCACCCTTAGAACTATAATCAACACTTTAAAAAAAAATATCAGAGACAGTTTATTTCTACTAATTATTGTAAAGTACACAGAGAACACTACTCATCTTATAAATAATATGCTATTACTTGTTTTTTTACTTTTAGATAAACTACAAGGGAAAAGAAAGAAATTTGACGTGACACATCTCTAAAAAAAATTTTAAAATAGCCCTAAAATATTGTCCATAATAATCAATATTGTTTGAATGAAGAAAAATTTATAAAAATTAAGATAACATGTTGAATATTTTTAAATATCTTTAGCAACTATTGCTATTATGTATGTTGTGATTATTATTTTGAATTTAGTATTAGTTTGTTATTCATAAATAATTGAGTACTCAAATTGTGTTACAAATCAATTTTATTTCTGTATGAACTGAATAGATGAACAAATAACTTAAAAACACATAAAGATTTAAACATATTTCCATTCTTTTATTTACATTTATAGAATCATAAATATATTCTTAAATTTAATATTTGCATTGATAAATATAATTATATAGTACAGTGGTTCCCAAACTTTATGTTAAGCCCGTACTTTATTTTTTTTTTATCAACTAAAATATTTAAAAAAGAAAAAATTAGAAGTCAAACATTTTTACAAAAATTATTCAATATTAGTAATAGTTTAATACAATAAAAAATAAATTAATAATAGTTGATCTTACAAAATTATTGAAATTAAAAAAAAAGTAGAATTTTAAAAATGCATAAAACTATTCTAATGGTCTATAACTTAAATCACAGTATATTGGCAATGGAACATTAGTCCTACCTATAGTGTAAAGTATTAACAGTCTGTGAAAGCAGGGATTTCCCAAATGGTATGTTTATTGTGAGCCAGTTTTGGATGCCCAATACTAGATAAAACACTAACATTTATTTTCACAGCCAAATTTGTGTTATTAGCTATATCCTCCAATATTCGCCTGGGTGTTATGCCAATACAATTTACCTCGCTCAAACTCATAATATAATTTTTTTTCCTTCTGGAAATCTGAAATATAATTTTAATTATTGTAAGAGATAGCATATTTTTCAATAATTTCAAACTATTCATATTTCTCACTTTAAAAGTCTAGAAGTATCAATATTGTAACAGCGATTAATGGACAATACTTTTATTTCATGGTTTTTCTCTAAGATTTTGTCCAAACTACTTGCAGTAATAGCAAGGCTATCACTTATATATAATTCAATTAGTTTCGTACAAATGCTACTCAATCTTGACAAATCTGAAGTGTTTTTAAAATAAATCAAAAATTGCTCAAAAACCCATAAACTTTGCAAAAAACTATTAAATTTATAAACCTTATCCATTTGGAAACATTAAAACTTTCCATAATAACATACCAAAGTCTGCTAACTGTTTCAAAAATCCACTAATATTAAGGCGTTTTATGTTTGAGATCATATTGGCCATCAGATAATGTAAATTGTCATCTTCCAATTTAGCCCAAGACACATTTAATTCTTCCAAATTGAAATATTAGCAAACAAAAATTACACAGGACCAAGGCAGTTACTGGAAAAAAAATTTGGAGGGGATAGGTACAATTTGTTAGTAATATTTTAAGGAAATATAAAATTATTCTTGAGAAAGCCATAATCAAAACTTTACTGAAATGGACTTACTACAATACAATTTCATCCAATAGCAGACCCACTAGAATTGTCTATACCAACTAATACTACAAAATAATTGTTTTTGAGTAAGAATATATTGCACAATGTCTTGTTTATGGTAATTTCCAACTATATGAACCACCAGTGGCGGCATGGCGAACATTTATAAACCAAGATGCACCAGATACATTTTAGTTTCTATACTCACCCACTTAGTAGCGCAAACATGTGGTGGGGGTGGTGGGGGGAAGCTTACAGCCCCCCCTCACCAATAAACTTCTTGGAGCCACCTCAAAACACGCCTTGGTGTCATTAAAACCCTTTCACCACGCCACTGTCTACCACAACTACCATGGTTGGTATTTGAGGTAGGTTAGTCTAGCACTGTATAATAAATAATAATAAATAGTAGGTATGGGTTTTATCAATACTTATTACAGATCTATATTTTAGGTTGTAGTTTTTTACTAATCATGAGATATATCCACTTCAAACCATCATAGACAATAAAGGAATGGATAGGACATTCCTACAGTAAATGCAAGTGAGGCTCTGAGATCAGAATAACACCCAACTAACATAAATGTTTAATACAACGTCTAAGGTACCATTAAAATTACTATGTAAAATGTAGTAACTGCTGTCTTATCCATTACTTTATTACCTGTGACAAACACCTACAACAGTAGTCTATAAATCAAGTGCATTTTCTGGCTCTACTTTAGCAGTTTTCAAGTGGTCTTCAACAGTTATGAGCTTACAAGTATTTAAACAACCAAACAGCATATTAAATATGAGAAAAGACATTAAATTTAAAATAATATTTTGTATCACTTATTATTTTATCCAAAAACATCAAACACATAATATATTTACTTTTGGAGAGACACTATGTGTTCTAAGCCATTGTGGTCAAGCCCAACTGTTGAAGCTAAGTTAAGTACTTTTGAATTGTTGTTGTTTCCAATGTACTGGTAACATAAAGAATCTACAGAACAGTTTTCTAAACTCAGTTTTACCAAATTAGAACATTGCCTTAATAATGAACGTAGCACTTTAAAAAAATAAAAAAATAAGTAATTAAGTAATGAGTTTATACATTTTTGATTAATATGTATTACTTATTATTAAAATACATAAATATAGCATTCAAATCTAAGTACTGCAACTTGGGAAATGGTGTTCTAAATAAACACTGCAGGTTTTCAAAAATATAAAACTGAAATACAGTTGAAATTACATAAGTAATCATAGAAAAAGTACAAAATGGGTATTTTAATTACATTTGAATGAGAAGCAGAAAAGTATTTGATATTACGGGCAAAAAGTTTATCTAAAGTCAAAATACTCATACAACGAGAAGGTATGTTTAAATGTTGCCATAAAGATTCATCATATGTAATACGTTGCCATTGATGGCATACAAGTGCACATTTTAATAATGTACGCTTGTCCATCATTTTAAATATCTTTAATACTATTTCTTCTGGTAATGTATCAAAAGTGTCTGTAAACAAATATTACATAATTTAATAATGAACATATAAAACAACATTTTTAAATTAAACTTTGACTTACCATTAGTCATTCCACACTTTTTTTGCTTACGTTTATACACATAAGTATTCAAGCCATAACCCATAGGCCATATCTAAATAAAAAAAAAAACATAATAAATTAACGTGTTATGTAATAATTTTATCATAATATATGTATAATCACTTGTAAGCTTTTTATAATATCAAACAAAAAACTTTAATTTACAAATTTCAGTTTTAGATAAATAGAAGCTAAAATATTAACAATACATTTAAAATTAAAACGTCAAGTTCTACACATTATGTATCTTAATCCCCAAGCCTATCACTTTGTTTTAAAATATAAATTAAAAAAGTTAAAATGTTATCACTTACTAATATAAAAGAAAACAAAGTCACATGATTACAAATTCCTTCATAAAACAAATGTTGAGTTAAAAAAAATTAAAAAAAAATACTGATGGATAATTTTAGAAAATTTAATTCAAACGAACTAATGAAAATTTCAGTATAGTAGGCAGTAATACTTTATAAATGAACAATTCACACAACATAGTCAAAATCTGCTTTCCTTTTAATTTTGATTTTTACCTTAATATTATGGGAAAAATCGACTAATTTCAATAAATTTGAGCTGTCTAGACGTATAGTAGAGACCAGTAGATTTCAACAAGTGGATTTGAGCAATTATTAAAATGAATAAAATTACTTTTCACAGAGAATCCTTCAAGACCATAGCATGATCAATAATTATATTGAACATTATCACACTTCATAAAAAATAATAAATATATTTTGTTTTACTTGGATTAAAATTAAACTTGAGTACCCACTACCTTCAGAAACACAAAATTCAGCAGTTGGATACATTTAAAAAATGTAATATATCTTGATTATGATACCTCAAACTGTTTTAAAACTTGATTTTCTGAATTCCAAACCCGTAATTATTATATTTTCATTTATGCTGATCATAATATAATGCAGCTGGACTAGACAACAATACAATTCTTATAGGCCAGGCAATAGAGACAACATTTTTGAAAATGGCGGAAAAAAATCCCAACCAAGATTTTTTTTTTTTTAAAGTTTTAATAAAATATGCCCTATAACATACTAAAAGTCCCCATTAATCGGACTGGAGCTTTTTTTTTTATAAGCTCACGAAAGTTTAAAAATATGAGCTTTTTTGAATATCTCAAAAAATATTACAAATATCAAAAAAAGTTTCAAATAAAAGTTATTTATTAGACAATTTACAAAAAAAAAGTTCTCTTATATTTTTGCATTTAAACAAATATTTGGCAAGATATATTTGTATAAAAATTGACAGTTAAAAAACTATTAATACATTTCTCTCTCTTTCCGTGTTAAATTTTTTTTACTCTGTATTAAATATATTTGTGTATTCTACAAACTATAAACATGAACGATTGAATTATAATAACATAGTAATAATTGATATTTTTAAAACTTATGATAGCATACAAATAATTTGTATAATAAAAAAAAAAATTATTATAATTTAAAGTTAATTACACTACATATAGTGCTGGCAGATCATACTTTTATGTTTCGTATTCTTCTTCTTCTTCTGCGATTTCATCTAATAATTCTGAAAGTGTACAATCTTCTGTACAATCAACCTCTATTTCTATAGAATTAGTGCACCATTGGCCTTTGCAATGTCCACATATAATTGAGCACTTAAGACCTGCTTTTCGACAACCACAGTTTTTACCACAACCTTTTGTACAACTACATGATATACATTTAAGTAACTGATCGGGTGCTGGAGCTTTCAGTGTAGTAACTGGTAACAAAATATTATTTTGAAATGTCCATCCCCAATCCTCCGGGTTTTTTATATGACCTAGCCACAGCTGCACTTGCAAGTAAACTCTATAAGAATGTTGTCTGACAGCTTCTTCTGTTGGAGGAAGTGACGCAAGATTAATTTTGTTTTTTGTAGCACATTTTGTAAACAGTTTATAACGTTGTTGGTTCAAAGACTTCTCATTTTCTGATGCGCCATATAAATATAAAAAACATTTAACACCATTTTTTGCTATTTCCTCATGAGATGAATTAGGATTATTAAAAATTGAAACGATTGAGTTTATATCCTTCTGTTTATCTAGTATTTGTACGCATTTTTTTTTCCTTTTTGGAATAAAGCTGACGTTGTATCACAACCACTTAGCGCATGATAAAACAATATTTTATTTATCATTGGTTTATCGTGGTTTTGTATGAATTCAGTACTATACATTTTTTTTTCTATTTTTCCTGAGCTAGGTTTTAGAAAATAAATATTATTTTCTCTAGGAGTTAAAGCAATTAGAAGTACTAACAAGTCAATGTCCTCACCAACCAAGATAGTTTTAGGATGATAACTTGATACATTAATAGCAGTGCTGACAATTAATGTATCGGCATCATCATTTGCTATTTTAACAATAAACCCATGATTAATTAATTTTATTTTAAGCATTTCAATAAATCGCATTTTATTATTATCATTTGATAAAAAGTTCTCTTTTGAAACAGGAACTATCATATAATTTCTAAGCAAAAAAGACACTTACATTTTAGTTGAAGCGACTGATGAGATGACCGTACTTTATTTTTGATAGGTGTAGGAGGCGCTGACTTATTAGATGCAGTTGAAGCACTAGCTTGTTTTAAGTCACTCACGATGCTACTTTTACGCGTGTACGATTTTCTACATTCAATATGTACCATTATCGTGCCACTGACATTATTAAACTTATTGTCATCACGCATTTGACTAGCTTTGACGAGACTTATTAAACCCTTTTGTTTAACTTCAACAAAGTTACCTTGAGTCTTCTTACAAATATAACACTTTATTAATGACATTTTTTATAATATTATAATTTTAAAATAAAAAATTGAACTAATAATGTTGAAACAACGTAATATTCACTTAATCGCACAAGACGTTAAAATTGTCAACTGACTCGTTACGACTACGATACGTACACTACTGCCATCAGTACCATCCGTATATGACGGGAAACTATTGTCAGAATAGATTACAATATAACAATATTATTTGGCACAAAACTAGTTTCTTATCGCTTATAAATACTATGAGTTTATGACGTGCCGTACAGAATTTCAGATAAAAGTATGTAGGTACATCGTGAATTCGTTACTGACCAATTACCTATTCTCTAGCTTATTTACTATTTTTATTAGTAGTATGTTTTGTTATGTTATTATAATTGAATCGTTCACCTTTAGTTTGTAGAACATATAAATATATTTAATACAGTGTAAAAAAAATTTAACACAGAAAGAGAGAGAAATGTATTAATAGTTTTTTAACTATCAATTTTTATACAAATATATCTTGCCAAATATTTGTTTAAATGCAAAAATATAAGAGAACTTTTTTTTTGTAAATTGTCTAATAAATAACTTTTATTTGAAACTTTTTTTGATATTTGTAATATTTTTTGAGATATTCAAAAAAGCTCATATTTTTAAACTTTCGTGAGCTTATAAAAAAAAAAGCTCCAGTCCGATTAATGGGGACTTTTAGTATGTTATAGGGCATATTTTATTAAAACTTTAAAAAAAAAAAAATCTTGGTTGGGATTTTTTTCCGCCATTTTTTCTTCTTTGCCTGGCCTACAAATAAACTAAAAAAAAATAATTAACACCTACCTTCGTATCAGGATATAAGTAACCAATGTGTTTAGAGACTCAAGTGTTTTCAAAACTATAAACCCCTAGGTCTTTACAGCCCTCTAAGTAACTTGATGAACTTGTACTATCAATCTTGTGACAATTAATTAAATTATTAAATGGCATTACTAACGCACAAATATTCATCAGAAGCTTACATATTCTTTTTCTTTAAGGTCGATTCTCGTGAGTCCTCTATCACTCGAAAGGATAGGAAAGTCGTCAAGTTAATAGTTTTCTTGCCGGACGTATTGGAATCGACCTTTTAATTTCTATTTCGTCGTAATAAAATCGTATGCAGAATCTTAACGACGCTTGTATGTTATACCAACGTGGCCACGCAATTAGCTGATCCCAGAATTCAGTATTCAGTACTCAGCGGTCTATCATTTCCACCATTTAACTTGTAACAATTTAACCATTAGTAACGAACACTTAACATTATTTTTTAGTTTAATTACGATTCAGATTAAAAAGTCACTAACATATTTTCAATTTATGATTTATAATTATTGGTTTTAGTATAGTTCTTAGCAAAAAATCGTACCATAATCCAGTAACTTGGTAATTACGGTGTTACCAAATAGTTTTTATAGTTAAAAAATTATTTTTTATATGATCTTTAATCGTCATTGATGGAACACTTTCTATACGTTATCGTCCAAGAAATAATTACACATAGGCCACATTTTTCTTCAATATAAGATATATTTTAATGTACTTTGAACTAACATTGAAAATTGAAATCAAATAAACTATGATATATAGATAGGTAGACATATCAAATACCTACACATTTTGTCCATGTTGTGACCTTAACTTACAATTTATTTGTTGATAAAAATTCGAACAAAAAACTGTTGAACAAAACTATACATAAGTAGGTGTGTATTCACTTTTTAATCACTCCTGAAAAAATTACACTTTTGCGTGTTACATCAATAAAATCAATATATGCCTCATAATAATAAAATTTATAATCAATCATAAAACTAAAACAATATGAATTTGTCAAACACCTGTACTAATAACTTACAAAGATGTTTTCAACTAGAATAGAAATATTTTGTGCCATATTTTGGCACAAAACAAAGTGAATTTATTATGTTTTATCCATATTATAAATTATACATAGATATATGTGCGACATATAATAATATGTAAAATAAAATAAATTGGTGGATCATCATGGTTCTCATTGACTTAAACATTAAATACTGAACACTGAATGTATTTTACCTTGGTAAAATACTATTGTAAATTAATATTTAATAATATTTATTTACGAAATCAGAGTAATAACTATTTGTTTCCAATTAAATATCAATGTAAGATTATAATTTAATAAATATTTGAATTAAACTTAAAATTTATATTTTAACAATTTACAATTAAGTATGACATAATAAATACAAAAAAAAATCCAACCCATATTTCATTAATGTTTATTCATTATTAAATAAAAAAAAGGATACAACTTATAATTTAAAAAACTTATATTTTTGTTTTTTTTCACACATCATTGTAAAATCAATACATTCATCGCTCCGCTCAGAATCTAAAAAAGTTTGACCAGATGACAATATTAAAATTTTTTATAGTTAAGAGGCCGTCACAGCAGAAAAAAATCAACCGTCAAAATATGCTTTTTTATTTCCAATAGTACTCAGTCCTTGTTTGTTGGTCGTGAAACATGATTTTAAAATAATCTAAATAATTACAAGAAGTTGTACTAAAAAATTTTGGAACAGATTTTTGATTTATATTTTCTAACCTCCGGAATATCACCAGTGGGCGGCTTCTCCACTCAAGTCTCTCTGTTATAATGTTTTCTCCTTCTAACCATCTATTATGCTTATTATACTAAATATTGTATAGATTATATAAGTCAAATATACAATAAAAAAAAAAAAAATAAAATATTTTCTAACCAATTTTCTTTGCATTAGAAGAATAACCAAGAATATCGATTTTAGTTATTTTGTTGTAATTTTATAAAATTCAAACAACTATACTTATTTAATCTACATTATAATACTATATTATCGGGCAATTTAATTTGAATCAACAATTATAATATTTCTATATAATAGTTTGTATATAGTACTATAAAAGATATAATAATATAAGTAAATAAAAATTATAATATTTCCCATATTATATCATAATTTATTTTACCACCCACTTTCCTACGGCCCACATAATATAATAATATAATATATTAATACAATATTCCAATATGAATTAAAATATTATAATAACACAATTATTAAATACGAAGATTTTTTTAAAACATGTAGGTACTCTTTGGTTGAAAAATATTCTAATTTGATATTCTCTAAATATAAGAAAGGTATCTTCGCTAAAGTATATTTTTACAATGCCACTATAAAATATTTTTAAAATATGAATCTATTGTGATAAAAATATAAATTACTTAAATGCTTTTAAATAGATTTTAAAAATATATTAAGAAATATATTTTCTCCGTCACCATGAAAAGATTGCTGTGTGGGATTACTATTCAAGTGATTATCACTTATTTTAATACCTCCCTAATGCATTTTTTAAAAATTAACATACACGCACACACACACACGCACACACACTCGCACGCACGCACGCACCCACACACACACACATATACACATATTATACGATAACTGTACAATATATTATAATATTTACTGAAAATAAACCACTATTTCATTAAATTGTCGGAATTGACTTCAATTGTACCTATGTAGCAAACCGTCAACTCTATGGTCGCCGACGGTCCGCAATCAGCCTATAACACAATCATAATATCACTTAGCACCATAGACCTTATACTAATAGACATGAATTGCCTATAATGCTAGCATTATGAGAAGCATGGAAACATGTCGCAGTGATGTAGCCCGTCTTGACAGCAGGCGTGTATATTTACAATTATTGTATACTGTAATAATATACAATATTATACTATAATATTATGTACAGCTACACTATAATATCGATTCCTGAGTACGGAATAATTATTAAAAAGAATAACAAAATTAATTTATATCTGTTTTGAATACAATAAAAAGAAAATCTTATAAATAATGTAAAGAAATGAATTTCTTGAGGACTGCGATGAGTTTTCTGATTTTGATGACGATATCGTAGATCCTGACTTCATTATACCTAACGAGGAAAATAATATATCTGATAACCAAGATGATGATATGGAAGGTATACTATGTTTAGATTCTGACGTTGAATGTGAAAATCAACTCTACCATGATACTGAAAACGACCCAGTGGCTGCAGAAATAGTAATTGAGGCTACAGATAGTTCTGACAGTGAAAGTGTGCCTACAAGAAAAGGGAAGAAGAGAAAAAAAAATAATGCAACTTGGAAAAGAAATATTTCAAAAAATAATAGAGCTGAAGGTAATTCATATCTAAGTTTAAATAATAAAAAACAGGTACCTAAACGTACAACTGGGCCACCGTGTAAATGTATTGATAAATGTTTCACCAAATTATCAGATGAAGAAAAATTGTTAGTTCTTGAAACTTTTAATTTAATAAAAAATAAAGAAAAGCAAGATACCTACCTGTGTGGTCTTATGTCTCTTAAACCTGTTCAAAGACGTAGACCAAAAGAAACAGGGATAAATATTATCAATAGACAATTTTCATGTAGTTATAAAATACGTATAAGTTCTAAAGAAATACCAGTTTGTAAAACTGCTTTTTGTGCATTGTTTGGTGTTGGGAAAAGTGTTATTGATAGACTCATAAAAAATTTAAAATCTAATATACCAAGTCCAATAGATTGTCGTGGCAAGCATCAAAACCGAACAAATAGAATTACTGAAGATGTCTTGTTTAAAATTAATACTCATATTAATAGCTTTCCTAAATGTGAGTCACATTATAGTCGAAACGACAACATGAATGTTAAATATTTATCACCAAACCTAAATATTTCAAAATTATATAAACTTTATTTGAAGGAGTATGAACCTGAACATTTTGAATCAATGCAAAAAGGTGAAAAGATAAAACCTATCGTTAAACAAGATTTTTTTTATGACTATTTTAGAAACAATTTTAATTTATCCTTTGGTACACCAAAGACAGACACCTGTCAAACTTGTGACAAGCTTAAAGTATTAATTAGTGATGAAACTGATGTAGAAAAAAAACAAGAGTTCGAAGTTGAAAAAGATATCCATTTAAGGAAATCGGAACTGTTTTACAATGATTTAAAAATGTATGCTAAAGAAGCACAATCAAATACAAATATTGAACTCTTGTCTTTTGATTATCAACAGCATATGCCTCTTCCCCACATTCCATGTGGAGATGTCTTTTATAAACGACAGTTATGGGTTTTTAATTTTTGCATATATTCTGCAAAGACTGGGCGATCATATCATTACATGTATGATGAATCAAGCGGAAAAAAAGGACAAAATGAAGTGATGAGTTTCCTCTACCATTTTTTAAAAAATATTCTTTCACCAGATGTAAAAAAAATCTATATTTTCAGCGATAACTGCAGCTCTCAAAATAAAAATATGGGATTAGTTCAATTTTTTTATGCAATAGTTCAATCCAAATGTTTTGGTTTGGAGAGCATTCATCATCGCTACCCAGAACCTGGCCACAGTTTTCTCCCATGTGATAGATGTTTTGGAAGAATTGAAAAAAATAAAAGAAAAGTAGAAAGAATATTTATTCCAGAAACTTATAAAGATATTATCCGAGAAACCTCACACAAATTCCATGTGATTGATGTATCATAAGATATGATATTTAATTTTTCAGAATATACAAAAACATTTTTTAAAAAAACAATGACAAGTATTAATAAACAAAAGTTTTGTATTATGTCCTACAGAAGTATAGAATACAAACAAGATGGTTTATTTTGCAGTGTAGCTGCAAATTCAACTGCAAAAGAAGAATTTCATCCTGAAAAAAAAGGTGCTACAATGAAGATGATAGAAGAAAGATTGACAAAACTTCATAATGGAGTAATACAAATTAAAGAAGCAAAATTCAATGATGTTCAAGATCTTGCAACAAAGTATGTTCCGGCTAATAATATGTGGTTTTATAATAATCTTGTTAAAGAAATTAATGAAAACTCATCAAATGATGACTAAGAAAAAGTATTTTTATGTTCCTATGTATACAAATAATATTTGTGATTAACTAATTTACCTGATTATTAGTTCCTAATATTATGTTTAAACTGTTTAAAAGATTTTTGTTATGTTTATTATATTTATGTTTTATTTGATTTTATTATAACATTGTTAAAAAAAATGATAACTCATTGAGTTTATAATGATTAAAAATTTAGTATTTTTATATTACTATGTATACAAATAATTTGTGATTAACTAATACCTGATTATTAAAATTCCTAATATTATGTTTAAACTGTTTAAAAGATTTTTGTTATGTTTATTATATTTATGTTATATTTGATTTTATTATAATCTTGTTTAAAAAAATGATAACTCATCAAATAATTATTACTTTTAATTTATTAATTAAGTATTAATTTTTATGTTTTTATGTACGCAAATATTTGGTGTCAACTAATACCACATTATAAGATTTTAATATTATGTTTCAACTGTTAAAAGGATTATTATTATGTTTATGTTTTATTTGTTTTTATACATGCTCAAGGTGTTATGTTATTTTCAATTTGTTTCTTTTTGATTTATTATATTATGTTGTGAGTAACAACAAACACATTTTTATCATTTTAAGATATATTTTCTATTTATTTATTATGTGCTCATTAATAGGTACTAATATGCTCATGATTATATTCTAAAATGAAATATCCTACCAAAGTAGTTTTGTTAAGTATTTTTTTAGTCGTAAAGGATATCAAAGCTACATTAATGAATGCATAGACCAAAGTTTTACTTATATTTTGGGTCAAAAAACCAGGTATCTCCTTAAAACACATAGTTACTCAATTTAATCATTATAAAAGGTTGTGATAGGTTGGATGATTTTGATTATAGGTATAAATTACACATTATAAATGTTTTTTGAGATTATTCAATACATATTATGAAAGAATTTCTGAGATAAAAAAAAAAACAAAAAACATGGATTTTAATTTTGGGGCAAGAACCCATATATCTCCACTAAATTAAACTTGAATTAATTAATTAAAATTATTCAAATTTATTTAAAAGTAATAAGGCTTTATGGAATGTTATATATACATCCAAAGCATAAAAATCAGTTTTGGAAACAGTAACATGATGAAAGGTGGGTCAGTAAAAACATTTTTTATGTCTCCTGAACAATTTCAAAAAGTGGAGATACCTTGTTATTGCACCGGACCCTTCAATTGGTCCCTATGATTAGTAAATAATGTTTGGCCAAAAATGTGATTGTTCATACTACTAAATTTACTTGTAAAAATTGAGAAGCATTTTCAGACAAAAGGTTTGAGTCTTCTAAAGTTTTGATTAAATCTTCATAACTTTTAACTTTTTTTGCCAATTTTCGATTTCGTTCTTCCATATTTTTCAATTTTTTCCTGGTCTCATTATGCTTTTTTTTAGCAAATGCTAAATGTCTTTTGGCTCTTTTCGGTGTAGCAAAATGTTCATCAGTTAAGTCATTAAAATATCTTGGGTTGTTTAAAAGAAGTTTCCGGTTTTTTGGTGTATGAGTAGGTGATATACTAAAATACATAGCATTTCATTAAAATAATAAAAATATATATTTATTAGTTATATACACATACTTTAAGCTTAAACTAGTAGAGGTGTGCAATCTTTGAGGTGAGTCGTCTTGATTAAGAGAAATATTGTTGTAAATAACACTATAACATGGGTATACAATTTCATTAAAATAACTCTGGGTAAATGTAAAAAATAGGTTTACAAGCATAAAAAGTTTACATACTCGTTACTTGGAATTTCGGGAACTTGATGAACTTTTTCACCGACATTAATACACGGAACAGCACCGGGCATTAAGCGGCCATTGTCTTTAATGTCATTAGGTGAAAAGTGTTTACTGCAAACTTTGTACGACACAAGATGTTTTGCTACTGAACAAAATTCCATCCATCTAATTTTCAAAACCTCATCATCCGTTGGAAATCTATATTACACGGGTAATACTTATAACTATAATACACCTATTCATTTTTAAATATTTAACTTACTGATACAATTTTATTCCCGAAGTCTTGTCATAAGTAATGCCACAATTTGGAACAACACATTTGAAACCCATATTGTTAGTGTACAGTGTACTGTCAAGTGTCAGTTATTACTTATTAGTTATTACTTATAAGTAGACAAGTAGTAAAGTAAACTAAATTAAAACGAATTAATTTGTCATCGTTGTAGTGATAATACGCAGACGCTGGTATCATATCAATGCGCTATACAGTGTACGGTACCGTACTACCGTATACGAGTAAACGAGTAAAGAACGAGCGCCCTCTATATTGCCACGCTCCGCCGACACTAATCTCTTGTCTATTAGTATAAGGTCTATGCTTATCACTTATCAATAGTATCGTTAGGTATAACATTATTCTATTCGATGCGGAACGATTCGTAAATACGAAAACGGAGAACAAACAAAATACACATTTTTTATAAAAGATAATATCCGTACGTAGCAAAGTAGCATCAATCTCTATAATTCTTAGGGCAAACGTAAACTGTCGAAGTGTTAGTCGTTGCCATCGCGGTTTTAAGTTTCATCTCACTTTTGTGCACGGGTGCGTCATTAAACACAATACACGTTAGTTTTTGGAATAATATTGTAGGTGCGTCTAGATCAAATTTTTGAAATTATTTCATTCTTACCCGGTAGAGTTGATTATTATAAATTAACTGTAAAAGTGCGTTTTTCCCGAATCATCAAGCCGTGGCGTCTAGGCTCAACTACCAGTCCGGACATGGGTCGGCGTCTAGACGAGGCGTCACGACGTTGCAAGGGAAACCGTACCTTTATCAATTAGATATCTACGTTAAAAGACATTTTTTGATTTATGAATTTTCAAAGTAAATTTATTGTTGTTTTGGTTTTGATTTCAGTTTATATTGTTGGTTATAGCCTATATCTAATAAAACGTATTCTTTACTATAATAACACTTCAAGTGAGCAAGCCTAACAAGTAATTAATTTCAAGCAAACCAGTAATTTTTTTTTACAATTATCCAAATGTAATACAAATTATAATAATTTTTTTTTTTTAGTTTGTCAAATCTGAAAAAAAATTCAATAAGAGGTAACGAAACGTTGAAAAATTGTTATCAAAATCGGCCAAGTTATGACTATGGCTTGCTTGCATCTGGCTCTTAACAAAATTTAAATGTACGTATCACTTAATTTAATATTTTATTGATTTTAAAATAATTATCTCATTTTTCATGATTGGTTCAACAGCTAAAATAATTTCTGAGCTAAAATGTCCCAATTATGGTAGTAGGGGAATGGCCATTCAAGAACTGGCCGAATCTATGTCTTCAAATAACATGAACAATTCAAAATTGGTTTGTATGATAATTTTAACTTATAATGTATACTTATTATGTCGTGTATTATTTAATTGTTTTACAAAATTAGTGATCAGACCATAGATAGATTTAGGATTTGATTTTTTTTTTTTGGGGGAGGGGCGATGGCTTTAATCTTAAACAGTCTTTAAATGATTATTAAATACTGCAAAAGTTTTGAATATTAACATTATAAAAGTATACAGAATAATCAGTAAAACTACTAGTTAACATAAAAAAATTAATTTATCTAGATGGAGGCACAACTTTGAATTTAATTTTCTGTCATTTCACTTTACAAAAACATATAGGTACTCTTTTAACACAAATATTAATTGTTAGTTTACTTTCAACATTTAAAATTGATAAATTAGTGAAGTTTTCTTGGGTTGTTGATGATGTAGCCAATTTTTTATTTTTCTCATTTCTGATAATGTAATATAACATTTTTTTATCCAGTTGGGGGGGGGGGGGGTTATTGGAATCTTACGTTTAAAGTATATGAATCAAAGTACTTTGTTTTATGGAATTCAGATTTTTTTGATTTCCATTTGGCTTTTTCAAAATCATCTAAATTATATTTAATTAAACTATTAAAGTGTTAAAACATAATAAATTAAATATTTCTGCTAATAATAATTACAATTGCCACTTTAAAATTTGATAATTTGAACTAATGTATATTGAGTTTAGCATAGTATTTTAAATGTTATTTACTTGTAAGCGATGTAACTTTTAAAATTCAAATGGGAACCTATATTTTTGAAATATGATTCGTGCACAGTTTAATTTTTAATGAATTTTGACGGGTCGTTAATACTAATGTGTTCCTAATTGAGCCAGCTATTGAAATCTGAATATTGGTGTTAATTTATAATATATCAACAGTGAATAATACTTAAAGTGCTTTCGTTGTACAACCTTAATAATCTGGGTATCGAATTATCAATTTATTACAGTGTACAGTATTCAGTACTAAACGTATATCAATAAGACATAATAAATAATTACAGATTATTTTTATTTATGATATCCTAATTGCATTTCTCAATCTTAGAAACGATGAGTTCAGCATTTTAGATAATAATAGGCTATTATTGTATTTTTGTTTTTTCCCTGAGTGAAAAATTTCTTTTATTCATGACCTGTAATTTTCAGATAGGTAGGTACCTACTATAAATCTCTTGTGTCCTGGCCAAAAAATGTGGTAAATAATATACTATGCTACTGAATACAATAATCATGTTTAATTAAATTGGAAGTTTAAATGTACCTATAGAATGCTTAATCTAGTTATATATTCTGAGTGGTTATGTTAATATATTTATTGATTTCCTATACGTTATACAATATACATTTTTATACTTCTAGATAAGATATTGATTTCTTCTTAATATTTATTGTAAATTTTAAGACTAATAATTCATTAAACTTCAACTATTAATCTTATTTAATGGATATTTTAAATCTAAAGAATTACAATTTTTTTAAATTCTTGAAATGTAGATAATACCTATCAGTAGTATATATGTACCATTCCTGGCTCAGTGCATTATATCATCAGTAAAAGATAAGAAACAATGTGCAAAAAGATCACAAAATTGCAATGCAATAATAATTAAAATATTTTTCACAAAATTGAATTGCAATAATAAATAAAATATTTTTCACAAAACTTATCAATTTTTAACTATTATGAAATTATAATTTAATCTTTTTTATTTTGATTTCTTATTAGTGTATTGAGATGTTATACAAAATCATTTCTATCTATATTTATTTTATAATGTCCCCAACGTAATGTGTCAATTCCATTTTCCAAAATAAATATTTTATCTTCATAAACACTTAAAGCTTTTTTGTATTGTTCTACAGTAAAAATATCATGTTTCTTAGTTTTAAATACATTTTGAGTAATATTTATTGGGTTTTTAGTTAATAAACAATTTTCAAAATATTTAAAACATATTTAATTTTCTACTACATTTTTTTTAACACCTTTAGTTTTTTTAATTTCTTTTTCAGTATTTAAGATTCAATGTGAATATAGTTTTGATCTGAAACCTATAAATTCAGTCATTATTTTACTGTTCAATTCATCTTTAAAGATGTTTAAACTCACTTAAGACTTTTTTGTTAACTAAAGAAATCTCATAAATATTATCTTTTGGATAATAAGATGTATCAAAATGATCTAAATTAATTTTTATATCTTGGTAGAAATCACCAGTTTTTATTTCTAATATTAGTGAATCTGTATCAGTGTGCAACAATCTAACTCTATTTCCATATTTTTTCTTTATTATATTATAATAAAAATCATACATTAACGATTTAGATAAATCTAAAACACACATCCCTATATATATTGGTTGTTTGAAAAATATTTGTGTTCTTTTCATATGGATTGCAGCTAAATTTTCTGTAAAAATAGTCTTTCTATCAAAATTTGGTCTCGCAATTAATTTTTTTAGTTTGATTTCATTAGAAACTAATTTTATATCAACATGATATCTTACATTCATCATGGTACGTCTTTAAACACTGTTGTTCATTAATTAAAAATTTTCTTTTTTAAACTCATTCTTAGCTTTTGATCTAAGATTAGTATTAAAATCAATATAAACTTTAACCAAGGAGATTGACTAAATTCTAACACTCTATAAATTTTCTCTAACTTTAAACCTAATTTAATATATAATTTTAGCGTTTCATAATTGATTGTATATTTTTTCTTATCATATAAAGTTGTTAATAATTTTGGGAGTTCTTTATTATCAAATTGTCTTTTTGGTGCTAAAGGAAAATCTGAATGTAGATCATGAAGTTCTTTAGGGTAAGATAAATCGACTTCTAAAATATAACCTTTAGGGGATTCATCAGAAACATTCATTACATCAAAATTATTCAGATTATTAACCCATTTGAAATCCCCAGCAGGTAAATATTTACTCATTGCCCACCTATAAAGATTATTTGCATCCAAATATTGTAAAAATATTGATTCCGGTTTTATTTTTAAATTTATCTCCCATATATTTATTATTTGCTTTTGAATATTTTTTACTACATCGAGATAAACCCCCTCTGATTCCGGATTCAAACATCAATATTTTATCTACATCTGTTAATAAATCTAATTTTACATTTGTCATTCTTAACATACTATCCCACGCAAATCCAGGTGTTGTGTACTAAAAATTTAAATGAATCAATAAATCTTAATTCTGTTTTAGCTATAATTTCTTCACCTTTGATATATTTTGTACGTTCTATAATTTTTGAAAAAGAAATGTATTTTTCCTCATTATTTGGAATTAATTTTATATCATTATTATCGTTCCCAAATTTTTTTATAAATTAGATGAGCATCATTACCTGATAGATTATGTCAAACAATTGGAATGATAGTTAAGCATTATTGACAATATATATTAAACTATGTACATTATGTGGAACATAACGCTTATCATATAAAATTATAAATGTATCTAAGAAATGTTCTAAAACAGACAAAGCATAATCAGCATAATTTTCAAGAAATGTTTCATTACTTAAGATTCTCATAGCTATATGAAGAGATACTACATGGGATATACTTACGGGTTTAAAATTTTGTAAAAAATAACATTATCTATAAAAAAATTAAACCTACCGGAGTTCAGTTGCTTATCCATTCAATGTGGTTGTTGAGCATTGTCATTTGGAAAAATATCTAATGTCAAACAAACTTTTTGATATTGTTTAATTTTTTTAATAGGAAGGCCCATACTTTAAGGATCTGGTAAACCACTGGACTATAAGTCCACTATTTTTTGCATCACACCAATAGGTACATACCAAATGCATATTGGAATTTAATGGAATTAGTGATATAGGTTTATATTTATATATATATTTATTTATTTATTTATTTATGTATGATAAACGGGCAATAACCCTTTTGTGTGAACAGTATCAGGTTTACATTTATAAGTATTAAAAGTAAGAACAAAAATAAAAGTAAGACAAAAAATAATGAAAATACAGTATCAAAATAATAATAATTAGACAGTGGTAATGGATAATGATAATACTAAACAGTAATATATTAATAATTACATAATAACATTTAATAACAATTAATTTACATTTAAATTTAAAGCTAAATATACATTTCTATTAAAAACAGTACGTGACATATAGAAAAAATCTACATGTTCAGAAATAAGATTTGCTAAATTTAATGCTCTAGGGAAGAAAGAAAAGGAGCTATAATTATTTTTGTAGAATGGTACATTAAATAGGTTTGAATTTCTTAAACGATGGTTTGTTATATTAAACTCTATCATAGAGAGCAATTCTGGGGAAAAAATATGACCATTTAACAAATCATAAACAAACATAATATCTGCAACTTTTCTTCTTACCTCTAAAGATATAAAGCCTAATTCAGTTATTTGTATACTACGCGAGTAATTTGAAATAAATGGAACTTTTATTTTATAACTCAATAAAATTTATATTGGACATTTTCAATAAGACCAATAAAAGTGATGTAGTTAGGTGCCCAGGCTGTCGAACCAAATTCAAGGTGTGATCTAACAAGCGCAAAAAATAAAGTTTTCAATGCCTTAATATTTTTAAAGTTGACTGCATTTTAAAGGCTTTTTTAGTAATAGTATTTATATGAGAATTGAAAGAGAAATTGCAATCAAAAATAATCCCTAGGTCTCTGATTGAGGTTACTCTTGTGACGGAAAAATTATCAATTTTGTATTCAAAACTAATGGGATTATCTGCGCGTGAAAAAGTGATAACATTACATTTATTTATATTTATTGATAAGCTATTTTGACGACTCCAAGTTACAAATTTATTCAAGTTATTTTGTAATTTTATTGCATCAGATGGAGAATAAATCGTAGAAAAAATTTTTGCGTCATCAGCAAATAACAGTATATCGACCGTGCTATCGAAAATTGAGGGTAAGTCATTGATAAATATAATGAATAAAAGAGGACCTAAATGGGAACCCTGTGGTGCACCGGAAGTAACTGAGAAGTAAGTGGATATGGAGTGTGACAGTTTTACCGCTTGAGTACGATTTATTAAATAGGACGATAACCAATTTAAAAAATTTCCATGTATTCCAAATGTAGATATTTTTTTAATAAGTAAGTGATGTTGGACCTTATCAAAAGCTTTTTGAAAGTCAGTGTATATAGAATCTATTTGAACATGATCATTTAATGCTTTTAGAATTTTAGATTGGTAAAGTAAAATATTTGTGGAGATTGACATTTTTGGTCTAAACCCATGTTGGTTTTTACATATGAGAGGAGAAACAATTATAGATAATTTTTTAGTTATTATTGCTTCGAATATTTTTGGAATAATAGATAGTTTAGAAATTGGTCTATAATTAGTAATATTATGTTTATCTCCTGTCTTATGAATCGGAGTCACAAACGATTTTTTCCAAGAATCCGGAAAATAGCCCAGGTTCAATGATTTATTGAAAATAAAATGTAATGGTTTTACAAGTACAGAACTACACTGTTTTAAAAACACTGTTGGTATACCATCGGGTCCTGCCCCTGCATGTGGATCTAAAGAAAATAAATAATCATAGATTTCATCAGGATTAATAGCCCATGAACTTAAATTAATATGATTATTATTTAAAGAAGTAGTGGACAACATTACAGCCTCGTCAGAGTTTAAAGAGCTTTTTTCATAGACACTGGAAAAATAATCTGCAAATAACTTGACCGTTTCAGAAGTATTACTTGAAATCACATTATTATATTTCATACAGTCTGGGATATTATTTTTATTTTTTTTTAAAGAATTTACATACTTCCAAAAAGGTTTTATACTTAATTGTAAATTATTCTCCAGATCTGAAATGTATTGATCGTGACAGATTTTAATTAATTGTTTACATTTTTTACGAAGCTGAGAAAATTCTATATAATTGACCGGAGTAGGAGATAGTTTATATTTTTTATGAGCACATTTCTTTTTAATTATAAGATTTCTGAGCTCCGGATTTGCCCATACTGGGGAATAATCATTATAAATTTTTGTTTTCGGAACAAACAGATTAAATGAGTGATAAACAATTTCGTAAAAAGTATCAACTATTGCGTCAAGTGATAGATCCTTGTTAAGATTAAGATCAAAATCAATATTGGAAAGAAAAAGAGATATATCATTGAAATTAACCTTTTTAAAATTAAAAATATACGGTGACTCATAAGAATCACGTACTGAGGAATATTTAAATTTAATTACAAAGTCTAAAGGAGGATGATATTTATCAATTGTATGCACCAGAGAATCAACCGATTGAGAGATAGACGTAAGTTCAGCATTCGCACTGAGCATTAAACAATTGAGTGTTCGGCCAAGACAATTTTTAATAATATTACATTGTTTTAGATTCAAAAAATTAATATAACTATTAAATATGATACCACCAGAACTATGATTTTGTGTATTTGGATCAACAGACCAGTCAAAATTGCTTAAGTTAAAATCACCAACTATTACAAAATTATGTTCGGGAAATTTAAAATGTATAGACTCAATTATATCACAGTGATTTGAATACATATCATTGGATGCATCTGGTGGTATATAAACACAACCTATTATAATTTTTATATTGTTAACTGTAAGTTTTAAAAATATTTGTTCGATTCCAACTACAGAAGGAACAGTTAATAATTCACAGATAATATTTTTATTTATAGCAATTAATACTCCGCCACCTCTAGTTTTTTCGAGACTTAAAATCCGATCATTTCTGTATAAATTATAATTATTAAAACCTAGTTCGGCATCAAAAATGTTACTAGTTAACCAAGTTTCATTTAAGCAAATAACATCATAATTAATATTGAATAAAGCATTACGTAAATAAGGAATTTTGGTCAGTAGACCACGTACATTTTGGTAAAACATATTAATTAAAAAAAATTTACATCACGAGTTTTAGGACGATCATTCTTGGAGACTATTGTTGGAATACCTCTTACGTATTTGATGATTAATTCGTTTCTGCTCCCCACTTCACTTGATCTACGAGACTCCAGCTCTTCACGAAGTTTTTTCATGTAGTTTCTTTGATGTACTGTACGGTCTGAGCTGATACCAATATTGGAAGGCGGATTAAGTGATAGTAATTTTTTCTGTATAATATATAGTTAACATTAGGAATATCAATAAGATTATTCCGACATAGTTGATAATCATCATATTAGTGATTAATAAAACAGTTATCTGTTCTTAAAACATAATTAGATATATTTGTAAAACACATTCGCTGATCAAAATGTTCTCCTTCTCGGCAACATTTTGAACAGCTATAATACCCTATATGTCACTGTAATGAACGGACGAGCCAGAGTATCACATGTGAAACAGTATATACTAATACCATACAACGTTTGTGTGAATATAAACACATTGTTGATTAAATCAGTAATTTCAATAAAAATGTCTTGTAAAAATTTATTAGCATCGTCTGTTTTGGAATATCCATGGTACCCTCCAATAATAAATACAACAGAACTTTGAACAATAGGTACATCCCATTATAATTTGCTTGACCTACTTTTTGACAACGGTAATCCATTTATTGGAATTTTAATGCTGATGTAAAGTTTCTATTTTTGAATTTGTTCAACTTCTAATACCTACTTCAGTTAAATCAGCCCATACATCAAAATGACGCTAATAACCAGGATTTACAGATAGCATTTTAGTATTTTTTGGTGTAGAACATTGATTCTCTACCATTTTTGATTCTTGTCACCTCTAGTGACTAGAATAAAACACTGTGTCACTCTAAAATTTTTCTTTTCTCATCTTATTCTCCATATTATATACATAATTTCTAACTCTGGCGTTTTATGTAATAGTCTCCTATTTCTTCACAATTCTTTCCCTTTATCTAATTTTACAACACATGATCTTCTGCGCTTTACTTTATTTTTATAACTCCTAATTCTGTCGCGCTATCAAAATTCTGTTTTTGTTTGTTTTGTATTTTTATCAATTTTTCTCTGACCAAATCATATTTGCCTATTCCTTCTCCATTGGTAACAAACTATTAATTTTGTTATCTATTAATATTTTTGCTGGAGATGCTAAACCTCTACTTGTTGGTATATTTCTATATTCTAGTAGTGCAAGATATATATCTTTGTTATCCTCAACTGCCTTAATAAACATTTTGTTTGAATATGTCTTTCAATCATTCCATTTGACTGTGCATTAGAAGGATTTGATACTATGTGTTCTATATGCAAGTCTTTTGAAACTCTTCTGGTGTTTATTGAGTACCACCATCAGATCTAATAATTTCAAGTATACTATGCCTAGAAAAATGTCATTTAATTTTTTTCAGACTTGTTTGTTTTGTTATAATTACAAATTCTTTGCATTTAAGGAAATCCACTAACATAACATAATTTTTTCCTTGAAAATGTAACGAATCTGTAACTAACATCTGCCATGGTTTATCTGTTAAGTATTTCAGAACACTCAAGTGGCACTTCTGTGTTTGTTTTTCTAAATTTTAATCAAATTTGACAACTATTTACAACTTATTAGGACAATTTATGAAACATATTCATGTTTTAAATATTATTTAATTTTTGATAGATAGCATTTAAAACAACTATTTTATACTTGAAAAATGATTTGAATACGAAACTACTTTACAACACTATTTATTAATATACATCATATTAGGTATAGTTTTCAATAAACAATTTATTTTAATGTAGCTTACCAATATGCCAATTGATTAGGTTCCAACAATTTAAATAAATAATTCCGTAAGAAAATAATAAAATTCAAAGACAAATCAGATAATAATAAAATGTGTACATCAAGAGTAACCTCTTAAAACCATTGATCGGGCGTCGATCAATTTACAATTTTTGCGGCACTGAAAGGTTTTACCAATCTACATTTGAACAGAAGCGATATTATTTTGAATACCAAGTTTTTTGTATCATTAATATGGTTATTTGTACTTTGCATACCTACATACATGAGAAAGGTAACTTACGTCCATTCCTAGTATAATTATAGTCAATCCTCATTTTTTAAAGTGCGGAGCCTAGTGTTAGTTCCCGTGGCGAACGTGGGTAGCTCTGATCGTGTTATTTCACATTTCTGCAAGGTTAGAACTTCTATATAATATTTCGACATATAATTTATTGATTTTTATAGGGAATGAATTTCAGATAATGTATAAAAAAATGAAAGAAAAAACGTACTTGGAATTTAAATTATTTATATTACCTATATATTATAATTATATTAAAACATAATTTTATAATTCAATTACAGTTGGAAATAAATCTTATGAAGCAACAAAATGGCCTCTGAACTGAAAAATAACCAAAAAAATTGCTATGGATAATATAAACAGAGCTTCTACAAATATAATTAATGCAACAATTACAAATCAAAATCATCAAAAACAATTAACCAAAGATATAGAAATTAAAAAATGTAAGTAGGTATTTAACTAAATTTTTTTTAAAGTCCTAAATAGATACTTTATATTTTATGTTTTTTTGTGCAATATAGCTAGATTTTGTTGGAAATCAATCGGCAAATTCCATGTGCCATGCATCATACGTTTGATTAATGGTGAACGTTTAGAGTTTGTATCCATACGTATAGTTTAAACTCAGCTACTCAGAAAGTACAAAAATAATTTACATCCTGATATATTTACATGCTCATCAATATATAGTAATTACATCACTAGACATGAAGCTAAGTTATTAAATGATATTAACCAAAATCATGCTGACTGTGTATGGCAAAGAAATGTTTTTAAAAACAAAAGATTATATCGTTCGTTTAGAAGATGTATATGAGTTTTATAGATTCTTAAAAGTATGTTACAGACTACTATATATTATATATTTTGTATGACAAAGTAGAGCAACAAATTTAAACATGTAAATAATAACAAAACTATATGTAAAAGGATAAGAATAATAATAATAAAATAAAATAAAATAATAATATGTCTAATATAACAGATGGTAACTATTATAGCTGAGATGAATTTGGAACTATAGGCTATAGATTCATGTCCAGATTTCGTATCCAATCAATGTACAGGGGTACAAAGGTAAATCGCTTCCACGTAGTGTACCCCGGGCAACGTTTTAAACGGCTAAAGATTTACCAAAACCGACTGCTGTACTGTCTTCTATGACCTCACAGCATTTATGAGCAACAACACCAACATTAGTACAGACTACTAAGTAGAAAAAATAAGCCTTGACAAGAAAAATGTGGTTTTCTCCGCATTAATAAAACTGAAAAACTGGTACCTTATTGTATTAAGGACGAACAAAAATATGTTCCGTTATTCTATTTACAAAGGGAAATTGACAACCATCAATCTATAAATTTAGAAAATTGGGATTTTTACTTTCTCAAGTTCTGTTTTTTAGTGCAGGGTATCAAAGCTGAGTTTAGCACTAACTCTTGCAAAGTGACCAGTTTTGAGAATATTAAGAATGATTTTCCATGAGAAACTATTTTTGAGGATTATTGGCCACCTATGAGTGTTTATTCGCATCTACTAATGAAACAGAATAATTATCATACCCATGTTAATCCACCTGAAAATACTATTCCTCACATATTAACAGCACCAGCACCTGTAAAACAATTCTTTTTCTTTAATATGTCATACTGGATCCCAATAAACGAATATTTTTTTTGTAGTTTTCCTGCAGTCAGGAGCAGCCATCGACATTTCATGGCTATTATAGCGAGGCAAGAAATCAAAGTTGAACTGTCAAGGACTATAATGCGGTACTTAGTTTTATACTCTTCATTTTCTTTCCTTACTCATCCTTTAATCTTTATAGGTATAGCAAAAGATACTCATCTCATTGTCTCAATTTCAAATCTCACGTTATAAGCTACTTTTGATTTTATAATTTTGTCCCCATTAAAGAAATTACCTTTTTATATTTTTATTTAATACAAACAATTTTTACAATCTACCATCATCCTCAGTCGGCAATCCAAACAGTTTAACAATTATTTTAATTATAGTTGACATTTTTTAACAATTCTTGTAGACTGAAAGTTATGTTGATATACATAAAAAATAATGTATCCAGCTTTTATTTTATTTGAAAATCATTTCAAGTGACAAGTCCAGCTATTAATATTTTGATTAATTTTATAATTCCAATGGAATATTGATTAATTTAATAAACCCTTTCACTGCTATAGAAACATATATGCACCCAATGTAATGGACTCTGTGGTGCTATGGACGCACATTTGTATTTATACTCATTTCTAATTTTGTAAATTAGCAATAAATGTTTTAATTTAACTGTTTCAGCAATGCCAGTATAAAAAGAATCAACAGCAACCACAGGAACAACAACTACAAGAACAAGAACAAATAATTACTAATCCTCAAACTCAGCACCCACATAGTGGACAAGCTAAGCGTGGTCGTGAAAACAGTATACCAATCTCCACAATCGACTCGTCGTCTCCACCATCAAGCCATGTTCCTTGAAGGGTGCAAGATGTTTCTCTGCAACGTAATGCTGTATATAAGGTTAATGATGTTTATATTTTAAGATTTACTTAAGTTATTGAAGTCTAAAATAAAAGTTTTATTTTTCAAACTTTAATGAAATATAAAATGTTGATACCTTTTATTTAGACTACATCATTTTACATTATGTTTTCATATTTTAAAACAAGTAAATAGATAGACAGTTAGACAATTACGTCCATATTAATAGACAATAATTAGTTTCTCTAGGCTGATAATTTACATTTTATAGTTTTTCTGTAAAGTAAATGTTTATACTTGGTAATAAAGTAAAGTTATTCTTTGAAATTGATTATTTTTTACTTTTTATTTGCGGAATATTTTTTAACTTTTTTAAATTTTATCAATATTTTATATTTTATCAATTTTTTTAAAGCAATAATTAACTGCATTTATGTTTTTTTAATTTTCACAAAAGAAAACTACTATTTAGTCTTATTTTCCATCGAAAAAAAACACAACATTTTGTTTAAAACACCTAAAAATTACGCTCTTCAGTGGAAACCCGTAAGTATCTCAACTTTCCTTCTTTTGATCATCATCGTATTTCCTTAGTTCATCATTATCCTCCTAGAACTCATCAAGTATTAATGGAAAGAAGTTATTACATTGTGTTTGTCGTTTGTTTTACTGTGATCAGATTGCTGTTTTGCGGGAAAATGGACACCCCAACCTACATGAAGATACACCATTTACCTTTCTTAAAGACATGATAAAAGTATTCCCAAAGTTAAGGATCCTGATGGTCAACCTACAGTTTAAAACAAATGTTCATTCATGAATTATTATAAATAATAGTAATAAATAAGTAGGTAATTAACTTTTTTTATATAAAAAAAATGAGACATAAAGTGCAAGTTTTATACTTAAAATAATATTTAGACAGTAACACTGATTATGGTGAACTGAAAAAAGTATTAAATATTATAAAATATTTGTTATAAGTATATATAGAATCTAAAGCAATATAATATGTTCACATATTTAACACAATATAAAATTTAAAAGAACTGGGGAAGTTGACCTGCTGCATAGCAGGTGTCGAGTTTACCTTGTGATTGGGTAGATCACTGTGAAGGATGTATTGAATTTGAATTCAATGATAAATCATCATATACGATAAAAACAGGATGTGTTCGGAGAATTATGTCAGTCTAGAATATAAATACATTCATCACTTCGTTCAGAATCTTAAATGAGTTAATAAAGAACTTATAATAACTTACCTAACGAAAAGAGCCCGCAACAAAGCGATATGCCAATGGTTCGCTGACGCTCTATTTAGTGTAGTTACAGGATCCATCGGAAATCTCAAAGCTGGAATTCGGCTTGTTCGTGATGAAAGAAAAAGTGATGCACAACTTTGACACTGTAGACACTAGACTTGAATACATTGTACGAGGAGACGTTGAAGTCGATTTGCTATAAATATTGTATCAAGGGTGGCCAAACTTTTTTTAATCATGTTCTACTGTCAATATATTCTTACATAAATATGTTTTTTGGCTGGAAAGGCAGAGATATTTTTTTTACCAATTTTTGAATAACTTATTGTTTATAGTTGTCATAGTTGCTTATTTACAAAAACATATTTATGGTTCATATTATACTAAACTTCTTAAAACCGAAAAATATTGTTGGATTTCAATTTTAGTTTCAGTTACCTGTATTTATTTTTACTGATTTTGATTTAAAATAATGGTTTTAAAAAATTGTGATATCAATTATTACTAGTTGTATTAATTTCAATTTGAAAAAAACGTTGTTGATCAATTACGTCTTCCGGTTTTTATTTTGCATTCCAGTATGTATTATTTTAGATATATGAATTCAATTTTAAATAACATTTTAAATAGATTGTGGTTTCCATTTGAACTGGTTTTATATAATTTCGATTTTGATTTCCATTTCAAATAACAGTTTCAAGAAATTTTGGTTTCACATTTGAATTTCGATATTTAATGTTTTATTTTAAATAAGTATTCAAGAGGACGTCAAAATTACATGTCTTTTCTCTGTCTTATTAACACATATTACATACCAAAATCATTAACTTACTAACCAAAGGAGATCGTGGGAAAAAGGTATGTGAACCAAGATAAAAAAGATAAGTGATCTTAGTTTCTAACAATCAAGTTTCGTAATAAATTGATACCAACGGACAAATGTTTTCAATGCTATTGTTAGGAACCCTTGGCTGTAGTATTAAGAACGAACACACTATGTATTAGGATATTTTAGCCATGTAAGTGTAGTAAGCCAACCCGTGAGGTTACCAGATGAAGTGGACAAGGGTTTGACTCATGTGTGAATAAAGTGTACACAAGTTGTAATGCTACTAATGTTATTTATTTATTGAACACTGAACGTATATTGCGTAAATAGTACGTGTAGTAAAATATACTAAGTACAACTGTTGATTGTTGGAAATATTTCTAAGTCCAATTTAATCGTAAAGCTGAGTGGCGTGAAGGTGCTCGGAGTAGCTATGTCACGTCTGAAAACAGGCCGTTTTGGGGTCCCTTATATATACCATTGGTCTCCTCCAGCCATTGATACGAGCATCCGTGTTCCCACGAATACCGGACGTTATGTCCGTTTTTGGAATGCTTACGACGACTCTTTTCCTGTCGGTAAAATCCTTGTAAATCGGTACCCACGGATTACATAAATGCACATATATTCATATACACATATACTATATATATATATATATATTATTATATATCTATCGTCCTATATGGAATAGTTTGCGCCTTATTTGTATTTGCGCATACCATCATACCAACCAGTGGCGTAATTTGGGCAAAACATCAGAGGTTGCAAAAATTACTTAGGATGCACTAACCCGTGGAGGCTTTGCCCCCACCTCCCCCCCCCAACATTATAAAATAATCAATGTTGTAACATACGTAATCATATAATTATATTATTATATTCACTATTAATATAAAATACGTTATAAGCAAGTATATATTTTAATTTTTCTTATAATAGGTACCTAAACTATGAATTTTAAATGTTTATTAGTAGGCTTTAGTTAGCTAAGTTAGCTTTAAACGACGTGGTACTTTAGATGAGTCAAATTGTTTTATGACTTCATCGTTATTAATAGTTGACGATCTTTCATGTTCTATTTGCAAAATTCCTAGGTGATTTAATCTGGATTGTCCCATAGTATTTCTCAAGTAGTTTTTAAACAACGAAGGCATGAGAAGCTTCTTTCCCATGATGCTGAATTTGATGGAATAGTTAGAAAAAGCTCATATAATTTTGCCAATGTTGGAAACCCAACTGCATTATCGCCTGATCTCATATATTTAATTTTAGATTGAATAGTATTTTCTTTATTTAAGCTTTTATACATTCTGTTGAATATTTTTTTTTCAGACTTGAGTTCACTTTCATTAAAACCATACATTGTACTAACATCTTCAAATGAAGTGAAGTTTATTGGTTCATTTATACCTTGCAAACAGTTTAAAATATGTTGTTTAACATAATTGTTCTCTAAAAATTTTTTTTCATAGTTAATTAATGACTAAATATTAACTATAGCCTATTTTAATTTTTTTATTAACGAAAACCATAAATAATATGGAAATTTCAGGGGTTGCAAATTTATACTTATGCAACCCCTTCATTAAATTTGGGGTCGTAAGTGCAATTACGCCACTGATACCAACTACCTTTTACTCCTTAAAAGTGCTTATGGTGATTAATATTGTTCATATCCAATGTCCGACGTACGTACCCCACGTACCGACTATGCACTATTATTGTTATTTCGGGTAACGTTAGTCAGTGGCTCCTAGCATAAGAATAATGTCTTTTATATTTTTTTTTGATTATTCTTTTACGACGTAATCGCTGCGTGTTGTATGTTTTTGTAACGCAGTCGTGGAAAGCCAGCGATTCAGTAAAGATTAATGTAATACTATTTTATATATAATGGTGTTTTGGATAATTAAATAAATAAGTAAACTCATTAAAACAATTTGATTTGTGTTGAATATTCCTTAAGTGCAAACTAAAAAAAAATAAATATAAACGACTTCAAATCTGGAACCAAATCAGGACTACGGACGATATCGGCTCAAACCGAATTATTGAACACAACACTATGTTATGCTAAATATAATGTTTTCATGTTTTTATTTCGTTTACTCATACTGTTATTCATTTTTTCTGGTATTGTTTTTCATTTTTCAAAATGGTTTTAAATTGGTTTTCCTGTGTTATTATAAATACCACCTGTTATTAAATTTGTAGAGTTTCGATTTCGATTTTGAAATGGTTTTATCAGTTAGGTATATGAAACCGATTTCAATACCGGCTACAAGCGATGGGAAAAATATCGAGTACCACGTACTGAATGATCGACAATCATATCTACTAAAAAATTGTGCGTGTTGCAATAAGTACGTGCGGATGAAGTTAAAGTTCTTTACAGAGGGTACACCGACGAAAATAAAAGATAATCACCCTACACGGTCGGCATCCGGTGGAAGACACAAGCGTTAAAATGAGATAAAAAAAAATCGTATCATTCGAAAGCAACTAAAATCCTATGTACCACTGTTAAGAGGACGCTATACGGCCATTTGTTGTCTCCGTCTTACAAGCGCGTAACATAGCAAATTTACGCTCAGCAGATTACGTTTAACTCCATTAGTTTAAAAGTTAGAGTGAATCGACCTATTATAAAACTTGATGTTAAGAACATTATCTGTGTTTGTATGTGGGTTTTTTTACGATAGTTAGATTTTTTAGCAGGTTATACGTGTATAATAAATCGTAAATTAAAAATACTCATAACTCTCCTAAAAACTGAGTTATCGTAAAAAACCCACATACAGACACAGAAATGTTCTTACCATCAAGTTTCATAATAGGTCAATTTACTCTAATTTATAAACTAACGTAGTTAAACGTGTTCTGCTGAGCGTAAATTTGCTGTGTTCCGCACTCGTAAGACGGAGACAACAAATATTTGTGTAGCCCTCTTAATACATATTAAATAACAGATAATTAATAACAGATATTAATTTTAGAACTATATCGTTCTAAAACTCCAAACATTTAAACCTAATCGACATATTTATTATCTGATTACCAATATAGATTGTTTACGATAATTAATTATAAGATCGAAAAAATCAACTGATTTATTAAAATTATAATTATATAATTATTATTATTTTCTATTATATTTATTAACACTTTTATTGAGTCAAAAATTTAAAATAACTACTTAATATGTAAAATATTAATTTTAGCGCTAATGATATGTCATTTTTGCATTTTTGGCGCATATGTACATACTACACGTTTTGGCGCAAATTATATGTAATTTTTATACTTTTGATAGTAAAATTTTCAATTGATATTAATTTATTATTATTCTTATTATATGGTTAAAACAAAGATTGTTATATTTTATAAGTTTACTACCATAGAAACCATATTACCATAGAAGTGTCGTGACGGCCGACAGTCACAATCGACCGTGACGGGCGATAATCATTTTCGTACTCTCCGAACTCCGTAAATAAGACTTTATTCTTACTACTATTTATCATAAACATACTAATATAAATAAAAGCATTACAATTTAACGTTATATATAGATTATTCCAATTTTAAATATTATATAAAAGGTACGATTTGTCTTAAACCTTAAGAAATACATTTTCATATTATAACAAATATAAGTAAGTTATAGGTAACTTACAAGTAAAGATGAAACATTAACATTGGCAATAGACATTAATTAAATAATATAATATTATAGGTACCTTCAGCCGGTATTAAAATATATCAGAATAATATGATTACCATGTACTTTGAGAATCGTAAAAATTACCAACCAATTGTTAATAATCAATTAAATATTATTAATTTAGGTATCTATCTAAAGGTGGTTCCTTAGTACAGTGTACTTAGTATTTAAATTATTCACAAAGTCAAGGTAATTATCAAAGTATATCATCAAATTCTGGTATTTTTGATTAATGGATAGTATAACATTATATTTAATTTGAATAACAGGATTTGATTTAATCGATCAAATTAATGAACCGCTAATAGAACACTAATGTATATTTCCAATGATGACATCCCATTTAAAATTAAATATTTGTTATTATGTGATATCTTAAGTCTGAATTTACGTTTATACACATTCGCACAACACTGTGAATTACTGTCGCTCGCCGAGCCTACACGAATTTTAATTTTTTAACGTATTTTAACGAGTTAGGAATAATGGTGAAATCACAATTTGAACATTTAGAGACTCTTGTTTCTAGATACGCTTAACTACATACGTAGAATCAAACAAATTAAAAAAAATGAGTGTACATGCCGAACACTGTTGTGATAACAGAAGTATGCCACGGATTTCACCATTAAATCATTAAAATAGGTACGTAATAAGTTTAAAAAAATTCAAAATTCGTTAAAAGCGCGACAGCAATATGGTTTTGCGTTGCGTGTAAATGTAAAATCGTAAATTTTGGAGAAATATAACTTCCAAAATAATTACTGCCGATCGCTGCAGCACCTACAACGAATTTTGATGTTTTTTAAACTTATTTTACGGGTAAAGAATAATGGTGAAATTAGAATTTGCACAATCAGCGACTCTTTTTATTTCTACAACACATTAAATTAGGACATTAAAAAAAAAAAAAAATAAACAAATATCTGTCTTCATCAAAATATTATTTTTACAGGTACCTACCTACACATCGTAATCAGTATAGGTACTATATGCAACTATCTTGTTTTAACTCACCTATGTAGTTAAGCATGCAAAAACGACGGCGAAGTCAGAATTTGGCGGTAATGTTCTATACAATTTAAATTTTTAGTATTTTCATAGAAAAATCGCTATTATGGGCTAGGTATCGTTCAGTTGGTTTGTGGACGAAACAGAATAAAACTAATAATAATATTAAGTAAAAACGAACAAATCAGTTTTTTTAAATGATTGTTAGATAATTTTCATTCATTATTTTTCAGGTAAATCGTCGTTGATTATACGATTTGTTGAAGGTCAGTTTGTAAACTCCTATGATCCAAAAATTGAAAACAGTAAGTGTTTCTAGAAATTCTAAAATAATTTATTATTATAATATAAATTATAAGTTGAAGATATTATATTTTGAATTCTATTAATTAGTAAATAATTGTGTACTATCTATTTCTTCTTAAATATTTTAAGTAAGTGTATTAAAACATTAAATATATTATTAATACAAAACATAAAAGATATAACATTTTTAAAACTAGATAGGGCTCTATCCCCAGCTCGCTTCGCTTGATGACCCCTTGGGAGATTCACCCCAAGACACATGGATCACATCTCTTTTCATTTTATATTTTAAAATATTGAAATTAAGTGAAATATGTAAAGTACACAACTTTTATTTAATAGAGATGTATTTTTTTTATTATTATTTTATTGTGTAGCTGATATAATCCACAATATGTTAATGGAAATTGAAAAACCATTTAGTTTTGTTATACATTTTTTTTTTTCAATTGATTTTTCCGGTTTATTATTATATATAATTCAGTTTCAAAATATGTTCAATAATATGCTATATTCAAGTAAGTCCAAATATTATTTAAAGACCAATTCCAACTAAGTCCATTCTATAGTTTCCTAAATACGCAGAACACACTCCAGAGTTAATATTTTATACAAGATTTGAGGGTAATATGTGTATAATCATTTTTTATTTATTTAATTTAATTTAATAGTCTAGTATGAATAAAATAATTATCACATCTATTATGATTTATAGTTGAATTGGGCTCATAATGGTTCATGTATTGTGTATGATTATGTTGATGAATTTGATCAACCTTTATTGGCAATATTACTATACTCATCATTTTTATTATTGTATACTATATTATGCATATAATATGATGATATTCATTAAATGGTTCATTGTCATAATTTGTTCTAAAAATAAATTAATAAAAAATAATTGTCAATGTATACATCATATTATATACATATTCCCTATAATATTGTACACCCGTATTTTTAGTATCCATGTTATAAATGTACAATATACCAAAAGTTTATGTTCATACCTACCTACAATTAACAACCAATGCAAAATAGATATAGTTATATTGTTTTGATGTATTCATTCATTATGAATCAATGCTATCAGTTACAACTGTTATTAATGTATTATTATTATTATTTTGTGGTTGTCTCACACATGTATATTGTATACTATATAATATGTATAACTCCCAAAATGGTTTTGATTAGCGTTTTATAATATAATAAATATACTTGAGTGTTATACTTGTATCTTTTGATAAATAATCTATAAAAACTATTAGAAAAATGCATAAGCTTAATAAACTGCTTTTACTTTCTAATCATTAAGTAACTATTTGTTATTTGTAAAAATTATGCAATAAAATGAGAAGTCTTATTTTGTATGTACATAATTTTATATAAATAATTCAATGGTTCATGATTTATAATTTTTAATTTTTATCTTATTGTACAGTTCATTATTTTAATATTTAATACCCCAATTATTATTAGGATATTAAGACTTATAACTACAAAATCACTAAATAAGCACTTATAAAATTAATTACTATATTATGTGTTATTATTTGTCATTATTCATTTACCACAAAATGTGCATCATGGAGTGACAGTTTTCCGATATAACCATTTATTTTTATATAATAGTATAAAAACCACTGAGCGCTGACTTATTAACTATTTATTATTTATGTACAAAATACTATATTATTTTATTATGTCAAATAGTATTTAAATAAATTATGGAGACAGTAGAGCATACTAGAGTGGTGAAAAATACATTAAATTATGAATTTTCAATTATGTTTTTGTTATGAAAATAATATTGAAAACAGACTATAAACATTGCGCAACGTCCTACTTAGCTTCAAAAACCCATACAAACTTGTAGAATAGAAGATGAAATTCTATAGCAGCAAAACGTTGGAAATGTTTGATGGCGGAGAAATTCAGACTGTCTGTTTGCTAAACGAAGGCACAAACGTTTGCAAACATTGGAAACGCCATGATCCAGCATTTGGTCCGTTTACTCAGTTCTAGTAACCAGAACCTTGGGTAACTTTGTTTAATACTTTTGCCGATATCACTATTCGCCGTCACCGATTAACTTTTCATGTCTTACAACACGATCACAAATTTCAACTTTCCTAACGTCGGCGTTCGTACTGCAAAACGTTTTCCGCTATAGAATTTGCTCATAGCAACCATCGGGCATCAGCTAGGTAGTATAATATAACAGTAAAATATAATATTGTCCGTGGGCTGTCGCCGGTGCCGAACGAAGAAACGATATCACGAACTGAGATATTATATCGGGCGACATGGGCGCTTTGAAACGCTCAAACTACAACCGTGACATCACGGAAAATTGGTGTTACGTAATGAGTTGATGCTTACGGTCGCTGAACAAAACGTCCAACGTGGGCGTTTGTTCACTTTCAGTGCTCACGTAAGATTGTAAACGCTTTGAACGGTTCGTTTGGAAGTACATAATAGCGATCGCGGGTAGGCCTAGTCGAACGCGAACGTCGGTGGCGTGAGCTCAGCGACGTTATCAGTTCACTGCGCCGGTTATCAGTTTTTATCTTACGGTTGTCGTCAAATAACGATATAGTGTTATCTCTTATCATTTCACATTTGAGCGTTCGCTTTGGGAAAATAAATAGCGCTCACGCTTTCCCTGCACCACCACCGTAATATCATGTCGAGCGATCGTAAGCGCCGACTCGTGGCGTAACACCTATTTTCCGGGACGTTGTAATTTGAGCGTTTCAAAGGTCCAAGACGAATTATTGTTGTCCGCAGATCTACTTATCCATGAAAATCCAGTACGGTTTGCGCTTCCGGCATCCTGGCCCACTGGCCTAGTCGCATCAGTGATAATGATATTAATTTAACATTCGACAATTCGACATTCGTCCGTTACCACTCGGCCCACGTCGATGAGTAATATCCGCTTGTTAGTTGCATAGACAACAATTGGTTAGTTGTTAGTCTCGGTCGTTCGCTGTAGACGTTCGTTACAATATTTCTCGCAATTACTCGCGTCGTGCGTGCTATATTACCGACTTGCCTAGGTCGTAACTATCAGGTGTATATGAACGGAGTTTTTTTTATCTCGTACGCGGTCTATCCCGATGGGATAAATGGTTCGCCTTGGTGATTAACAACGGTCGAGCCCACGAGCAATACGAACGTTGTACGATGACTCAGTTTCTGCCGCACAACTTGCTAGCGCTTTTCGCGCCCAGGGACCCAATCCCTTACCTGCCACCGTCTTCCAAATTTCCGCACGAAAAGAACACCCGTGGCTATTTTGGCGTCGGGAGTTTTATGGATTTTTTCGAAGTGAGTGGGCATGGACGAACTTAATGTTAACATTTGGTTGAGTCCATCCAGTATTTTTTTGTTTACACCTCTACTTGTCTATTCTAATATTGCTATATTGTTGCTCCACAGGACCCCGAAGACAAACCGCCTAAAACCAAAATTGAAACTAGAGGAGAAAGATTAGAGCGCCGTCGTCGCGAGAAGGCCGAGCAGGTGGCGTACAAGTTAGAACAAGAAATCGCTGCATGTAAGCCCTGCATTGACGCCGTATTTGTTTATACGGCATCTATGGAGTGTGAATAATCATTTTGTCCTTATTCCGTTTCAGGGGAACCACATTTAATTTCAAATGCTACAACAGATCCATACAAAACATTATTTGTCGCTAGAATTGTAAGTAATCTTGTAGTTTGCACAGATTGTAAATTCATTGTTTTACTATTTTGCTTTGGTCCCTTGTGCAAAATTACAATAGCAACAATTTATTTTTAACCCCAATAAACTGTTATAATTTAATACTTCTTATCTTTATACAACTTTAACTTTATTTTATCATACAATAATATTTATGTACTTAATCTATTAGAAGTAAAAAAAACAATGAATACGATTTTGAAATTTTTAGTTTAGCAGACAGAAGCAATATAATATTTTTTTAAATAATTTACTGTTGCTTCTTCATTATTAAAAATATCAAATAGATAACAGAATAAATTTCTTTTTATAAACTTACTGAAAACAAAAATAATATATTTGCTACAACAATCAATATAACACTAAAACACTTATCATAACACCACACTACGTATAGTAGACATACAAAATAAATAAATGCTAAATATTCTAACAACAGAATATTTATTAATGTTGAATATTACTATAAAATATATTAATTTATCATAAATTTTATGATACTGACAATTTTTATATGATATAGAGATCACACAACAAAATTTTCCAATAGAGCAGTAACTAATATACCAAATAAAGAACTATAGCTTAATACCCTAATACATATAGATATTTTTATATTCTCTACCTGTTCGCATTTAATAACTATGAAACTATACCTACCTATTTAGTTTTAATTAGTGAAAGATATATATTGTAGGTAATTGTTTTTAATGCAACTGATTATTTCAGAATTATGATACATCCGAATCAAAATTACAAAGAGAATTTGAACTTTATGGTCCTATAAAGAAGGTAAATTATTGAAACTATTTTTTTTTAATCATACTGCGTTTTGTTTTGACTTAATATTGTATTTTATTTAAATAGATTGTCGTCACACATAATAAGATTAATGGTAAACCGAGAGGGTATGCTTTTATTGAGTACGAAAATGAACGTGATATGCATTGTAAGTACCTAATTAACATTATGATTATTTTTTTTTTCAAAAATTATCCTAGTAATCTCAAATGTAAAATTCTACCAAAATAAATTTTTATTTTTATTAATGTCTAATTTAAGAGTTATTGTTACTAAAAAATTCCAGTTTTCTCATTTAAAGCATTATGAGTGGATCTGTCAAAAGAGTAATGTAAATATTTTGTTTATCTGATTTTGCAAGATCCCATTTTTGATTTTATAATGAATTAGAGACCTGGCTGTTATAATATAATATGTTCCCGACCCTTGTCGCTAATCAGTCATCACAATATCAACCATCCGACCGTTATTTCATGATTTTATCACCAGATTTTTAACAAGAGTGGTAAATAGTCAATATACACGGTTAGAGGGGGAGATGATAATTGTACCTCCCCCCCATCCCCCAAAAATAAGTAGTAAATTAATGTACTCGAATATTAAATATCTCAGCTATAGTAAACTTAGAATTTAAATATACTTTAATCGTGTTTACAAGTTAATAATAAATACCACAGATAAAATACAATGTTTGAGTAGAAATTGATATTTTACATTTTGGAAAAATCATTCCAATGTTTCTAACTTTTTATTCATCAGTAACCATGGTATTATAACTTCTCCTAAACCTTTTTTATCTTCAATTAAGAGAGCATTGACATAAATTGCAATATATTATTAGTTAAATAGTTATGTAAGTAAATACAGCCTGTGGTAAAATAATAAAAAATGTAATACATCTCATTAATTTAGTATAGATCTATGATCATTATACTCATATGATCTACGATGCAGACTGAACATACTATAACAAATGTACTCACTCTTTGCCACAGTTGAATTTCCATTACGCCATGCAAAATTATAGCATACATGTTTTCCCAAACATATTTGGTGGTAACATGAAAGGACAAGGATTGTGTTAACATGGGTTTAGTCTATAATAATATATCCACTTTAAAAGCATTATTGTAACTTTTTACTTCATTTAAAAAAAAGGAAAAATATATATATATTTAAAAAAAAACACTAAGTAAAAAGATCTAATTTTCAATAGCCACTTTGCAACTTAAATATTCAACTTTGCTTAACATTATTACAACTCGCATACATCCAGATAAACTATGAACCCAGCCTTTTATTGTGTTAATTACCGGTTGTTTAAAAAATATTCTGAAGTTATATTTTGTAAATTAGCAAACTGAAATATCAAAATTCGTAAAATAAATGTGTCTAGTATAATCAATTTTAACTAACAATTATTCTGCAAAATTTCAAGTTTTTAATACTAGCCATTTTTAAAAATTACTTTTTAAATACTTGGTTTATATCAAAACTTGTGCGTACTTAAATAAAAACAATGATCTTTAAAAATAAAAGCATTTGGGTATAGTTATAATAATTATATTTTGTTATTGATGCAGTGCACAGTGAACTGTGAAGAGCTCGCTAATTTTAGCTAACCTGTGATCATACATACACGATTTTGTTGATAGTAGACTTGTATGTGTGATAAGCCACAAATAAACAAACAATCATACAAATTGCAAAATTAATTAACCCATCATTCCAATTTTCAATATTTTTCTCAAGTAGGTACATTTATTCCTAACTATACTTATTGGTAAATGGATTATTTACATTTTTTTTTTAAATTTAAGGTTAGGTTAGGTTAAATAATTTATTTTAAATTACATCAGTTAATATACAAAAAACATTAAACAACTTTTGGGACATTACGCAACACAATATCACTAATATCACAGACTATGGTGAACTGTAATGCAATTTGTTTAAATAATGGTATATTTTATATTTTATTTTATTCTACCAAACATGAATAGTATGAATTTTGTGGCAGACAACATGATATTTTTATTTCATTAACACATTCTTCTGATTCTTAATTTTACTTAGTAATAAAATAATTTTGCAACCATGTGTCAGTATTGGCGTCCTACTTAAAATAAAAAATAAAATCAAAAAATTTTGGATTCACTTAGCATTATAAACTGCGCTAAAAAAACAATCTAGGTATAGTAAATAAGCATAATTGATAGGTAGGTACTTAAATATTTAATTTTTTTCTCCAAGATTTAGATTTTTGTTTTTATGAGGTTGGTAAGTCCTGGTTTAATGTACTTTAAATATGTTTCAATATATTGCAAAGACACAATCTGTGAAATTTTTACAAACTCTTCGATTAACACATTTTGTTTAAGAATTTCAATAACTAACCATACATTTTCATTTTTTTTTATGGATAACAACAATTTTATGTAGTCTTGGTTAAAGACTCAGTCTAATTGTTTTCCTCCAACAATTTTTATTATAGCTGCATATAAACATGCCGATGGAAAAAAAATTGATGGTCATAGAGTGTTGGTGGATGTTGAGAGAGGACGCACAGTCAAAGGATGGCTTCCTAGAAGATTGGGTAAATTATTTTTATTTGTAACTATTAAAGTATTAGATTATAAAAACTATAGTAATTTTACATTAATAGATTTTTATTTATTAATTAAGGAGGTGGATTAGGGGGTACAAGACGAGGTGGACCAGAAGTCAATTTGATACATTCAGGTAGGGAAGATAATGAACGAGAAAGGGAAAGGTATGCTCGTAAAATGGCTTTGAGTCATTCCAGAACTACTGAAAGATATAGAGAAAGTGATTATCATGATCGAAACAGAGATTGTGATCGTGAACCTAGACGTCCTCGTAGTAGAGAACGTGAAAGAAAACATCATCGTTCTAAGTCGTATGTAATAAATATATTTATAGTCTACACATACTTATTGAAACCATTTATAAAACTATCAAGTACCAAATACCATTGACCACTAGTTATTAAAGATCGCGCATCATAATTAAAAAAAATTTACATTATCAATTGACATATTTTGTTTAAAATAATGCTTAATTTTTAATTGAAATAAACAGTACTTATTTGATATAAGACCTAACGTTTTTAAATACTTATTTTAAAACTTAATCGCCATTGAATTTAAAGTGAAACTAACATCAGTTTTGAAAATAGAATAATTATTTAATTGTTATATAAACTTATACTGAAATCTAATAAAATTGGTACCTTATCAAATGAAAAGTTGGAACCAATACACTTTACATTAACAGGCACCATTTTCTTTTACAATATTTTTTTAAAACCCTAGGTTTCATTAAGTTTTCAGGATTAAATCAATCCCAACCAAATAGTGCTAAGTGATACTACTTATCATTAAATTATTGTTTAAATACATAACTATACAATATGTTGAAAATAAAAATTAATATATTTTATTTAAGTCAAAAAAAAGTCCATCCATCAATTGGCACTTTAGCTTCACTCCACTTCGTTAATTTTCTATGCAAAAACACACCGGAAAGGTGACAGAGTAGAAACTAATTTTAAAGCATAAGCTCTTAATACAAAAATTACACATTTAAAATTCCATCCACATATTCCAAACAAATATTTTAAGTACTATCAATTAATTTAAAAAAAACATTAAAATAAAGAGTGTCCGGTAAAATGCATTATAAGTTATTATAATTTTACTAAAATATATAAACTTCATTATAGATGTTCACGCAAACGCCATAGATGTCGTAGCAGAGACAGAGAGTATGATGGTGTTGAAGAGCCCCTCGGTTCCAAACCTAAAGATAAGGATCATGATCGTCAAAGAAAAAGAAAACGAAGTCGTTCTAATGACTGTGAACGTAAGAAGGATCGCAAAGAAAGAGATCATCATCGCCGAGACAAGTTAAGTGTAATTTTAATTTTGTGGCAGATTTCGGAACTAAGACTTAATTTTATGATCTACAGGAGTAAAGATCGCCGTAATAAACGCGACAAAGACAGTTCTGAACGTGATGACAAAATTCATATTAAACAAGAGCCTGTTGATGGTTAGTATATTTATTTGAGATTCTGAGCAATTAATTTATTGATTTTATAATGATGTGTTTTTTAATTTTTGTGTTTAGATACACTTAGTAGTAGAAATAATATATGTCTTTTATCTTCAACCTTGAGGTTGGTTTCCCCACTTTTTATTTTATTTTAAATATTACATGTTAAGATGATAGATGATTTATATTTTTAGGTTTATTCAGTTTTAACATGTTGACTGCTATGAAGGATATTTTTATCATTACATTTTTTTGTTGTGAACATGGGTTATGATAGTTTTTTTGTCTCTCATTCAAAGATTGTTTTTGAAACTGTATGACCCCACAGACATTATTGTTTTAATTACCTATTAAATTCAGCCTACCTAAGAAACAAAATTATATATTTAGCAATTTAGAATGATAAAGCCTTAGATTAGGCAATTATATTTTAGGCTATTTTTTAAAAAATCAGGGTCTAAGAAAAATGCACTGACATGACAGTAAAAGTGTTAAGTTAGTTTAAATAGTTTATTATTTTAATAAGAATACTATATAACTGGGACCTACCAAGTTTAACAATTTCTAAAATTACTTAAATAGTTAACTATTGTGAAAATATTTTGTAGCATATATCTACTTATAAATGTTTTCATTTTTAGAATATGATGATTACAATAATGGATATGATAATTACAACAGTCTTCATGATGATTATGATCCAGATAAGGTTAAAAAAGAAGAACCTGATGAAGAAAATTCAAATGGTGGCTGTAACAGTGATGATATTATATGATATGATTTAATATACTGTCTTGTACTATATTGTCTATTTTTAACATACGTAAAATTGCAAAACTTAAAAAAATGGAATCAATAAAGTAATAACTTGTTTAGTTCAATTTTACAAAATGAACTTCTGTTTCTATGTATTATTAAGTGTATTATAAATTCCACATCTGCATTTTCTTTTTCTTAGCTGTAGGCTACTCTTTTACTTAATATGTGGTAAAAAGTTACTAATAACATAATCATAATAAAACATTAATATTGATAAATGGAAGTTTAATCAGTGTTATAAAATTGAACAGTACAATGTATTTTATTATAAAATATACTTATAGTTACTTAATTCATCACAATTACAATTAAATTATAATATTATCATGAAGTAAATTAAATATTTTTTATTGCAATATTATTATTTTTGGGTATTTTTGAAGACTGACTACGTTAATTATTTAGAATTATATTAGTAGAAGAAAATGTTACATTATAAATTTAATTATATTAATAATTTAAGTATGTGTTTATGTAATTGCAACATTTTCCCAATATAATCTAATATAAATAAACGATTTAGTGGTAATATTATTTTCAATTTCAATTTTTGGGAAAACTTATTATAAACATTGATAACAGCCTATACTGGCAGCAACTGCTATAGCTTTTGACTTTAGATCATATCTATAAAATATGTACATTGACAAACAGACATATGGTTGTGAATGCTAATATAACTTATTCCTTCTAACATTTCTTTCAGTTATTGAGTCCTATGGAATTAAAGACATCTCATCTTGTTTTTTTTCCAATGGTGCTAATCAAGCTTCTCATAGCTTAATATTTTGAAAATGTCTTTGTGTAAAGCAAATTTTTGATACCTATTATATTTTGAGTAACAGTAGAATGTTTCAAGTTTCTATACAATGATAATTTGTTTAATTACAACATAATAACAAAATATATTTACTCAACTTTAAATGAAAGTGGTTTTAAGCTCAACTTTTTTTTAATTTCCAGTATTAAATGTTGAAAACTTTATAAGTGTTAAAATTTTAAATGTTATAAATTTTTACCTACAAAATAACTTGCAAATTTTCATGATTTTAATTAATTTTTAAAAATTTGAACTGTTATAAAAAAAATATTATGAGTTGTGTAATTATTATTATTTAAGTATTTCTGATATTTCATCAATATACAAATTATTTTTACAAAAAATAAAAATACAAAACACTTATAACATATAAAAATATTTTTTATAATTATAAACTGTTTATTAAAAAAAATAATTTTAAATACACTTTAGTTGTTAATTTTTGAATTACAGAAATATAACAAAATCATTTTTCTCAAAAACTGGTTTTGCGTACAGTTTCTTGTTTTTCCAAATTTTTATGTATTTTTCTTGATAAATTTAAATATTTTTTAAGAAATTCGAATTATCCAATTGGTATAACTGGTAACGTTACTTTATTTACCTTACTTTTTCAGTTGCCTATGTTAAAAGTAATATGAAAACTTACAATTAACTTATTAATTTCAATTTCTTTATTTTAATATAATATAACTAGCCAGTTATATGGTTTAAAATAAAAAAATTAAATCTGGATTTGATTAAAAGTAACTCATTATTTATTAAGTTTATATCAATAACAATCGGTTAAGTTAAAAATGAACTTTAACTTTTCAACTCGTTTATTTCCAGGTTTGAATATTCTTACTATTATTTTTATTTTTATTTTTTAACAGTCCGTGGCAACGGAGGCCATTGGACGTAACACATACATTTGAGAGAAAAGAAAAAAAGAAGAGAAAAAAAATAAAAAATAATTAAATTATAGTTTGCAATTACATTAGAGCATTAGACATATATATATACATAGAGACAGATAAAAGATATATATATTTTTTTTTTTTTTTAATTTTCAATCTAGAATTTATACAATCTATACTACAAAAAAAAGTACAATAAGCATAATGTATGTTTTTTTTTAAAATTAAGTGCAAGAGCTTGAATGTCTTGAGAGAAGAAACCGTCCAGTGAAGATACTTCGACTTGAATTTACAATTATTTAGGTGTATTCATATTATGTTTACTTTATAAGGTCATGGGGCCATTGTCGTTTAAGTCTTCTGGTGGGATTTCCTGGGATGGATATGGAAAATAGCTTTTTTATATGGGGATTAGGGTGATTTTGAAGGCGATTCCTAAATTTTGAGTAGTATAGCTTGGCTGTATCAGTGACTTAAGGAATGTGAAGATCTGTATGAAGTGTGTGGTTTGAAATATAAGGAGGAGCATTGAGTCGGATGATTTTTGATTGAAATACTTGTATTTTTTTTGTATTTGATATTTTTGCCGTGCCCCAGAGCTGTATACCGTAGAGCCAGATAGGCTTAAGAAGAAGATTATATAATATATGAATTTTGGTTTGAGGGATAATTTTGAGAATTTACCGAGAATAGGTCTAAGAGAGTAGAGTCGTTGATTTAATTTTAATTTTGTTGTGTGTATGTGTTTAGCCCATGTTAGACGTTTGTCGAAGGTTAGACCTAGATATTTGGCTGTGTCGGAGTTTGGTATTGGTTTGCCGTTAATATGTACTGGAGGAGGTTGTCTGTGGCGAAGAGCAAAGGTGATGGTGTGTACAGATTTGTTTTCGTTAATTTTGACGCGCCAGAGGGGGTACCAGTGTGATAGATCATTTAGGTGTCTTTTGAGAGAAGTTGAAACCATGTCAGAATCGGTGTGGGTGGCATATATATATGTTAAGGTGTATGACCGCATGGCAGTAAATGTTGACAGTCACCGGTGTATGTCGACATTCACTAATCATTTTGGTGAATGTTATCAATTATTTCAAATACCTCACAATGCGGACATTTACCAGTATTTGTTGACATGCGCAATAGTTATTTAGTGAATGTTGACATGTGTGACAACGACAACATAATATTATATAATCAAATAGATAGCTAATAAATTCATAAATAAATATAGTTGAACAAATTAATTTTTAATATTTAAGTTTAGGTAGTATAAGTACCTATATGCTTTATTAAGTTTTATTTATTACAACACGGTTAACTATCGTGGCATTTACTGTTACAAAGTATTCCCCCATTCTTACAATTACATTTTTTTTTACAATTGCATCTTACATAACCTTGGCCACCACTAAAATAAACACTAAAATGTTGCGCTCGGTTTAGAATACGCGTCAATACTGACGAAGGTATATTTATATTATATTATCTTGCAAACGATTGACAATCGGATTGTCTCATTATGCGATAACATTACTAACGTCCAAACGTCTCCAATGCATATTGTGGCTGGGCGATAACATCTTAATAATTTTACAAAATAATACAAAAATACCTTTTACATACATTGTGCTTCAAGTATTGTCAACATTTACCAAACGCTGACTGTAAATGTCAACAATCACCGGTGTATGAACGCATTAAGACAATTTCGTAAACATTCACTACGGTTTTTGGTATATGTCAACCTACACCGGTGACTGTCAACATTCGCCTACTGCGGTCATACACCTTAACATATATATTGCTTTGTCGTCGGCATATTCAGCTATTTGAGTATTCGGATTGGTGGGTTGGTCTGCAGAGTATAAATTAAAAAGAGTTGGAGATACAACAGCGCCTTGAGGAACACCAGCTTTTATTGGGGATATACTGGAGTGTTCGGTTCCTGACCTGACAAAGAAGTAACGTTCGTTGAGGTATGATTTAAAAAAAAGGTAGTATGATGGAGGTAGGAACGATTTTAGTTTATAAAGAAGACCGGGATGCCAGACCTTGTCGAAGGCCTGTGCAACATCAAGAAATACTGCAGAAGTGTACAGTTTCTTTTCCAGAGAATAGGCAATAGTATCGGCTAGTCGGTGCATTTGATGGATGGTTGAATGGTGTTCTCTAAATCCAAATTGCGTGTCAGGAATTAGTTTCTTTTCTTTGATGATTGGGTAGATTCTGTTTAGTATGAGTTTTTCTAAAAGTTTTGCAAAGAAAGGTAATAAACTAATTGGCCTATATGAGGAGGGGTTATCTATTGGTTTATTTGGTTTAGGGAAGAGAATGATCGTGGCAAGTTTCCATTGAATCGGGAAATATGAAAGTAGGAGTATTGCGTTAAAAATATGAGTGATGTGTACTATAGCTTTGTTTGGAAGTCTGCGGGCTATTTCGGCTGTTATCAAATCATGACCAAGTGATTTACCTAGTGGAAATTTTTGTATGAATGATTTTATCCCATTTGGAGTGAATGGTTTGGGTAAAGTGTCATTGGGAGTGGGCTATCTAGAAAATTGCGTATTTTGTTTTCTACGGAAGGAATGGTGGAATCGTTTGGGTTAAAGACTTGGGAGAGGTGATGTCTGTGTACTTCTGATTTTTCTTTATCATTTACAGCAAGACTGCCGTCTATTTTTTTGATTGGAAATGACATTGTTTTGATTTTTAAGATTTTTCTAGTGGTTTTCCACAGAGAGCCATCTTTTTCGGTTAAAAGGCTAGTTTGTTTGGCGAAGTCTTCTGAACGTTGTTTCGCCATTTGTCGTTTGAGTAATGTGCATAGGTGATTATAATTTGTTTTATCGGTGGGATATTTTGTTCTCTGCCAGGTTGCTCTGGCACGTCGTTTTTGGACAATAAGAGATCTTAAATAGGTAGGCAAAGAGAGATTACTTTGATTGTAATTATCAATTATTTTTGGTTTACAAGAGGACCATGCTGCATTTTGTATTGTTGATGTTAGATATTGTACTGATTCCTCAAGTTCATTTGGAGATTTTAAACTAACGTTCAGATTAATGTCATTTGTGAGTATCGATTGGAATTTTTCCCAGTTAATTATTCCATTGATTAATGATGGATTCATTAATCTTTTTTGAGGAGAGGTGTCGAGGGTGAGAAGTACTGGTGAGTGGTCTGAGTGTGGATTCGTTAGATTATCTATGATGGTGTTAAATCTGTTCGGTATTTTAAAGACGAATATGTCAAGGATATCTGGTCGCTTTCGGGGTGATGTTGGCCAATATGTGGGGTCTTGGGGTGAAATGATTAAGTAGTTTTTGGTAGTAATAACTTGTCTAAGAGAGTTACCTCTTGGTGAGTTTAAGTGACATCCCCATTGGGTGTGTTTGGCATTGAGGTCGCCACCAACAATAAAGTAATTTCCAAGAGAGTTGAAAAATTGCTCAAATAGTATTGTGGAAATGATTTGGTTAGGGGGACAGTATGCTGCCGAGATTGAGATAGGAGAATGGTCTAAAGTAATTTGTATGGTGAAAGATTGTATGTGGGGTTCGCTAATTTGAGAGACATTATGAAAGAGAATTGTAGATCTAATGATTATCGCCGCTCCCCCGTGTGCGGTACCGTCTGGGTGGTTTGATCTCAGTATTGTGTAGTCGGGTATGTGTATTTTTGTTCTGTTAGTGAGGTGTGTTTCAGATATTAGAGCTGTATCTATACGTTTTTCATGAAGTACAAGTGAGAGTTCGGCTATATGATTATGAATACCATTGGCATTCCAAAGGAGTATGAGCAATGATTTGGAGGTTTGGGTATTATTTGTCATTTTGGGCTGCAAGTTTGGCAAGGACTGTTGTAAGAAGGGAGAGCAATGGATTTATGATAGCTTGGAAGTCACTGATAAATTTAGATAGTAAGGTACCTGTGTCTAATTGATTACTGTTGTTAGATTTTGGAGGTTCCTGATTCGAGGTTACATTTGCATAAGTTCTATTTTGAGAGGGTGAGGGATTGGATTCAGTCGAAGAAGTCTTCACTGTGGTTTTTGGATTGTACTGGTTGTTGATTGAAGTTGATTGGATGGTTCTTGAGTTTGGGTTGCGACGTCTTTGAAGCTCCTTGTGAATTTGGCATCCTTTATAGTTTGCAGGGTGTTCGCCCTGACATAGCACGCATTTGGCGGGTAGATTTCGAGGCTTTAAACATTCTGAGGTGATGTGATGTTCAGCACACCGAACGCATGAACACCGATCTGGGTTTGGTGTTATTGTGTCAACTTCGATTGTTTCAGTTTGCGATAGAACATCAAATCGATTTCTAGAAATAAATAGCTTTTTGTGTCTGTTGGTGTTTTGGGTTAGAGAGCTTGGTTCTGAGGAACTTGAGTGGATTCTTTTCTTGGCTTGATGTGTCCAGCCATCATTATTTGGACTATTTAAATTATTTTGTGTGGGTGAATGGCTCACGTTGGGAATATTTGTCGATAAGTTTAGGCGAGCATCCTGTATAATGGTTTTATTATTTGTATTATTATTATTAATATTTTTATTTTTAATATTAGTTTTAGCTTTTGCATTCGGCGATAGTGGCATGTTTGTCACGGAGACAAAGGTCAGGCACCGCTACGCGACGTACGCGATAACGGCGGCCGTGCGGTGTTCGCGATAACGCGACGGCTGTACGGTAATTAAGACACTGGAAATTTACGAACGAACTTGATTCACTTATATAACAGAATTACCAATAAAATATAGTAATATATTACATTTGTATTATGTATATGTATATATGTATTTATATGTATATGCTACATAATATATATAAACATATATAAATTTGGAAAAATTTGAGCGTCTATGATCGAGATCTCGGCGGTATTTAACGGAGCGACGAGAAGAGGCTTGCGTTAGGTACGGCTGCTCGCGCGATACTAAGATATATATAATGAGATATTGTATAATCTATATTTTCTTCAGTAGTTTGGTTTCTGCAAGGAATTGAGTGAGTTTGAGGATGTTGATGGGTTCTGGGTTGAGTATTTCAGCTAGGTGATCTGACATATGGTATTTTTCTCTTTCCAGGTTAGGTTAGGTTAGGCATTCGGTTAAAATGTGTTTGACGGCGAGGGGGACCCCGCAGCAGGTACAGATAGTAGGATCTTCTTTATTCATTAATTTGGAGTGAGTGATGAAGGTGTGGCCTATTCTGAGACGAGTGATGGCGGTCTCGTGTTTTCTAGAAGTGTTGGGGGGGGAGAGAAAAGGCTGAACAGAGTTCTTAACCTCGTTTAGTTTGGTGGTCATTTTGTTCCATTCGCTTTGACACAGGAGTTAGATGTATCATCCTGGATGATTCTTTTTATGTCATTGTATGAGAAAAGAGCTAATATGGTAGCATCTGGTGACGAGTGGGCGAGTTTGGCGGCCTTATCCGCTTTTTCGTTTCAAAGTATGTTACAATGCCCAGGGATCCAAGTGTAAGTGATGTTTTTGCCTGATTGTTGTGCTATGAAGTGGGTATTCTGAATTTTTCTCGCAATGTCGGATGGTGTGCAATAGTTTTGAATACGGGTAAGAGTAGAAAGGGAGTCGCTGAAAATTGTGGTGTTGCTGTAGTCGAAGTTGTTTATGGTGCGCTCAATAGCCTTGAAGATTGCTAATGCTTCGGCAGTATATATTGAGCAGTTGTTTGATAGTTTCCATTGGAATGCGGTTTCCTCACATATAATAGCCATGCCAACATGTCCATCTTTGCTAGAGGCGTCGGTATATATGTGGGTTTGACGGTATGCTGGAGAACAGATTTCTTTGAAAAGATTTTTGTAAATGCTGGGGCAGGTGGAATTCTTAGGGAATCTGTGAAGGTCGAGGTTAATATTCATACTGAAATGCCATGGAGGATAAAGAGGGTCATCAAAGTGTATTAAATTTTCGAGATCGTATTTAACATAGTAGTTGTTGAAGAGGTATTTTGGATGATGTGTAAGAGCTTGGGGTGATCTAGATATTCTTGCTGCTAATTTGGCCGTTTGTTCTTTCCATCGCACATCCAGGGACGGGATTCCTGCAATGTTCAGGATGCTTTTGATGGGGCTGGAGCGGAAGGCACCAATGGAATTCTTACTATTGTTCTGTTCTTATCTAGAACAATACATTATGTTGATACCTTTATTATATTTTTACACTACTCTTGTGATGACAAATTTGTTTCACGGCGTAATGTATAGGCAATAGGTACATGTGTGCCTTATATTATATCATTAAGGGGATTCGATACCGATCGTTTTAAAGAAGCTGAATATAGACAATTTGAAGGCAATTGCCATAGTGCGTGCGTGCGTGGCTTATATTTGTGTTTGTAGTAAACGATCATTAGAGGGAGTGCCTCCGCCCGCTCACATGGACTACTACAGCCCAAGAACGGGACACTTTCGCACGCGCAGTCACATGTTAAATTCGCACCGTCCTGCACTTGATGAACATTATTTACTATTTTTTGTTTGTCTAAAAGTATCAATCTTTTGCCAACTGTACAGACTGTTCTAGTAGTCAGAAACAAATTCCGAAAACATGTTTGAATTCGCCATGAAGTTTAATTAAAAACGATTTTCTCACATTTTTTTTACCTCAAAATTTTTATTATTTTAAGTCTTAAAACTTAAAATTTCAAATTAAATTTTGAAGAGTTTGAGTGATCATTTTTAAAAAAGTTGAAAAGTCGTTTTCAAGTTAACTTCATGGCGAATTCAAATATGTTTTCGGAATTTGTTTCCGATTATTAGAACAGTCAATAGAATTGGTAAAATATAGGTATATTTAGGTAGAAAACTCAGCCGTGTTGAATCCGCTTAATGATGATCAGATGAGGATAGTCGGATAGAATAGTAATTGGTAAGTAGGTAGTTATAAACGAAATATGATCTAGTAAAAAGAAGCCTATTAAGTTAGGTTAGGTTAGCTAACCTTTGTAAAGAATCCAAATCAATGAGGATGATACTTGAGGCACTTGCCCCAAAAAACTTATTTAAAAAAAAAAATTTACAAAGAATTTTGTAAGTCTCATATATGTATATAAATATTATAATGTGTATATATAATTTGTAATCCAATATTATGTCATAAAAAATTATGTTTGATTTTTGTTGCTACTAAATTTATTAAGGGTCCTTTTTATAGAATATTTAAGGGGTAACAATAGGCAATTTCTAAACTCATCGTAGCCGCTTAGGATGTATATTATATTATTCGTTTATGGTTAGTAAAGTGAGTGGGTCAATGGATACCAATGAAAGCCACTCTTGAACACACATGCACGTTTCAACAACTCCATAACTGACCATGAACCATGAAAGCCGTGCCTTTAGAGCATCTAACAATTTGATGATAATGTATATTCAAGTACACCATAACATATCGTCAGTTAATAGGACAACTGACGTAACCCTCAAAAATGAAATTTTACAGGAGGCACTAAAATAAAGTTATTTTGTAATCCTTATGACCTAAATCGTTGAATTTTTTTTTAAAAGACTTGAGCTTGGTATACCTATGTATCAATATTATGCTAAATACGCTAAATCAAATGTAATTTATTGTATATTACTCCAAAGTTGACTGGCCTGTTGGATACATTACTTGGCGTTTCATAATATTAATTATTGTGGTTAATGTTTTTTATGGTGATAGTTACAATTGACACACAATAAAAAAAAAATTCCAAATAATGTAACCCTCAATTAATTTTTTTATTAAATTGTACCTATACAATATTAATAATTATAAAAAAAAAATTAATTACAAATAGTTAACTCATCTGTTGACTCAATAAAAAAAATTTAACACAATATTATGCCAATTAAAATTTAAAATAATATAAAAACAGTTTAAGATTAAAAACAATATAAATAATTATTAAAAACAAAATAATAATAGTTACACTTTTGACTCAATACAAAATAAAAATAACATAAATAATTATTAAAACCAAAATAATAATAGTTAACTTTTTGACTCAATACAAATTATTTAATATTTAACACAATACCTATGTTAAATTAAAATTTAAAATAATATAAAATCAGTTTAAGATTAAAAACAATATAAATAATTATTAAAAACAAAATAATAATAGTTAGACTTTTGACTCAATACAAATTAAAAATAACATAAATAATTATTAAAAACAAAATAATAATAGTTAACTTTTTGACTCAATACAAATTATTTAATATTTAACACAATATTATGTTAATAAAATTTAAAATAATAATATAAAACAATAAACATTTTTCAATACTCGGTAGGATCAGTCTCTAAAACAATATTATTGTCTTCTTCATCAGTCTCTCCTAACACATCATCTACATTTTCATTTCTTTTTAATGATTTAAATTCTTTATGATACCTATTAGGTATCACACCACTATTGCAAAGTTTTATAAAATCATTATACTTTGCCACTGATATAGGCAGTTTGTTGTTGAACGGTGGTTGGAGTTCTAGGGTTTTATAATTATTTCCTTTTATTCCCCTTCGTTGTTTTGGTTGTTGAATTGTAACTTGTTTTTTTTCTGAATCTAGATCATAAGAAAACTGCAAGGTAATAGTAGAAGATTTTTTGAAAAATGAAACTATTTTTATTTCATTAACTTTTATTTTTTGACCATCATCGGTTTTAGTTAGTTTTGGAACCATAGCTATCTGAAGCTGCTTATAATCCATAAAATGTGTATGATTTAAGAAAAACACTTCATAAGGTTTTGGTTTGTTTCTGGAGTTAACTATTATTGTCGGCCATTCCGATGGTGCCCAAACAATTTTTTTTTTTAAATTTGACTCTATTGTAGAATGAACAGAGTCAACTGGCATATATGTGTGACCTGGTTGTAAATATGTAATACTTACTTTGTTAATATTATTTGCTTTTTTATTCATAAACCAAAAAATTGCAGCAAAAACTACATTATTTTTATTCTGACCTGGACAGAAGTCACAAAATAATGTTAATGTTTTAACAGTTTTCCGATCTTCAACAATCGTTAAACATTTATCTATAGTGGTACAGATTTCATTTGAACATCGCATACCATCTTGTTCTCCCCAAATGAAACAATAACCGTTTTGAGTGCCACTTTCATAGAATGTTTCATTAAACATGGTATATTTTCTTGAATAGAATAATAACATGCTATCTCCATGTGGGGTATTTAATATTTTTTGTAAGTCAAAACTAGTACATAAAAATGAACTATCAGTTTTAGATTTATCTTGAGCTGCAAGGTGTACGGATTTAGATAATTCAGCATTATGAATATGTTTATCAAACTTGTCTTTTTGAACTTCAGATAAATTGTCTTGCCCTATATTCTTCATACTTTCACATATGCTACATTTGTCTTTTTTTGGTGTGTGAAATCCAATATTGAATTTAGTGGTGAAAACATTTCTGAAAACTGTTTCACTAACTGGAATTTTTTGAGGATTAGATGATTCACACTGTATTTTATACCCTCTATATACAGCAGAAATATTTTTACTTTCTACAGGCAAATATTTTTTAGAAGTGCTAGACCTGCAATAATGAGATGGGACTGCAGGTAGTTCTTTAATAAAATTTTCAATATGTCTTATATCATCATCACTTGTTTTATTGTGTGGTGTTTTTTTACCACGGTTATCTCTTTTAGCTGTCAAAATATCTGTTTTGTTTACATTAGTATATGTTAAAAAAGTTTGTGATATATTTAGAGTTTTTAAAAGAAATTGTTGGCAAACTTTTGTTACAACACCTTCAATTGGGAGAAAATATGAATTAGAACAAGATTTTTTAATAATAGTAGAAGCTGAATATCTTCTTTTTATTTTTTCTGTTTTTGTTGCTGATATTAGAAAATCTTTCCTTTGCTGACTATCTAGTTGGTAATAAGAATCAAAAACATCTTGTCTATTTTCTTCACTGATGTAACCGCAAGCATTTTGACATTTTTTTGAGATGCATGGGTTTGGTAGAACTGATTTTTTTTTAACTAAAGTCCCTTTTATAGTTTTATAATCTTTTCCTTTAATTCTAAGTTCTTACCCTTTAATTTTTTTTTGTAAGCACTTGTACCAATTTGTAAATCATTATAATTTTTGTCATTGCCTATTTCAGTTTCAAAATCAAGATTTTCCTCAATCATTTCTACATCAGCAACTCTATCAATATTATTATCATTATCATTGACTTCATTATTTAAAATAATATTATCATAATTATTGTTGGCATTGTCCATTCCAATCTCATAACTAAAGTCTTTTTCAATAATTTCTACATCTACTGTATCAATAATACTACCATTATTATTAACTTTATGATTTATACTATTATCATTATTACTGTTAACATTGCCCATTCCAGTTTCACAACTAAGGTCTTCCTCAATAATTTCTAGATCTACTGTATCAATATTATTTGTATTACTATAATAATATTGATCTGAATTTTTTATTGCATTAGTAGTACTGTATTCAGCAGGTATATTAATTACAAAACATTTTTGAGGAAGAGTCTTAGAGTTATGATTAATAACTTGTTCATCATGACTAAATACAACTTTGGTATTTTCATTTATTGTTAATGGAAATGGAACAGTTTTATTTAACCACTGTTTTACATAAGTCATTTTTTCGTCATCGATGTTCTTACTATTTTTTACTTTTTTTTTACTTACATTTCGATGACTATCGGTTTGTATAGCATCTTTAATTTCATTACTCGGTAATAGATTCATGATTTTAATTGCTCTATTGAACTTTTTATTATTATTCATTATTAAAAATTGAAAAACTAGACTAAGAAGTAAGAAGTAAATACTAAATACTGAATTTAATATTTATGAAATATAGATAAGTGATTATTATGGGCACAGGCCGATGGCCATGATCGATATGTCCGTCAAGTTGGCACCGGCACTTTCACCAAACAACTCAAAATTGGTATCCACATTTTGCTACGAATTTGCTACATTTTGCTACACTATTTTTAGAATTTGCTACAGTTAGGTTTTTCCGGAAATTCGGAAACAAACATGCCGGTGCTATCTTGACGTAGCACCGGCACTTTCTCCAAACAAGTCAAAATTGGTATCCACATTTTGCTACGTTGTTCTTGCAATTTGCTACCCCCTGATTTTTTCAGGGCCCTATTCACGTGGCCGCACAACGTACACGAAGTTGCCCCCCCCCCACTTTGTGCAAATTTTTTCGGACAAAGATATTATACAGTACTAAACACGAAGTTATTAATATATAAATAATATTGATTTGACGGAGTACGGGAGTATTTTATTTACGATAGCCACTAACCTAACCTAACCTAACCAGTCAAATCCATGTTTATGGGATATGAGTGATGTAGTAAACCCAAAACCTATAATACGTTTTAAATTTAATAATATAAAATACATAAATTATACAGGTAGTATAATTTATGAGTAGTAACGTAGGTATTAATATAAATGACTAGTAGACCTAAATAGCGGGATATGTAGATCAAAAGGTGAAGACAACAAGTTGTTTCACCGAGTCACATAATAATGCAATATAACAATATTAGGGATATTAATAAACATCGGCTAGTATATTAAATTATGCATTCGACGTAATTTATAATAAGTAATGTTAGATATCAATATACAATATAAAAGGGGCTTAAATAGCGGAAAGCGTGGATCAGAGGTGAGAACAACAAGTTGTTTCACATAGGCTTATAATAATGCAAGTCGACATTATTAGAAGTTAATATTAGAATACATTATATCACGCCACCGATAGGCCATTGTTAGAGCTCATATAAATAGGAGTAACGCACCTACCATTACTTAGATTAGGATCATCACTCTTGTAAGGCTTATGCTCGTCGTGGACTTTGTTACAGCCACATCGCCGCGAGTATAAGTCTCCCCAGTACTTAGTTTTTAAACTATCTTCAATTGTACGTTTAATTTAATAAAGCTGTATTAAGTATTTAAAAGTTGTGTCAATTCTTTAAAACGTAACATTAAATTATAAGTGCTATCCTTTTCTCAAACAACATCTCAAGACTGGCGACGAACGTGCGACGTCGTTAAATAATTAATGTACTAGTGAACAACGTGTCCTGCACGGCGATCACTACACGAATTTGGTGTCAGGTGTGGGGTCATTCAAATCGAATGAAAAAATTATTGATCCTTCAATAATAAGTAATTCGAGACCCACCGACGAACCACGTTCAACATCGGTCGAGGGATCAAGCCAACTGTAGACAGCAGTTGGATCAGCGGTCATTTCCAGAGGGGAAGAGGCCAGTTCGAGGGACAACGTCCACGGAACATACCAAGCCAGCAGAGCTTGTTCACGGAGTGCAGCCCACGGGGAAGTTCCAAAACGAAGCCAAGCAGTTTCGAGGGGCGCATTCTTCACCTCCGACGGAAAATGAAAAAATTGTAAGTTATTATTATTACAGTATATACATTTGTCAAATCTGTCGCGAGTTAGGTTACTCACTCGTAAATGATTACGAGGAGTAAAGGGTTAAATATAGACAACCCAACGGTAGAACCTGAACAGAGTGATTCAGTATTAACAGGCACTTTCGATTCAACAGGCGAATCAAGTGAGAATCTGATAGATTTAAATCAGACTTTTAGGGCTAATTCTGTACACTTATTAGATTTATCAAATATGGCCAATACGTTAGATTTTATAACAGCATTGAAGTTCATTCCCGAGTTTGCAGGCGGAAGCGAAAACGATCTTGCATCGTTTATTGCTAAATGCGAATTCGTTTTCTCAAAAATACCCGACAGTATGAAAACCGACATATTAGCGGTAGTACTCACCCAGTTAAAAGGGAAGGCTTTTGAGGCAGTGAGGTATAGGGAAATTACAACATGGGAAGAATTAAAGTTACATCTTAAAACCATATTTGCTACATCACATTCGGTACAATATTTACAAATGCAATTAAGTTCTATGAAACAAGGGCACACAGAATTAATATAAGATTTTTCGCAACGAATAGAGAAAACCTATCATGAGTTGACACACGCGTTAACAATAGGGAAAACGGCTACCGAGTCAAAAATAATCGCGCAAACAGTACAGTCGCACGCGCTCAGCGTATTTACGTCAGGCGTTTCACAAAATATTCAGATAATTCTATTAGCGCGTAATATTGATAGTTTCGAGGAAGCCGTGTTAGTTGCCATGGAACAAGAAAAAACGTTCACAAATCAGGCGGGTCCGAGTAAGGGAACAGATAATAGAAATAATTATAAAGGAAATAATAGAAATAATTATTCTAAAAACAATTTTAAACCAGGCGGTAATACAAATATCGATAAAAGTAAAATTAAGTGTCACCGATGCGATAAGATAGGTCATTACGCTAATGAATGTAGGACGCCGGAACAATACTTACCAAAGAAACCCGAAATTAAAAAGGAGTATACTGGTCAGATTAAATATTGCAAATATTGTAAATTAAAAAATCACGACATCAGTGAGTGTCGAAAAATAAAATATAGAACGGAGGGGGAGCCTCCTGGGAATTCTAGTGAATCGGATCAGGACCAATCCGTCGGCGATTTAAAAAATAACATACGCGTAGTCACACCGATAAAATCCGAGCATATTCACTGTAGGTCGAATGATTTCGTTCAAACAGAAAATAAATTTTTAATTGATAGCGGGGCCGATATGAACATTATAAAATTATCGGCACTTAAGGAACACGTTCGGGTAAGCGTAAAAGAAAGACGGAACATTAAAGGCATCAGTAGTAATACTATAGCAACAGTAGGTACTGTTACCGTGCAACTTTTCATAAAAAACCAGAGTTTCAACGTAAAATTCGACATCGTTTCGGACAAATTTCCAATACCAGAGGCGGGAATATTGGGTATTACGTTTTTAAAAAGTAATAAAGTAATAATCGATTTAGAAAAAGAATTATTAATAATACCCGATCCGATAAACGAAATTAAAGTCGAAACAATAATTATACCTGCACGTAGCAACTGCGTGTTACAGGTCAAAAGCGATGAAATAATTAATTCAAAATTCGTAGCTATTGAAAAACAAGCGATAAACGAAAATGTAATAATTGCGAATAGCTTGAGTCCGGTGTTAGACAATAAAATAATAAGTAATATTATTAACATATCGGAACAATCATTTATTATTAATGAATTAACAACAAGTAATTTGAAATGGGAACCATATACAGAAAATATATTTATGATTAACGATAAAGACGTAGGAATAAGTAGAGGTCACTCGGGTCGAATAAAATTATTAAACGATTCAATTAAAACCGATCATTTAAATAATGAGGAAAAACAAAACATTGTAGGTATTTGTAATGAATATTCTGACATATTTTACCTAGAGGGGGACCAATTGACAGCAACGGATGTTGTCACGCATAAAATTAATACACCACGGTTAACAAAAGCGATAAATATTCGTCCGTATCGAATACCATGGGCTTACCAAACAGAAATTGAGAATCAAATTCAGGATATGAAAAAAGATAATATAATACGAAACTCTGTATCGCCTTTTAATTTTCCCTTAGTAATAGTGAAAAAGAAAAAAAGCGAGGACGGACAGCAGAAGCTGAGAGTTTGCGTTGATTTTAGGAAATTAAACGAGGTCACGGATAATGAAGCATATTGCTTACCAAACTTATTAGACATCTTGGAGTCTCTAGGGTCATCTAAGTACTTTTCGACTTTAGATTTAGCTTCGGGATACCACCAGGTAAAGATAGACGACGAGGATATCCACAAAACCGCGTTTTCTACGAAATCGGGGCACTATGAGTTCTTACGCATGCCATTTGGGTTGAGCTCGGCTCCGGCCACGTTTACAAGGGCGATGAAATCTATATTAATGGGTTTGGAAGAAATATGTACGGCATATCTCGATGACATTGTAGTACATGGGTCAAGTTTAATAGATCACGGGAATAAACTAACAGAGGTGTTCAAACGGTTAAGAACACACAATTTAAAATTACAACCGGGAAAATGTGCATTCTTACGCAAGGAAGTTCTGTACTTAGGTCACATAATTAATGAGACAGGGGTCTCGCCAGATCCGAATAAATTAAAATGCATTAAAGAATACCCAAAATTAAATAATGCAAAAGATATAAAGTCGTTTCTCGGGCTACTTAATTACTACAGGCGATTCGTAGACAACTTCGCTAAAATCGCTAAACCACTTACGAATTTATTAAAAAAAGACGTACCATTCGTATGGACGGACTCATGCGAACATGCGTTTGAGGAGCTGAAACAAGTTTTAATGAACCCTCCGTTATTAATTTATCCAGACTGGGATAAAGGGAATTTTAATTTAATGACAGACGCCAGTCAATATGCGATCGGAGCGGTGTTGTCACAAGGTGAGATTGGTGCGGACAGACCTATTGCGTACGCGAGTAGGACATTAAATAAGGCCGAAGTGAACTATAGTGTAATACAAAAAGAACTTTTAGCCATAGTGTGGGCCGTGAAATATTTCCGACCATATTTGTATGGACAAAAATTTAAAATAATTACGGACCACCGACCACTTACATATTTATTTAATATAAAAGACGCATCTTCACAATTAATGAGGTGGCGGCTGCAGCTTGAGGAATATGATTACGAAATTGAATATAGGGCCGGGTCGTTACATTCAAACGCAGATTGCCTATCACGTATACACGTAATCTCCGATACTGAACCACGGTCGTACGAGACTTTTTCACAGCACGTTGCTAGAACACCTATTTTTAATACGAAGATCACAGAGGTCACGAGTAGTATACGTAATTGCGGGATATCAGAAAATCTCATATTACCAATAGCGGGGGACTTTATAATAACGCACGGCGGAATACGTGATGTTTTCAGTAAATATGAAATTCCGACGCAGACGCGTTTTATCGACAATAACAAATTCATTATAATCAATAAAGATGATAGACTAATCGTAATGTATAAAATAAAAGAAACCCACCTAATAGAATTAACGGGGGAACAATATTTTAATGCCGTTAACGAAATAAAAACATTTTGCGTAGAAAAAGATTTAAAAGAGTTTTCGACAGTCCGTTTCGAAGGGCAGACGACTCTTACGAACTTTGATCAAATACGGGCTATGTTTAGATATTTATTCAAAGAAACAGACATCAGTGTAACGATATACACGGAACAAAACTGGACTACCGAAGAGCGGGAGCGTATAATATATGAATACCATAACACTCCAATGGGGGGGTCATTCCGGGATATCGCGCACCGTAAAACGGTTGCAGGCTCAGTATAATTGGAAAAATTTAAAAAAATATGTAAAAAAATATATTAAAAATTGTGACGTGTGCCAAAAGAATAAATCGCACATAAAAACGAAACAACCTATGCTAATTACGTCAACGGTAACAAAGCCTTTCGAGCGTATATGTCTGGATATAGTAGGACCGCTACCGATTACGTCAGAAGGGAACACACATATTTTGACTCTACAGGACGAGCTTTCGCGATATTCTTTAGCTATCGCGCTAGCTACCACCGACGCAACGTCAGTGGCGAAGGCATTTGTCGAGCACTTCGTGTGTATTTTCGGTATTCCGACTTCAATACTCACAGATTGCGGCACCAATTTCTTATCCGACCTATTTAAGAGTATGTGTAAGCTTCTAGATATAGAGAAATCTAAAACTACTCCGTGGCATCCTCAGACGAATGGGTTTTTGGAACGTTCACACAAAACCCTAAAAACTTATCTGCGCAGTTTTGTCGATAAGGACAATAATTGGGATAGGTTATTAGCATACGCAATGTTTTGTTACAACACCACAGTACACACATCGACGTCGTATACGCCATATGAATTAGTATTCGGGCGGAAACCGAATATACCGTCGTCATTTCACAGAGAACCCGAAGTTCAATATAATTACGATAATTACGTGTGTGATTTAAAACGAATGATGCAGGAAGCACATAAGGTGGCACGTGCCAATTTAATTAAAAAGAAAGAGAGCAATAAAAATTACTACGATAAAAACACGCATGAAATTAGAATAAACGTAGGGGACAAAGTCCTAATAAAAGAACATAACAAACGCAATACGCTGAGTAGAAATTGGACGGGCCCATACGAAGTATTAGAACTGCATGATAACGAAAATATCACGGTTAATAAAGGTCGAAAGGGTTACCGTATTCACATAAATAATGTTAAATTATTTTACGAAACAGAATTATAAGATGATAAATAAATAAATCAAAATACATAGTTATTTTATTGTAGAAAAATAGTTTTAATTTGCGGTAACAGGAATTATGTAAATGTACGGACGTAAAATATACAAAATGTATTTTTGATTACATTATAAGGTTCTATAGATACGAAAAATTAATAAAAGAATTTTAGGACTTTGTGGTTTTCTATCTGTTCGGGTATGATTAATTATAATAACTCTGTTACTTTTCAAAAATGCGTGAATAATATATAAGAATAAGTTGTAAATAAGTAAATGAATTTAGGGTAAATATACTAGTAGAAATTTTACAAAGTGCAAGGACGGGTCAAATTCACCCTAGCTTAATAAACACTCAAGCGCTACTTAAACAATTTAGGAATATAAAATTAACACTACCTAGTGGAACCAACATGCCACTGGAGGTCGATCTAAATAATGTATATGAACTCGTTAAGATATCAGATTTGACAGTGTACTATAATAATAATAACATTGTTTTTATTTTAAATATTCCTTTAGTATATCAACATGATTTAAGTTTATATAAATTAATACCGCTACCAGTGTGTTAACTGGTAATAAAAAAAAAAAATGTGTATATTAAAATGTATATTAGACCTAAGCATGATTTTCTAGCTGTCACGAAATCAAAAGAACTATACTCAACTTATGATAATTTTAATCCAACTTGATCTATCCCAAATTAAAATGCAACCTAAATTAAAAAAAGGGGAATGATAAGTTTTTTTTTTTTTTTTAGAAAGTCAGGGACTTTCATCGTAGAGGGGAGGGATGTAGTAAACCCAAAACCTATAATACGTTTTAAATTTAATAATATAAAATACATAAATTATACAGGTAGTATAATTTATGAGTAGTAACGTAGGTATTAATATAAATGACTAGTAGACCTAAATAGCGGGATATGTAGATCAAAAGGTGAAGACAACAAGTTGTTTCACCGAGTCACATAATAATGCAATATAACAATATTAGGGATATTAATAAACATCGGCTAGTATATTAAATTATGCATTCGACGTAATTTATAATAAGTAATGTTAGATATCAATATACAATATAAAAGGGGCTTAAATAGCGGAAAGCGTGGATCAGAGGTGAGAACAACAAGTTGTTTCACATAGGCTTATAATAATGCAAGTCGACATTATTAGAAGTTAATATTAGAATACATTATATCACGCCACCGATAGGCCATTGTTAGAGCTCATATAAATAGGAGTAACGCACCTACCATTACTTAGATTAGGATCATCACTCTTGTAAGGCTTATGCTCGTCGTGGACTTTGTTACAGCCACATCGCCGCGAGTATAAGTCTCCCCAGTACTTAGTTTTTAAACTATCTTCAATTGTACGTTTAATTTAATAAAGCTGTATTAAGTATTTAAAAGTTGTGTCAATTCTTTAAAACGTAACATTAAATTATAAGTGCTATCCTTTTCTCAAACAACATCTCAAGACTGGCGACGAACGTGCGACGTCGTTAAATAATTAATGTACTAGTGAACAACGTGTCCTGCACGGCGATCACTACAGTGACAAGGAATATAGTAATCGGGAAGTAAAAAAAAAAACATGGTATCAAATAGCCAAAAATATATTTTCCAATTGGGAAGATATACAGATCGGTGAACAAAAAGAAAAACGTAAGTGAATAATTTTAATTTTAAAAATATGGAATATACTATTTATGAACATAGAATAAGTACCTAATTTATAATTCAAATTTTTAACACCATACCACATGGATCTAGTCTAAATAATATTATATAACAATAACGTTTAACTATAAATATTATAATAATGATATGATATTATTAAATAATTTATTGTATTAACTTGTAATTAGTATTATGCTTCCCGATTTAAAAATAATTAAATCCTGTTATTTTGCCACGGAACACTTCTAACTTCACTTAAGAAGTACTGGTCGAATTGGTCTCTAACTTGTTGTCCAACTAAACTTCTAGATGCAGTTCCTCGTGGTTCAATAGCTAACATGTTATCACAGTTCAAAGTGTCTTCAAACGAAAATCCGTCTCTCCGTCGTATATAATTATGGAGAACTGTAGCTGCTTGAACTATAATACTTACAAAATCAGGCCCTACTGCAATACACCCATAAAAAATTTCAAATTTTCTACATAGGATTCCAAAAGCGCACTCAACATTTCTTTCAGGAATTATAATTTTTTTTATTCATATTTTAAAATAATAAATAATTAAACAAAATGTTGTTTTTTTATTATCTACCTAATAAAATTGGTTATTTTTTTTGTGTGTACAACGTGATAAGTAGTCGAGATAATGCTTCAATTTTCAACTTCAATATTACAAGAGGTAAAAATTAAAAGCTATCAGTAGAATTTTCACGCAAAATTGATTTTGTTTTTTTTTCTTTAAATCTCAATACAATTTTTTTTGGTGATTTGTGAAGATTGTAAATGTAATATAAGGCTCCTAATATATCATTACAATGGCATTTGAAAAATATTAAAAATATATAGTCACAATTTTTTTTTTTTATAAGCATTTCAATTTCGAATTTTGACAAAATAAGTAAAAATCATGATAATGTGAAAATTATCTTGAGTTAGAAATGTATAAAAAATTTTCTTTTTAAATTTAAGATAAAAAATATAATGCAATAGGTATTCCTCATAAATTTGTCCATTTTTATCAAAAAAGTAAAATTCAATTTTTATGAGCGTTTGAACTTAACATTTTTACAACTTGATATCCCAAATATAGCGATTTTCTTATTTTATTGTAATAAAAACGAATAACTACCTATAGATTCATGAAATTTACGATAAAAATTATAAAAAAATTTGAGCTGTTTATATGGACATTGTAATTTTTTTTTTGGTTTTTTTGTCTATAAATAGGAATAAAATAGTATTCACTTGCCCGCTAGGTTAGGTTAGCAAAATGTAGCAAAATGTAGCAAATTCGTAGCAAAATGTGGATGCCAATTTTGAGTTATTTGGAAAAAGTGCCGGTGCTGGGAAATTTTCTATTTTCCGGTATTCCGGAAAAACCAGGGGGTAGCAAATTCCAAGAACAACGTAGCAAAATGTAGCAAATTCGTAGCAAAATGTGGATGCCAATTTTGAGTTATTTGGAGAAAGTGCTGGTGCTGGGAATTTTTCTATTTTCCGGTATTCCGGGAAAACCAGGGGGTAGCAAATTCCAAGAACAACGTAGCAAAATGTAGCAAATTCGTAGCAAAATGTGGATACTAATTTTGACTTGTTTGGAGAAAGTGCCGGGGCCAACTTGACGGACATATGATCGACGTGATCAATTATTATCTATTCTTTGTCTATCTATGTCCGTTATATTATACACCACATAATACCAACTTCACCGTATTAAATTATAATGTTATCACATAATCAATTATATCACTCGATTAGTAAATAAAACAACCGTGTTATAATAATAAAATACTAAATTGATAAAAACAAAATTCAGTCAATAAATTAGTTTAAGTGGGATACACTAATTGGCCAGTTCAACTGTATATTCGGTATAAGTTTTGTATAGGGTTACGTTGTAGCTTACACTAGTTGGCCTACAAACATTTAATTGAATACACAATTTTGGGTAAACCTCATGGCTTACATTAAAAAAAATAATTTATAAGTGAATTTTAGGTTAGAAAAATCCTTGTGAGGTTTACAATATTTGGCCAAAATGGATATTTATATCTATATAATTCAATTCAATCAAAACATCAATTTCGTAAAAAGTGAGGGTTACATCAATTGTCCTATTAACCGACGATATGATAAATTGAATATATTAATACGTTTTTATAATCTGAAATTTATGTTATTAATTCAAACTTTGAATTAAAAAATTAAAAGACCTTATAATTGTATTGTAGGTATTTGGTATTTTCATAAATACTTATAAAGAATGGATGGGACATCGGTCTTGTAAACTGAGAACCGGTGGGGGGGAGGGGTGGGGGGCTGAAGCCCTAGCTACTGAATGAAACGTTTATATAAGTAATACCTAAACATTTTTTTAGTACAACATATAGGTATATCGTATATTGCGTACTTAATTACAATATTGACAGAAAATAAAACTTGCTAAATATTTTTTTCAAATGTGCTATTTCATCTACTTATAATAGTTGTATTATATTTATAATATATAATATACATTATACTTATACACCACATAACTGTTAGTAAAACAATAGGAATTATTAATACTGTAATAGTATGGCTTTAGAGCAACAAGTAACAACAAAATAATATAATTATAGACAAATTTTTATTTAAAAAAATGTACCTGGCCGCCGCGGCCTGCCCACCACTCAGTGATACTGTCTATTTGTGATAAATTGATAACTGATAACTTATTACTTATTAGTTAGTATAGCCCGTATAGGCATATAAAATATGACGTATGTATGTAAGTCAAATGGTATATCAATATGAGCTGGAACAATAGACTCCGTAATAAGAATGCTTATTATTCTTAGTTTTTGGTAGGTATTATGGTTTATGGCTACAAGTCTCTAATGTACAATGATAATAAAAATAATACCACAACATATAAATTTTATTAATTTACGAATTACATAATCATAAAAATACGAATACAAATTTTGCATCATAAACTATAATAATACTGATAAAGCTTAAAAAAAATTTAGGAAATGTTTGGGGGGGGGGCTATGGTTCCATCGTACCCAGGGAGTAAGATTCAGCAAACCAACCTATAGACAATAAATTAACTACAGAAGACGAATTGTTTGACTTTACCAAAGCACTAAAGCAACTTCAAAAAATTAGAGACACTATTCCCAAAATTGTCGAAAAAGAACAAGCTGTTCAGAAAAAACAATATGACATAAGTTACAAAAATATTAATTTCAAACCGGGACAAAAAGTATTAATAAAATTTGATTTCAACGAAAAAGATAAATCAAAGAAATTAGCTAATAAATATAGAGGCCATTTTACTATTATTGAAAAAATTTTTGACGTAAATTACAAAGTAGATTTAATCTTAAAAGGAAAAAAAACCATAGATATCATACATGTACAAAGAATAAAACCTTTTTATGAAACAGCAGTATCAAACACAGGGGAAAATAATATACCCTAATCAAACCTAACACTAGGCAAGTTAATATTTAAAAAAAAAATCAGCTAACCTTTATTTTGGTTTATTTTAACAAACTAAAAACTAAATTACTGCATTTACTCCACCTTATACTTCATTTTAGTAAGTATTTCATTGAAGTAAACCTTAGTTATAAGTACTGTAAGCAACTAGTATAAGTTACAAAAAATAATTAATACCTACAAATAATACTTATATTATAACAATATTTTCTGATGTACTCGGGTACATGTACAATGTATATGGGCGATAATTTAACGTACAGAGCGATAGAAAATTAATTTTAATTATGTTTAATTCAGTTTTTGGTTCTAGATGTTTTTTTAAGATCCTCACAGTCGTTGCGGTACTCATCAATACTAACGCAGAAGAAGATATAGCTATAATTCTATCTCCCGGAGCTTTTTTTTGACGAGGTACCAGAGGCCATTCTATATGACAAAAGCATTCCTCTTATCTATACACAGGAATTGCAAGACGATTACCCGGATGACAATTTGGAAAATATAAAAAATAACTGGGGGGTTGAAAATTACTGTGAAAATAAAAACACAAACTACTGCAACATTGTTAACCAAACAATAGATATATTAAGCACTATAAATAAAAACATAAGTGAAAGCGATACAAAAACATAAGATATAAATAAAGGCCTATTAAATAGTAGATCTAAGAGAGGAATTCAATTTTTCGGGAATTTATATCACGTCTGTTGTAATGTCGCAACAGAAAAACAATTAAAAACTTTTTACACAAATGAAAAAATGTTAGACCAACAAATTAATAAATTTAAAAATGTTTTCACATCAGACCATAAAGATCTAACAAACATAACTACAGAACTCAATAAATACACAAAAAATACTAAAAACAATATTAAATTATTAAAAGATAGTTTTTCAAAATTTATAAATGAAGAAAAAATAAATAACTTACAAGAAAAAACAAATCAGGAGAATATGATTCAAGATATCCAAGAAATAATATACAATTTAATTTCAGTAATTCTAAAATTTACAAATAATGAAAGAGATACAAATGTTCATTTTAACTGTAAGCTACATAAAATTCCAGCAAGGATCATAAAATCAAAAATACTGTATAATGACTTAACAAAATTAAAAAGGAGCAATCGAAAGAGATGGATATGAATTAACAATACCATTACAACATTTTCATACATATTATAACTTACCAATTACCGAATGTCAATTTTCAAAATCAAAAATTCTAATTAAAATCAAAATACCTATACGAGAAAAATCGGCACAATGGAATCTATATCAATACATTCCAACTCATTTCAAGTTTCACGAGTCTACTTGCATTATATACTCAGGAAAAACATATATAGCAAAATTCCATGAATAATGAACACAGGATAATATCAGGAATCGGCCTACAACACTGTGACCCACCAATCACGGACCTATGTTATATTCCAAAATTTTCATCTGATATTACCCTTTCCCCGAAATGCGTAGAAGCAATTTTTAAAAACAAAAAATTAGATATAATTAATCAATACTGCTATTTCCAGTGCATTAAACAATATGATGACGACTCTATAATAATAAAACAAATAGGAATAAACACATACGTCATAACTAACCCTCAACCTACCTTAAGAATAAAAAAACAAATATTGAATATAACCAAAACAGAAGAACTTAAATTAAATTACAATCACCCAGGATTAATAAAAATAACCTTTCCGTGTAATTATGAACTATTAAGAAATGATATCGTTTTAATACCAAAAATGTACCCTTGCGAAACCAACAATTTAAATACATACTCAATCAAAAGGGTATTACCTGTATCATGGACAAAAATTAAATCATTAAATATAAACCATGAGAATAAAAAAGAAAGTATATCCTTTTCAAATTTGACGGAAATTTTAAATCAAAATTGGATCGATGAAATTCCTAACTTTCAAGTAACGAAACAAATACGAGACCCCGAAAAATACTTTAATGATATAATGCTAAAGAAAATGCCACAACCACTTATTGATGATTTCTTAGGTGACATAATTTATATTACATGGTTAACCATGCTTACCATAATAATAGGGTTCATAGGATACAAAATATACCCAGCTATTATCAAAATAGACATGTTAACCATACCTCCTCCTATTCCACAAAGATAATTATATGAAGTTAAATAAACAAATAATTAATACATTGTTTACATACTAACAAAATAAAATTGGTTGTATAAAAATCACAATGTAAGACCAACTACAAATATGTTCGAACATCATAATATCACAAAATATAAACAATACAATCTCTAATACTCACTCAAAAAAAAAAAAAAAAAAAATCCATTTCGCACAACTAAAATCATTATAAATTAATCTAAGAAACTACTGATGTGGTTACACTTATAAAATCAATTTCACAAAAATGTAAACAGTGATATGAAAAAAAAAAATGTATCATTACAATATAATAACTAACTAATATTGTATTTATTAAAAAAAAAAAAAAATGTAAAACCAATTTAACACGAAATCGGTATCAAAACTAATTAATATACGACGGTCAACCAACACTTCATCAAGACTACTAAACATTAACATTCGCAGCCACAAGAGGATTCAATCTACACAATACTACTAGGGAGAAGAATGAAATAGTAAACTCAGCAATAATCTCTACAGTCTACACTCTTGTAATATGTTTTACTCTGTCTAGCGATCTCTTCCATTATTATATCTCCTTTTATTAAAAAAAAAAAAAAATAATAATAATAATGTGCGTATGTGTGTATGTGTGTATATGTAAATATATAAATATATATATAGTATGTATATATGCGTATAGTGTATATAATATATTATGTATAATATACACCTACCTTATAATTTCGAAAACCGCTCGATAGGCAAAACGAAATAATCATTGTGTGAACACCGCTAACAAGAAGATGAAAATTAAGCATTTAAATTATAAATAATAAATATAACTAATCTCTGATGACAGTCAGCATGAAGCAACCTCATATTATATAAATAGACAAATAAAAAAAAAAAAAAGAATTCTGGTCACAACAGTTATAGAAGGTTTTGAAATATTATAAATTTTACCCCATCCCAAAAGTGTTCCTCTCAGAAAATATATTTGTCATTCCTATTTACCTTTCCACATTCCTAACACTACAAATAATTAATACGACTAGTTTTTAATTTAGTATTGTATACGTTACTATTGCATAGTTTTAAATGTAAAATATGAGGACATATTTTTTTTTATAACATATTGGAGTGTTGTATGTGGCATGTGCCAACAAATAATAATGGGAAAAATATTATTTATTTTAGTTAAATGTTTAAATTGCGTAATATTAGACCAATGAAGCAAATGAGCTGAGGCAGCACCTTGTAAAATAATATTTAAGGACGTAAGGACCACAGGAAGGGGACAGTGCGGGTTTCGAGTGAGAGACACTTTGTTGTTTTGTGAGCGATTCATAGAGACCCGTATTTTTCGTATGTTTGTTTTATGTTGAATAAAGTTATTTCAAAATAGTGTTAATTTTCTTAGATTTTTTTATGTGTACCATCAAGAGATAGATATACTACAGTAGTAAGTGATAATTAGCGTACGTGACTATAATGTAAAATAAATAAATCCACCATCGCCTTAAAATTAATATACCTACTCGTATTATAAATAGTAACTATCTATCATAATGAATAAATTATGATGATTGATATTACTGGAAATTTATCATTGTAATAGGGCTAAAGCTACTATAAATTTACATTTGAATACTTCTATCAGAATTATATTAATATTTATTTGTTATTCTTAGTTTCCCGAATTCTATGAAGTAGTTGTTTATCCGTTATTATTACTAACTGTAAAAAAACGATTAGCATCCAAGAGCAATTCTATACCTATACATCATTCAGCGATGTAATAATCGATATTAAAAGAATATATACAAACTTTTTATCCTATTACTCTGTAAGTACTGCAGATAAACAAAGCCTGTATTTTTAAAATCATTGTATGTGGATAAATGTTGGATTTTAGATGTAAATGAGAACTAGGATTTATACATAAAAATAATGAATGACTTCGGCTCTCTTATTGTTGATATTTAATTATTTAGTTATTGATATAAGTATCTCATGTAATTAAATTCATTTTTAGGATGATTATCCATTTCGTAGAATGGCTCTGAACCAACAACAGTCATTATCTGAAATGATCACTAAATGGGTACCTACCATAGTACCACACAGATTCAAATAATTAGAAAGTGAAGAATTATGATCAGAAAATGTCGCGGAACTAATTTCATGGAATAGTTTAGATTATTTTTTGTATCTAGATACTTTTAAAAATGTATTTTTGTTATTTATATGATATATTGTGTGACGACCAGACTCGGGCTACTTTATATTTAACCATGAATTATACATTATATTATAACCGGAGTTCATTAGATTTATGTGTGCGTGCCATAGCGACTTTTGTCCCGCGGGTCCAAGTCCGCCGATCGACGACAATACCTGCCGGTGTGACAAAGGCACACACTTTCCCCTCCGTCATCTCCATGGTCCAGGCCACACCGACCGATACTGTGTTTAGGAATATCGGCCGATTAAATTTAAATAATCTCCATTTTCCCAACTTTCTCCGTCACCCTTCGTCTTTTCGTGTGTTTCGCGGTCGACTAAGCCGACGGGCGACAGTTCACCTTTATACGCCTTTTCCCAAGCATGGAGGAGTAGAGCCCCGTTTCGCCGCTGCGCCATCGGGCGATCATAGGAAGCATGGTGGTAGTTGGTGAGGTACCCTTTTATATATATATTAATACACCGTGGCCGGTATTCCTAAAATATTTTATTATGTATTTATTGAGGCACATATGCCTATTTAGTATTCGTGTTCCGAATGGAATTATCATATACCATGCACTCTCGGTAACCGTCCAGAGGAGCCGGTGGGAGATATGGTGTATCTGTATTATGATATATATTATTAAATTTATGTGTACTATTATTTATTCGTTTGTGTTCCGTAACCATTGGCTTATCCCATTGTTACGCTGTGTATTTTTTTATTTCTTTTTGTCCGAGTTTTATGCCTGACGGCTTTCTCGGCGTTTAACGTCCAAATATAATGATTTTTTCTACGTAACAGCGTGTCCTATTTATTTTTATTATTAGTACTACTAGGGTATATTTCGTCTCCTTAGCTCTGGTACCAAACAAGTATGAGAAATCCACGACGCTCCGGTTCTTTTGGGTCTCAGCTCGTGGTTGGCGACCTTTATTCGACCACATAACTTTCGAGTCATGATCGACATGACTCGAACTGTCACAATTGAATTACATTTTTATATATTTCATTATAATTTATTAATGATAATATCTAAATAATACAATTTTATAATGTTATTGAGAAATAATTTTTAAATACTATCATATTATTCTTTATCTCTGACATAAGCTATTAGTTTAAAATAGATAAATAATAATGTAAATTAATTTAGTAAATTATGACTATTTCAAATGAACAAAAATATCACATCATACATAAATACATCTTAAATATAATGTATATATAATATTTGATATTAATTTTATTATTCTCAACTTCTATAGTTAGAAGTGACGACCTAAGTTAAAAGTTTGGACTATAAATTTTCGTCTCCGAATGGTTTTTTCATAATATATTTATTTATATATCTATAAATGATTAAATATATCAATTTTATAATTACTTGATAAAAGATAAAAAAAAATTAAAATAAGTAGAAGTACAGTTTTAAAACGATGCCCCTGTAATAAGTGATAGCAGTACGCCAGTACGTGACGACGGTAAATTCATAATTTTCTTTCAAAAAACATGCTTATTTATTTCCAATAGTTCTCAGGCCTCGTTGGTCGTATAAACATGATTTTAGTATTAAAATAATCACGATAAGTTGTTCTAAAAATCTTGGAACAGATTTTTAATTCCTCAATTTGCCGATTTTATATAATTTTTACAAACTTCTAATGCCAATAAAATTGGTTAGAAAATATTTTTATTTATTTTTTTTATTGTTTATTTGACTTATATTATCTATACAATATTTAGTATAATAAGCATAATAGATGGTTAGAAAGAGAAAACATTATATCAGAGGGACTTGAGTGGAGAAGCCGCCCACTGGTGATATTCCGGAGGTTAGAAAATATAAATCAAAAATCTGTTCCAAAATTTTTTAGTACAACTTCTTGTAATTATTTCGATTATCTTAAAATCATGTTTCATGACCAACAAGGACTGAGTACCATTGGAAATAAAAAAGCATGTTTTGACTGTCGATTTTTTTCTGTTGTGACGGCCTCTTAACTATAAATTTTTTAATATTGTCATCTGGTCAAACTTTTTTGTTATTATGATGTTATGGACGCGCACTTGGCGATTCCACACAAATAAAATAAAACGAGTTTAAATTACTTTGGCTCAAAATAATATTCTTTATTTAATTGTAATAACGTTTATTATAAGAAATGCTCTGAAATGGTCTGTAATGGTCTGTCGTGACACCAACACTGACTCTCCTGCTACGTGTGCGAACCCCGTATACGAGCTGGTCGTAAATGTACAAAAAGGGTTTATTCAGCAGATTCCTTAGACCAGTCATATGGAGAGGGAGTTCTGCTCGCCTGTGTCACACACGTATCAGTTTACAATATGATTAAACAGAAATTTCCACTTATACTACAAGAACTATAGAATAATATAACTAATAGTATTCAGGGGTTCTTAACACCCCTACCATTAAATGGAACATGGGGGCTTAATAGTCCCTATTTTCCTTTACATAAATTAACTTAAATGTTCAATTATGTTCTGAGAGCTCGGTTTCTGCAAGATCCGGCTTGTACATTTTCGTATTATTCTTTCTAACTTTAAATATAATAAAAACATTTAATACAATGAGACAACTAATAAATATATATAATATTACTATGTGTACATCTATCATTATACAACTTGGAGGTTCTGATGGTAGTTTCTCTAAAGTATTTAATTCTTGTAAGCTGTGCGTGAATTCAGTGAGATCTTTTAAGATCGGTACATTGATAATACTTTGGGGTATTAGTGAATTTAACAATTTTGTAAAAGAGTGTTTGACATTAAATTTATAATTTTCAGGAACTTAATCAGCATAAGTGTTTGCTCTTATGTGATTAGAGGGTAGTAATAGTGTTCTATCCGTGTGTATGTTACATGCTGTGATAATAGTCAATCGACCTACACCATAAATCTCAAAAGTAAATGTTCTGGCTGGATTTTCGCAGTATATTGTTATTATATCAGATTGTGTGTAGAATAACCAAGAATTTGACTGAGGGAGTCGGTTCCACACAGATGCATTTGTTGCCACAAATTTTATATTACAAGTCTCGGGGAAGTTCTGTGGTTTTAACATGAGCGAAATTTCACATATGCTTGACTTAGATTTATGATGAACGGTTGACTATTTTTACAAAGTGTATATGATTGTACCTCCCTGCACATTTCCCATTGCTTATTTGTCAACGAGAAAAACTTTTGCGTATCATAACTAGTTGCTATAATCTCCATACTAGGGTCAATTAAGATAAATCTCTGGCTGTCGTATATAATAGGTAACGGAATTACTTTATAGGCATTGAAATCAATGGTTTGTACTAGTGGAATTTTTATTACAAATATAAGGTATTGACCTTTATGACCAGTGTTGAGACTTATCTAGATAAATTTATCTAGATAATTATCTAGATAAACAATTACTCATCTATTATCTTATCTAGATTACTATTTTGCCATTTATCTATTGGTTATCTAAGATGACATATTTTCTTATCTAGATAAATTTATCTAGATAAATTTATTTAAATCGTATACATTTTTCATGAATAATATTAATTTTTTTACTAAAATTTTCTATCAAAGCCGAGGACAGAACATTATCCAACAGTACATATTATATTCATAATGAGTTTTAACCTAAGACCTAAGTGCCTTTAGACTTATAAACTAGGACATTAGACACTAGGCGATATATTTTAATTTTTAATCGCTGCGTTTCCGAAGATAAAGGCGCACGTGATTAATTCGCCAGTCGCCACACAAAATAATAATATAAATAATATTATATAATATTATTGAAATTGAATTCATGGTATCATTGATTATAAATACCACTATACTAGTACCTATTTATAAACGATGCGGGTATTAACGGTTGACGATTTCAACAATAATTGTTTTTAAATTATTCGCTTAGGTATACATATGGAAAAACACTAAAAATAGCTTTCCATACGAAAAGATAAGACTGTTTATTGATTAGACATGTGATAGGTAGTAGGTTGTAGCCGTTGTAGGTACCTATTAACTATAAGTTACTTTATGTTCACACTTCACATAGGTAAAGAAGTTCCATAGTAAGTACAAACATTTTTTAGTATAATATTCATCTACAATATTATCTAGATAAAGTTAGATTATCTTTATCTTATCTAGATAAATGTAAAATATATTTATCTTTATCTGTATCTAGATAAATTTTTATAAAATTATCTGTATCTTATCTAGATGAAATTTTCGTTATCTATTCTCAACACTGTTTATGACAAATTGTTATTTCAGAAATTTTTATGAAATCAGAAATAGATTCTGTTTTAATCTCAAGTGGGAAAGTCGTCCCTATTGGGATGTTTGCCTTAATTTCACGAAGTTCTGTTAACCAACGCTGGGTGTGCAATACACTGGTGTGTAATTTCCCATGTAAGGCAGAATCAATTATTGCCAAAAGATTTTGTGTCTCATATGCGTATTGATTCAGTAGGACTTCGAAAAAGAGAGTTTGTTCTTATAGCGTTGTTCTGATCTTTATTTGATCAATGTCCTTTGCGTTTTTCTTAGCTTGTTCGCTTAGTAGCTGAATGTTCTGTTCAAGTTTTTGCTGGTCTGTTAATATCTGGTTTAATGTGTTATTATGTTCATTGGTTGTCAATTCAATAATTCGAGTTTGCTCCGATGATAAATTGATATCTTTTAATTTACTTTTCACTAATTGAGTTATTTTGTTGAAGATAAATCCGAAATCAATGTTCTCAACATTACCGAATAGTACGTTGGCCACCCGACTAATGGCATTGCTAAATCCACTAAGTCCACGGCGGGTTCTACTTTTAGACTGATCATTGTTTCCTATAGTTGATAAAATATTTTGGTGATTTTGATCAATTTCGTGGAGGTATGGAACAGTTGCTTGCGCAAACTGTCGGCAGCTTTGCGTATTTTCTGGATTTTCGATTTTCTGACGTATTTCACTACAGAGTTGAGATGTAGTATTATAAAATCTGGATAACGCTAGGTATCTCGTTGTGTAATATTCTAGATTAAGGAAATTTATTAGCTTCCAGTCGGAGTCTGTAACTTTTAGTTTGCCTAGGAATTTGTAATAAAGTCCTTCCGTGTTATTGAAATATGTTATTGCGGCTAAATCCGCGGGTGGAAAATTCTGACATTCCGTCATCTTTGTTAGTAGGATTATTGAGGTGAGAAGCAGGTACCCAATGATTATTGTTGAATTGTTCATCTTCAATTTTTTGTAAAACAGTGATGGGTTATCATTAGTATCATTCATAGAATGGTTTTAATAGGTTTGGATGAACCTTTTGTATTTTTGCCTTTTTCTTTATTGTTACGTTTTTATTGATAGGGTCAACTTCTAAAACTTCAAAAGGGCCTAACCATTTTGGAGTTAATTTATTGATTGAGGTTTTGTCTTGTAGCAGAACCTTCTGTCCTACCTCAAAGATTCTGTTATTGGCATTTTTGTCATATTGAACTTTTGATTTATGTTTAGCTTCAATCAAATGCTTTTTAGATATTGCATGTGATTCTTGCAATTGCTTCTTGATTTCGAACTGGTAAACCTCGTAGTTATATCGAGGTTCTGGTTCTTTTAATAAGGATGAGGGGATTGCAACTGGATTCCCGTATACCAATTCGTAAGGTTGATATTTAGTTGCTAAATGAACTGTGAAATTGTGACAGAACATTGCATATGGAATTTTCACATCCCAATTCAATGGATCCTTGTCAATAAAATTTCGGAGATATTCTCCCAGAGTATGGTGAATTCTCTCCAGAGAACCATTACTCTGAGGATGGTATGGGGTTGTTGAAGTCTGCTTTATCTTCAGAAGGTTGCAGACTTCCTTGAAAACTTTGCTTAGAAAATCTGTACCACAAGGCTCTGTGGTAGACCATGCAAACACACGAACTGCGTTACAAAGTGATGTGCTACAGTATTAGCTTCGTGGTTTTCCATTGGAGCTGCCCATGCGAATTTCGTTAAGTCGTCTAGTAGCGTTAGGACAAGAGAATTCTCTTTATGGGATCTTGGTAAAGGTCCCACTACATCCAAAAATATCTTTTCGAATGGTCGGCTAGAAGTAGTTGTGATCATCATAGGCTCTTTAAATGGTTTATTCCCTATTTTGTTTTTTTGACATATAGGACATTTCTTAATAAAATCTCGGATTTGTTTCCTCATCCCCTTCCAGTGACACTGGGCATATATTCTGTTAAAAGTCCTAGTTACTCCTTGATGACCTCCTAGTGGTGTATCATGGAATTCGGATATTAATTGGAGTTTCTTATTTACCACAACTTCAGGTACGAGGAAGATGGGTAGCAAGAAACGCAACCTTGCGAGTAGAAGATGTAGTTATAATTAAGGAGGACTGCATCCCGCCCAGCAGATGGAAATTAGGCATTGTAACAGCTGTGCACCCAGGGAAGGACGAGGTGGTACGTGTAGTAACACTTCGCACATCGAACGGTACTGAATTAAAAAGGCCTGTGGTTAAATTATGTAGGTTACCTGTATTAGAAAATACACCAGTTGTTAAAAATGATGAATTTCAACGGGAGGAGAATGTCGCCGCCACGACGGCATATTAGCCTTGGGTATGCCACCGATCGGCTCACACACATATACACGCACACAACATTTTATTTGTTTTTATTTTAATTATATTATTGTATTTAATTGTGTTGTGAGTTATATAATAATATGTGTAGCCGTACGGGCTAAATATTGTTCCGTACCCGTCGCGCACATATGTTGTCGAGGCCTTTATTTATAATAATAATAAAAAAATACATATAAAAAATAAAACGATTAGTTTAAATTTTACAAATAATATTATGCACGATTATGAAATTGAACATTATGATATTGAACACAGTAATAATTCTCGCTCTGCCATCTTATGATAGTATCTATAAATGTATTATAATGATAACTAAAGGGCGGATGTTCATGCATTTGCATATTTTTTTCCTTTAATTATAAAAGTTGCTGAGTAGGATAAAATTTCGTTTTTTGACATATAGAAAACGAAAGCAAAATTTTTATGTTGCATATATTTGCATATTTCGATCCATTTTTCTTTCAAAGCATATTTATATTTTATTAGCGCATAATAATGCATATTTGGTGTCTTTATAGGTTTTACTTGACATTTAACATTAAATTATTGTCTATATCAATTACTATTTTAGAAATTTTATCTTTATTGATAAATGTTATCGATTGGAAGTACCTGATGGGCCAAATAGTAATGAATAATAGGTACATATATGAGTACTCTAAATTAACGTGACAGTTTATCGTTGTCCGTAGACCGATTCACGACTTTCGCGAGTGCTTCGTTTCGCGTTGCTTTATGCCTGTATAGTGCGTGGAGTTAGTGTTCGTATTTTATAAACATCAGTCAAGTTTTTTTATAAAATGCCAAAAGAAAAAAGTTCATTAGTCGCGCGAATGCGATCATTTGTTTCTGAATTCGGTGAACAAGTTTTTTCAACCGATGGAAAGATTTTGTTTTGTAAACCATGTGGGATAAAAATCAATTGCGAAAAACGATTTTCTGTAGTGCAACATGTTAGTACATTTAAACACAACTGTTCTGTAAAACGATATTCTGATAAAAAAGAACTATCACAAAAGTTAATCACTCAGTCTGCACCAACTACCAAAAAATCGACATTTAATTTTGATTTATGTAAAGCATTATTGTCGGCTAATATACCATTAAAAAAAATTAATAATGTTGAATTTAAATCATTTTTGGAGAAGTATACCGATGAAGTAATTCCTGACGAATCTACTTTGAGAAAAAATTATTTAAATGATTGCTTTGAAGAAACTCTAACAAAAATAAAATCAACGTTTCAAGACAAAAAAATATGGATATCCATAGACGAAACAACGGACATTGAAGGTCGTTACGTTGCAAATGTGATTATCGGATCATTAGATGTGGACAAGCCTGGTCAAATAGCTTTATTGAATTGTGAAGTATTAGATAAGGCCAATTATTTTACTATTTCTAAATTATTTGATAAAACTCTTCATCTTTTGTGGCCCGATGGCATAAAACATGAAAATGTATTACTTTTTGTTAGCGACGCTGCGCCTTATATGGTTAAAGCGGGTGGTGCTATAAAAGCGTTTTATGATAAGATGATACATGTTACTTGTTTAGCACATGCCCTTCACCGTGTAGCAGAAGAAGTAAGGCGTCTTTTTCCAAGTGTTGATAAGCTAATATCTAGTATAAAAAAAGTATTTTTAAAATGTCCTAGTCGAATCGAAATATTTAGAAAAGTATTGCCAAATATAAATTTACCTCCACAACCAATTATCACCCGTTGGGGGACTTGGATAAATGCTGCGATATATTATTGTGAAAACATACAAAACATTCGCAATGTTATCGAACAGTTTGATACAGATGATGCAGTCTCTATACTTCAAGCAAAAGAAGTTTTGTCAGAAAAATCACTAGATTCAAGTTTAATTTATATAAAATCTAATTTTAAGCTACTGGCCACTGCAATTGAAAATCTGGAAAAATCGGGTATGACTTTATTTGATGCAATTAATATAGTAAAAAATGTAGAACAGAGTCTTAAAAGTAATCAAAACGATAAAGGAATTGTCGTGTTTAAAAAATTTCAAAAAGTTATACAAAACAATAAAGGTTTTGGTATACTGTGTACGATTTCAAACATTTTAAATGGTGAAAATAACACCATTAAGACAGAAGAAAACTTAACGCCTGATGATTTAACTTTTTTTAAATACGCACCTATCACATCGGTAGATGTCGAGCGAAGTTTTTCCAAATATAAACATTTTTTGACAGACAGACGACGTTCTATGCACTTTGAAAATATTTCAAAAACAATAATTATTCAGTGTAATACACATTTAAGTAAGTAAAACGAAATACATTTTATATTAGCAAAAAAAATTAAAATAATAATTTAATTTTTCAGATTAAATCAACAATGAAAGAAGACATAATACAAATACATCAATTTTTTATTTAAATTATTCATCCATTTTATTTTTATTTTAAGTTTTTTACCGTTTTAACAAATTTAATATTATATACTATTTCATAGCAGATAAGATGTTTTTGAACATATTTTTACACATTTTTTAGGAATATAATTATATTTTTGAGCATATTTTGTACATTTTTTAGGCATATAATGAAGTTTTATTAAGCATATTTTAAAGCATATTTTAAAAATTTTTATAGCATATATTAAAGTTTTTTGGAGCATGAACATCCGCCCTTTAATGATAACTATGAATCGAATACTTACCTTCTAAAGCCAAAAGCGTAACTCGACTGGATTGATGGTATTACTCATAAGACAGACTCCGACAGCAGATTCAAAACTACGGCAACCACAGAACTCGAGTCTCTACTGCTAAACAATCACCTGCTACCTACACTACCGACATCACCACCACCCCATCACTAACAACCATCCCCTCTGCCAGTCCCATCGGCTGTTGTGAGTACCAACAACGTACCATTCAATATATATATATGTGTCTACACTACAGAAAATGGTTGTCGTCGAAAACACAATTATGCAAGGGGTGGCTGAACCACTGCGACGTATAACTACGAAGAAGCTATACAATGGTCGAAAATAATTTCAGTCGAATATTCCGGGTGATTCTTTTATCATATAACACTCAATTTTTTAAAATAATATACATGATTGTTTTTAAAGACAAAAATAATAATTTAATTTTTCAGATTAAATCAACAATGAAAGAAGACATAATACAAATACATCAATTTTTTATTTAAATTATTCATCCATTTTATTTTTATTTTAAGTTTTTTACCGTTTTAACAAATTTAATATTATATACTATTTCATAGCAGATTAGATGTTTTTGAACATATTTTTACACATTTTTTAGGAATATAATTATATTTTTGAGCATATTTTGTACATTTTTTAGGCATATAATGACGTTTTATTAAGCATATTTTAAAGCATATTTTAAAAATTTTTATAGCATATATTAAAGTTTTTTGGAGCATGAACATCCGCCCTTTAGCAATCATTATTGCTTTAGAAGTTTCAAGTGTTAAGTGTATTCATACTAATACAAAACGACATCTCCAAAGCCTGAGTCTATAATGAACTTCAATCAAGTTATTGGGTCACCAGGAACATTTGAAACAGGTATGGATATTACAATTTTCGAGTCAAAATTAACAAATTTTTTTTTGGCCAATTCAATCGAAAACAACATTCAAAAAAGAGCAATATTACTGTCATCGGTCAGTGAGGAAATTCATAAAGTGCTTTTTAGTTTATGTGTTCCTAGCACGCCTAACGATGTTGAGTATGATACTCTTATGAAAAGTTTAAACAAGTATTTCAAACCAATTAAGTCCTACTTTGCGGCTAGGTATAACTTTTATCAGGCTAAACAAAGACAGGACGAATCTGTGTGTGCCAATGGGGTGCACGTGTTAAGAATCTTGCTTCAAAATGTGGTTTTTCGTCGGAACTATCAACGGTCATCCGGGACATATTCGTTGTCGGTATGGGTTCAGGACCAATCCAAGATCGTCTGTTAGAAGAAGATGCTTCAAAAGTTGGAGTAACGTATTCAATTCTAATAGAAATTGCAACAGCCAAAGAAGCAGCAATGAATGACAAATGTGGTTGGAAAAAAGAAGAATGCGCAGATTTGAAGTACCAGAAGAAAAATAATGGACACTTTCAAGCCAAGCAGGGTTTCAACGCATCCAAGGAACAGAAAACCAAATGCGGGATTTGTGGCCGTTCCAACCATCTTCAAAAAGATTGTAGATACAAGGACTACCAATGCAACAATTGCGGTGAAAAGGGTCATTTGTCTACCGTATGTAAAAAGGGTAAGAAAGAAACAAAAAATAGTAAAACACAAAATAAATTTTTATCTAATAACGACGATGATGACGAAACAGTTAATCATGATCTTTCTAATACTTTTTTTTCTATAATCGATCAACATTCAGCGGTGAAACCGTTTATGGTAAATTTAATCGTAGAAAATAACAATGTTAACTTCGAAATTGACACCGGTTCACAACACAGCGTAATTTCAAAAAGATTATATCGTCAACTGTTTAGTCACATCGAATTAAAAAAAAACGACATTTCACTATCTGATTACGTCGGCAATGACATTAAACCGATGGGAAAAATATTTGTCGATTCGCAGTACCAAAACAAAAAATTTACTATGTGTCTTTATGTAATCGACAATGGTGGTCCGCCACTAATAGGTCGAAATGATATAAAAAATATAAAATGTTCTATGTTATTTAATATTAAAAATGACGTAAGTGTCGATAGTATTATAAGTAAATATAACAATGTTTTTAAAGATGAAGTAGGTACTTTTAACAAATACGAAATTTCATTAAACATCAAAGCAGGGGCGGTACAAAAATTTTACAAACCAAGGTCTATTCCTTTAGCATTAAAAGGCAAAGTTGAAACCGAAATAGAGCGTTTAGTTAAAAGTAATATTTTATTTCCCGTCGACCATAGTGAATGGGCAACTCCAATAGTACCAATATTAAAACCGGACGGCACAGTTAGAATTTGTGGGGATTTTAAAATAACAATAAATCCAGTATTAGAAGGGACCGAATATCCGCTTCCAAAAATAGAACATTTGTATGCAAATATTAGTGGTTCAAAATATTTTTCAAAAATAGATTTAAAAGACGCATACCAACAAATGGTTATTAAAGAATCTGATCGCAAATATACCACTATTAATACACACAAAGGTTTATTTAGCTATACCCGTAACCCTTTCGGTATAAAATCATCGGCAGGAGAGTTCCAAAAAGCTATGGAAACTTGCACAGCAGGCCTTGAGGGCATAGGTATATTCCAAGATGATATAATTGTTGCAGGATCTACTATCACAGAGCACAATGCTCGTCTAGAAAAATTACTAAATGTATTGTCAAATACAGGTTTAAGAGTAAAGTTGAATAAGTGCAAATTTATGCAAAAATCAATTGAATATTTGGGTCACAGGTTAGATGAAAATGGTTTACACACACTAACAAAACACACAGATGTTATAAGCAACGCAACTGTCCCAGAAAATAAAACATTGCTAAAATCATTTTTAGGTTTAGTTACGTATTATATAAAATTTATACCAAACGCTGCAAATATTTAAAACCATTGTACATGCTTTTACGCAACGGCAATGAATGGAATTGGACACCAGAATGTGACAAAGCATTCAATAGAGTTAAACAAATTTTAATTTCGAAACCCGTTTTAGCACATTATGATCATAATTTTCCGTTAAAACTCGTAGTAGACGCATCATCGTATGCTCTAGGTGCAGTAATTTCGCATGTATACCCAGATCGAACAGAAAAACCTATAGCCTATGCATCAAGAGTTCTGTCTGAGTCAGAGTGTAAATTTCCACAAATTGAAAAAGAAGCTTTGGCAATTATTTACGGCGTTACAAAATTTTACGACTATTTATACGGTAGGCATTTCCTATTAGAAACTGACCATAAACCGTTAATATACATTTTTGGCGATAAAAAGGCATCCCAATCTACGCTGCTAATCGTTTACAACGATGGGCCTATGTTCTATCATCATTTGATTTCGAAATAAAATATGTAAAATCTGAAAATAATACTGCCGATTTTTTATCACGAATTAAAATTTCAAAATCAAAAATCGATAATCAAAACGAAGAATGTATTAGTCTTAATTTTATCCACGAACAATCACCTTTCACTCTAGACTGGTCTAAAATAAAAATTGAAACATGCAGAGACCCAATTCTCGCCAAGGTATTAAACGCAGTCAAAACAGGAGAATGGAACAGTGATTTTTCTAACAAATTAGAACTTAAATCTTATAATTCACGAAAAACTCAAATCTCAATGGAACAAGGATGCCTATTATGGGGTTACCGTGTTATTATACCAGCTAAATTTCGAAATAATATACTAAGCGAACTTCATTCATGCCACATGGGTTCTTCTAGTATGAAAAGTTTAGCGAGATCATATTTTTGGTGGCCAGGAATGGATAAGGAAATCGAAAATATTACGCAAAATTGCGACAATTGTATTAACGTTAGGCAAAACCCACCAAAATCTATTATATCTCCTTGGAAGTGGCCAGAAAAACCATGGACTAGAGTGCATTGTGATTTTGTCGGACCATTTCAAAATAAATATTTATTTGTCATAGTTGACGCAACCACAAAATGGTTAGAAGTATTTCAAGTAAATTCTATGACAGCAGAAATTGTCATTCAAAAATTTTCAGAAACTATAGCACGATTTGGCATTCCAAAAACAATTACATCAGACGGCGCAAAATGTTTCACAGGTTTTGAATTTCAAGCATATTGCAAAAATCTAGGTATTAGACATATGACAGGTGCACCATTTCACCCAGAATCGAACGGCTGTGCTGAATCGGCAGTCAAAACAGTAAAAAATTTCTTTAAAAAATGCTCGTCTGCACAATCCCAATTAAATAAATTTCTCTTGATGTATCGTAATACACCGCATTCAACAACACGAGAAACGCCAGCTCAGCTAATGTTAGGTCGATCAACACGTTTACAATTTGACGCGTTAATGCCAAATACAAGCGAAGTAGTTATTGAGCGACAAATATCACAAATAAACAATGGTGGTAATAGGGCAGTATCTTTTAATATAGGCGATAATGTATTAGCTAGAGATTATAGGAATACTAACAATAAATGGCAAAAGGGTAAAATTATCAAATGCATTAGTTACAACATGTATGACATAGAACTTGATGACGGGACTATTTGGAAAAGACATAATGATCAACTACTCATCGATAAATCGTCAACACATTCAAATAATTCTATTTCTCTTACACCGGCTAGACAAACAAATGAAAATTCTAAAAATACTGAAACAGTAGGTGAAAATCAAAATCCCGATCCGGTCGATCCCGTAATAGTAAATAAAACACCCAGACCAATTAGATCTAGAAAACCACCTCAGCGATATTCTCCAAGTGATTATGCATAGTGCAATAATTGCAATAATTAATTATTAATTATATCAATTAATATAAATAATAAATAAATAATAATAATAACTACCTACTAAAACTACTAACATAGTAATTATGCACTATACAAAATTACAAAATACTGTATATTTTTTTTTTTTATTATTATTTATTTTTTTTAAAGGAAAGAGATGTTGCATATTCAGCATTTATAATTTATATTGTATACTAAACGTTTATATTAATAATAATAATCATAAGTATCATATTACGATCGGTGGGGATTGTCCATCGGTCATTAGCAAGTAGACAATTTTAATGTACGTCTTTACGATTTATATGTTTGACAATAAAATACTATAATTCACGTTTGTGTTATTATTCATATTAATGATACACAACAGTAACGAAGCATTTTTCGGATTTCCTCCCATTTGAGTCCATCCAGTCCACATCCTATTCTAGGACAAGCGAGTTTGGTGATTTGCTTTTCTTCACAAAGTAACTTAAGTCTTTGTAAACAATTAAATATTGACTGATAGGTTGGTTTCTGCCAACTATGTAACTTCGTTATTAAGTAGAAAATTGTAAATATAACATCCTCAAGTGATTTCTCTTGTTGGCGTAGTTGTTGTATTTGTCCAAATCTTCGTCTAAATTGGAGGGCTATGCCTCTAGACATTTTTGAGATCTGCGGAAACACAGTGCGCCAGAGAGGTGTCGGATGATAAGATGTCGCCTGCTATCTCAGTAACATTAGACGTAAGTGAGTCATCTGAATTTAAAAATATCTGATACGATTCTGTTTTATTTGATGATTTTAAAGTGTCTGAAGATTCTGAAGTCTTTGAAAATTCTGTAGTGTCTGTAGATTTTGGACTCTCTGTAGATTCTGGGATTTGTTCATTTCTCAATGTTTGTGCTCTAGTTGTGACTCTGATTCTACTCAATGCATCGGCATTTGTATTGTTACATCCTGGCTTATATTGAATCTGATACTGGTATTCTTCTAGCTTTAGCCTCCATCGGGTTAATCGTGACCCAGGATCCTTGACATTGAAAAGCCAAGTTAATGCCCGGTGATCAGTGATAATGTTGAACTCCTGGCCCAGTAAATAGGGTCGGAATTGTTTAACTCCCCAGATTATGGCGCACAATTCCTTTTCTGTTGTGCTATAATTTTGCTCTGCCTTATTTAATGTTCGTGAGGCATATGCGATTGGGAGATCTTTTCCGATTGAGCCTTGTGATAACACACATTCTATTGCGTAATTACTAGCGTCACATGTGAGGTTGAATGTTTGGTTAAAATCGGGGTATTGCAACAGAGGTTCATTAGTGAGGACATTCTTTAAATCTTCAAAAGCTTTTTGACATAAATCGGACCACTTAAACTCAACGTCTTTTTTCAATAACGAAGTGAGTGGTTTCGCAATTTTCCCGTAATCAGGTATGAATCTTCTATAATATCCTGATAAGCCCAGGAAGGATTTTATATTCTTGCTGTTCTTTGGGATTGGGTAATCCATTACACATTGAATTTTCTGTGGGTCTGGGCGCACTCCCTGATCCGTAATTATATGTCCTAAGTAATTCACTTCTTTCCTCATAAATTCACATTTTGTTGGTTGAAGTTTTAGGTTGAACTGCCTTAATCTTTCAAAAACTTCTTGAAGTTTCTTCGAATGATCTGGAATATCTCGAGTGTATATTATGATATCATCTAGATATGCAAATGTTTTTAATCCATTTAACCCTGTTAAAACTGTATTCGTCAGTCTTTGGAATGTGGCGGGTGCTCCTTTTAATCCGAATGGAACACGTTGGAATTCAAAGTGTTCTTGCTCGGTGGAAAATGCTGTCGTTTCCTTATGATCCGGATGCATCTTTACTTGGTGATAACCTTGGGCCAAATCTAAAGTAGTGTAATACCTAGATTTCCCTAATTGGTCCAATATATCTGTTATGTTCGGAAGTGGATATGCGTCTCCACTGGATATATGGTTGAGTTTCCTAAAATCAACACATATTCGATATTGGACTACACCGTCACGATCTGGTTTTTTAGGGACAACTAGCAAGGGCGCATTCCAAGGGCTCTTACTAGGTGTTATTATTCCATCTTCTTCCCATTGTTTCACTTGTTTGTTTATTTCTTTCTTGTGTTTGAAGGGAAGTCTGTACGGGCGTTCATTAATTGGCTGAGTTGCCGTTGGTATATTTATCTCGTGATAAACCACTTCCGTGTTTGTTAGTTTATCTCCTTCTAAATGGAAAATGTCTGTATATTGTTCACAAATAGAGATGAGAGATTCTTGTTCTTCTGAATTTAACTGATCGGTTCGCAGGACACTTCTCAGTTTGGTTATCCTGCTAATCTCGTATGAAGTTTCTGCTTGGCTGATCAGTGTATGTACCATGGCTGTATTAAATTTTTCTATATTAAATTTATTTACATGAGAAGCTGTTAATTCAAACGCTTTTTCTTTTGGATTCATGACAGTCACAAGTACACACCCGTCTCGTACATTATTAACGGTATTACTACACATTAACACCTCACCAATAGTCTGCGCAGAGACTAAAAGTGTTTCCCCTTCATGAAAATCCGGGGCTGGAATAGCTACTAGAATTTCAGTACGTGCTGGAATTATGGTGCGTGTGCCATGTGCAGAGATAATTTCGTCATCTGTGTGTAGAGTAAGTTCGTTCGTCTGATAATTTATAATAGTCTGGTTCCCGGTTATAAAAGGTTTTCCGAGAATTCCATCATGGGGTATCGGGAAAGCTGGATGTATTACTTCAAATTCTGTAGGTATATTGCGATTTCCAACTTGTATCCCGATAGTAGTGTACCCCATGGTCTTCACTAGCTGATCGCTAATGCCCCTTAAATGATAGATAATTTCTTCATATACTATCACTTCGTCTCTGAGTGTACTAATTTTGATCAAATTTAAATCACTCCCGGAATCGATTAGGAATTTTACGTTCGGATTGATGGTCTGAAATGTTCTGCATGTTAAGTGATGATCTGTCAATTTAGAAATTATTGGGTATGCTCTGCAAAAGATATCTCGGCTATTTTGATGTTCCCTACCGGGCGTCCGCCGGAAGGGCCCGGTTGTTGGGAGTTGTCCGCCTGTTTATTGTCATCATCATTTCTTTTTGATTGTACATACTTCAATTTTCGGCACACCTCTTTCGTTTGCCCGGGCTTCTTACAATACTGGCAGGTCACCGTGCTAACTGTAGCGACTGGTGCTGGAGTAGTGTTACAAGTCAGTTGACCGTAACCTCGTACTCGTAGAGTTTTTAACTCAAGTATATATTTAAAATAACAAACACGAACTAAATAAGTTATCAGTTAGTTTTATTAATTTAATAGGTATAGACACTGGGTGCTGTCCATTTCCAACTCCCTTCATATCATCTTATCGTACCTTATATCTAAATTTAAGTAGGACAATCTCTCCTATATAATTAGTGCATACTTGCAGATTTGGGATTGTACTTTATTTATGCTAAACTATAACAACATCTTTATTTCTTAATACTAATTGTTTTACAAACATTATTGTTTAATCCTACACTATATTATATCCGGTACCTACTATACTAGTTATTTATAGTTAGGTATTCATAACAGTAGTATTCTGTTTGAATTTCTTGTTGTCTGCTTTTGGATATCGACAATCTCGTGCCCAATGCCCAGGTTTTTTGCAAACATTACATACTCCTGGTTGGGTTTTTGAGGTCGCTGCTGGCTTATATAATTTTTTGGATTCCTCTGATGATTTCCTTACTATTTCTTCTTCCCGAGCCGCTTGAATGGCGTTAAAAAGAGAATCTGGATGTCTGGCTTTTATATAATTTTTTAAATCTCCTAAACCTTCAATAAATACCTGTAGGGCTTGTCTTTTTATTGTTCTCTTGAGTGCTTGTGCTACCTCGATTGTACATCCCATGGTTTCTTGTTCAATAATTGTAATAATTGTATTTTGAAGAGCCTCTAATTCCTTGGAATAAGTTAATATATCCATTCCTGTTTTTTGTTTTGTAGCATATAAAGACTGATACAAGTGTTGGGTAGTTCTTTTTGGTTCCAAATTTGATTTTAGAAGATCCTTTATTCTTCCTAACACTCAAAGTTCTGATATTTTACTACCTGTCGGGCCTTTCCCGTTAATCTGGTTTGAATTGCTTTTACCAACCGTGGAATAGCTGTAGGCACCGTACAGGATACAGCATAGTCACATTTCTCCAGGAATACTTCCATTTGCTCGGTGTTCTCACCATCAAGTGATTTTGGCAATAGCCTGATTGCGTCTTGTAGTCCTATCTGGTTGCTGGACATCGCCTCTACTGTCTGAGGGATATTACGTATCCTGAGTGCCTCTTGTACCTTTTGGTTAATGATCTGTGACAGTTGATCTTCTGTGATAGTCAAAGTTTCTGTATTAGCGTTTTGTACGGTTTCCTTTTGTTGGTTTCCCGGTTCGTTTGCCATGTTCGATTGATCGAGTTTTATCCCACCGCTGCCACCAAAAATGTTATGGACGCGCACTTGGCGATTCCACACAAATAAAATAAAACGAGTTTAAATTACTTTGGCTCAAAATAATATTCTTTATTTAATTGTAATAATGTTTAATTATAAGAAATGCTCTGAAATGGTCTGTAATGGTCTGTCGTGACACCAACACTGACTCTCCTGCTACGTGTGCGAACCCCGTATACGAGCTGGTCGTAAATGTACAAAAAGGGTTTATTCAGCAGATTCCTTAGACCAGTCATATGGAGAGGGAGTCCTGCTCGCCTGTGTCACACACGTATCAGTTTACAATATGATTAAACAGAAATTTACACTTATAATACAAGATCTATAGAATAATATAACTAATAGTATTCAGGGGTTCTTAACAATGATATTGTTATCATAGCCAAAAGTAATAAAAAACATTTTCTTGATGAAGATTTGGCGGCAGTATGAGATTAGATATTGATTCTGTTCGTTTAATGTAATATTTGGGTGTTATATAGAAGTACCTAGTGATACATATATATATTATTTAACATCATGTCAGGTGTTATTTTCAATTATATTTATAATACAAATAGGTAAACTATAGCAGTAAAATATTGATATGATAACAACTGAATAATATACTACCTACAATACTGTTTATTCGGAAAATCATCATGTCAACATACTACATAATATAAAGTATTTCAATTCGGTTTATCGAGCCGAGTGGATTTTATTATAGATAATTTTTTGTCTATTACGTTAAGCATATTTAGAAGTTGTGCATCATCAGTTTTCGATATTTATGGATTGTTAATAGATTCCGGTAAGTTGAATATAATCAAGTTGCAAAATCGTGATTGTCTATCAAAAATCTTAGAAATTATATTCTGTTCGGATCATATGAGCAAAGTAGAAGTATTGTTTTCAAAAGTTACTAATTTTCTTTCAGGTAAATCTGCCTTTTTTCTCAGTGATTTATTCCCTTCAGATAATGCAGAAATTGTTTTAGCCATTTAATCAAATTTTTTATATAGTTATAGGTTTACTAACCATCTTTTTCATAAGTTTTTAAAATAATAGCTTTTATAGACTATGACAGGTTGGTACTTGGTTCGTTTTAAATAGGTATTATTACTGTTGTGGGCTGTGATTTATGTTTAGTTAGACAAAAGAAACAACAGATTTTTAACAAGCTATAACAATTATCCACAAAAGACATTTATTTCAGTTTGATAAATAAGTAATTAATATATGACCTTATATTATTGTAAAAAAATATCAAGGTAAATAAATAGTACCTTTTTCAATACATTAGACACTTAATATTCCATAAAAGACATTGATATAATTTCTGATTGGTTTAACAAAGCTTAAATCGTGAGCATTGCTGGTAGTGTCAAGTAAAGTGATGAGGAAAGGTGAGGGGGCTTTAAGAGGGTGCTTATAAGGCTGCAGTTTCTCCGGACCAAACATTTTCAGTCTTAGGAACTAAAGTATGATAATATAGTTTTCTAAATGTCAATATTTTTTAGAAGATTTATAAGTGATTACAGAAATATGTTTAATATTATGACACCTCGCATACATTTTTCGACGTTGAAACATCGTGGTGGGTGTAATGTTATTATTGTTTCCACGGTGATAATATCGTTTTTCAACTTTGCAAGCTAAATTTGATCGATAGCCTCAGCGATATCGCGTCAATGTGTGACATGCGTTTACTGTTATATTAAAAAGGCGATTACATTCCGATACCACTAGTACTAACGCATTTATATTTTCGTGTATAAATTATATAAATCACTCCCTATACCTCCGATACACTATAGTCTAAAGGTATAATATTATTGTATTTTTTGTGTTTTCACGTATTATATACCATACTTGGCCGTATCCATTTTCCTCCAAAAATGAGATATCGTTTTCCTCCACTGACCATTTTCCACCAATAAACAATAAAGTAGGTAATATAAATAATTTATAAATAACAAAAAAAAAATTGTCAGGTTATTATGTTCAATATCAATAAAATAATAAAATTGTTAATGAACAACTGATACACAATATAACAAAATATAAGTATATACGTATATGCCCGTATGGAGTATGTACGTATCTTTATTAGGCTTAATCGATATCTGATATGGATAGTCGATACCAGAGTGTAATCATTAACTGATAATCACAAAATGTGATTCTAGCTCAACTCTATCTTTATAAAATGGAACGTAATACTACAACAAAAATATTTGCGAAAATATTGGAAGTAAATAGACATAATTTCAGTCTAAAATAATGTGGAGGAAAATGGAACCGCCCCCATACTTCATGATATCTTATTCTAATGACCTATATGTGCAATGTATTGGTAAAGATATTTGTGACTAGTTGACAACTAGTAGTTGTTATCCAAATAATCGAAACCCACACAATACCCATCATTTACCTACCTAATAATATAGCCTATTACTGACTATTAAATTATTATTATTTTACATAATACCTGCCATTGATTACCAACTGTAGTACCTACAATAAAAATACTAAAAGATAGAAGGGCAAAAATGGTATTTTAAATTTATAAAAATGAAAATGGTAGGTATAATAAATTGATATTTGCTTATATACCTAATAACTAATGAGAGATACTATATATATACATATGTGTTCATTCTAGTATTATTTAACGTTAGTTGATTAGTGATTTTATTTCATTAGTCTAAGGGTGTACGTATAATTATTCTACTCCTTTATTATATTATTTCGTATCTAAAATGTATGTATAAAAATATATTATGAAATATTATATTTCACTTACTTGAGTATGTAGTTATATACGTGGAAAGGGATTGAGTTCGATGCTCGAAGTGGCGTGTATTACTTGTTTGATTTGTATATTATATTTTAATAGTTTATTGAGATATTCAACTCTATGTATGATATTAATGTGATTTGAACATTAATCAAACTAATTTGTTATCTATGATTAAGGACGTAAGCTTTCAAAAGATCCCTACATCCGTAGTCAACATACATAGTCAACGGCCAACCGAATGTAATTTAGTGAGCATTTAATATTCAGGCCATTCCTGAACTAATCAACGGTCATGGGCAAGGCTTATAGAATATAGATAGATCTATAATAAATCATGATGTAAACGTTGAGCCTCAGAATCGATAGGTGCGCTGCGCAATCTGTCCAACATGGGTTGGATTTTTTTTTTGTATTTATTATGTTATACTTAATTGTAAATTGTTTAATTATAAATTTTAAGTTTAATTCAAATATTTTTTAAATTATAATCTTATGTTGATATTTGATTGAAAAAAAATGGTTATTACTCTGATTTTGTTAATAAATATTTTACTATTAAATTTTCAAGCTTTTTTACCCTACAAATAAAATGTAATTGACATTCATAGCAAAAAAACTAAAAAAAAATAGGAAAATGAGTATGTCCGTAAACAGTTCAAAACAATTAAAAATATTTTGAAAATTGTATCGTTGGTAGAAAATGATAATATAAACAACCAGTGAAAATTTCATGTTTCTGAGGTCATTTGTTTTAGAGTTATATCAAAATCCAAAATTAATTTTGCTGAAAACCTATTTTGCGTAAAACACTCCCGTTTTTTCTTAATTTTTCTTTTGTTTTTCCATGCACTTTGAAAACTATTGGCAATTTTTTATTTTTGACACCCCATAGTACCAACTAGATTCACTCATCCTATCAGAAAAGATACTATTGATGAAAATCGAATTTTACTGCCCCAAAACGTGACGACCGACACAAAAAAAAAAACACACATCATTGTAAAATCAATTTAAATTCATTATTCAGAATCTACAATATATAGTTTTGATGAGCGGAGTAGTGAGCTGTAAGCATACGTACTAATCTAGGGTGACCATACGTCCCGTTTAAAACGGGATTGTCCCTTTTTTTATCATTATGTCCCGTTGTCCCGGGAAACTTCGAACGGGACGCTTTTTATCCCGTTTTCAGAAGATTGTCCCGTTTTAATCCCGTTATTTCCATATAATTAACCAAAGTTATAAATAACAAATTAAAATTTCCGTGGAACGAACGTCGAGTGCAAATGCCGACGAGCAATACAAATCGTAATAAGATAAGCGTATAGCATAATAATTGTACCATACTACTATAGTAATTGTAAATTAGCCATTAGGATTAGGTAATAATGTATAGTATTAATTCTATGAATCTATCACAGACCGTGGCATGTGATAACGATAACTGATAGTTTCTGCGAATTACCTACGCACGTGACACGTGCTACACAAGTCACCACTCTACGTCGTATATCATAATATGCATTACGAACTAAAATATATAATACTATGTCGATGATAATAATCAAAAAGTCAAACAACAAAATATGTCGAATAGTAACGTACGAAATACGAATAGTAAAGCGATTGTGTTTATTAAAGCCACTACGTATCGTCTTTTTCCTTTAAATATTGTTAATTGGTGCATTATTTTTTTTTAAAAATGCCAAAGTGGAGATGTACGTTCACTGTATCTTTACAGTCTGAATTTACTTTCCTAAAAAACTGTGAAGAAATTGGAAAAGTGTTTTGTACGGTGTGCAAGGCAGTATTTTCAATCGAACATGGAGGACGCTCAGATATCACAAAATTATTGCATTTACCGGTGACAACTGTAATACCAATTTTGGAGGTGCTGCAAGGAGGGGAACAAAAAATGTTTTTACGATTTTGAACAATAATTTAAAGACTAACATTTCTGGAATTGGTTGTGCAGCTCATATTCTGCACAACGCTATGCAACTAGTACAGATATCTTACCTATTGATATCGAATGTATCGTTAACAAAATATTTCAATACTTTTATGTTTATAATGTGAGAGTGGAAGCATTAAAATAATTTTGTGATTTTACAAATACACAATACAAAAACGTACTTGGAAGTGTAAAGACAAGATGGCTATCCTTACAACCAGCAGTCTCCAGAATTATTGAAATGTATCCAGCAAAAATTGCTTGTCCCGTTTTTTTTTTTTGTAAAACTGGTCACCCTATACTAATCCAATCCGCTCATCTAAATCTTCAAATACTTACTACATAAATACATAATATTATTATAACTTATAAACTACTTGAGCTAAATTCGATTTATATGTATCGTTATACTTAGAAAAATTTTGGAACATTGTAATATGACAACCCATTAGCGCCGTGCGTTGCCGTAGGCAACATAGGTAGACCTATTTTTAGAAGCTAATTTCTAAATGGGAATTTTACTAATTCCTGTGGCAATAACATTATGTAATAGGTTATTATTTCAAGATAAGATACGAACAAAATCGATTCCGTTTATTATTATCATTTTGGTTATATCGTTGTTAGACTTTGTGCATTGACGTCGTTCTACGAAAAATGGATTTTTCTTTCGAGTAAGTAATTTTTGGTTTACTTTTATTGTATATTTTCTCTTTTTTTCTATGTAAAACGTATTTAGTACAATATTATCTAAATAGCTACGTACAAAAAAACAATAAATATTACCATACACGTATTTATATAAGTTGAAAGTTCGATGTTGCCATTTGGCAACGATAGGCGTTTATAGGACTTTTTTAATAAACATTTTATTTCTCCGATTACAAAAGGGTTTTCACTCTCCGAAGCCTTAGACATTCTTTTAAATGAAGATTCAGAGGGACATATTTTTATTGAACCTCCATATCCTCATGTTGATACAGATGGAGATTCCGCAGATGAGGATGGGAGTGGGTAAGTCCCTTTTTATTTTTATTTTATTCATTATCTAATATATAAAAAAAAATTTTCCTAACTGTAGTTTGTCTGACAATCTCAGTTCTCGACAATTATTAGCAAATGCTGAAATACGGTTAGATAACAATGAACGTTAGTAGGTAGTATAAGTATGTTCTATCCAAGTTTTTACATTTACAGGGAGATTTAAAATCGTTTATCCACGACTCTTGCCCTTGAGCAATGAGTTGTGTGGGTTCTTTCTATCCAGAAAGTTTTTATTAGTTACGGGGAAATATAAAAACGTTCATCCACGACTTTTCCCCTCGAGGTGTTAGTGACGACCCTGGGAAAATTTTTACTAAAAAAAGATATTTTACTCAATTACACATCAATGATTATTATTATGTGTTCTTTTATTATTATTTTTTTTTCTACAAATATATTTACTTTTTTTCCGTATTTATTTTTCATTATTTCAACTTATATGTACAAATATCAATTAATTAACTTGTAGACTCATGGCCTAGTGGACTAAGGCGTTGGATTTAGAGTTTGATAAATTTGAATTTAGGGTAAGTAGTAAGTATGTTAATGCTACATCCAGTGTCATAGTCAACTAGGACATGAGTCTACATTTTTTTGTTTTTTTTTTTTCTGTTTTTTTTTATATAAACTTAAATTTTGTAATTAAGTGCGATTGCATTTTGAAGTAATTAGATTTTTTAATAACTGATTGTAGTATATTATAATAACACAATATAACTTAATCTGTTTTTTTTTTTCATATTCAGTTACTAATGATCCGCCGTTCACTCAAGTCGTTTTCTTTATTTTCTCAAAGTTTTATTGCATTGTATAAGTTATTTAATTTCTTCAAAAATGAATTTTCAAAAATGCTCAAATGATTTTGAATCATTAGTTTATCGTATACGAAGTAATCCGACTATAGTTCATCCAACATTTTCTTCGTTTTCATCAAGATTTAAAACATTCAAATTATTCCCGTCAAATACTTCTCAAAATAAATATACATTGTCCGAATGTGGCTTAAAATATTCAGGAGTGGATGATGTCGTAGAATGCTTTTGTTGTGGTCTTATTCTTTATAATTGGGAAAGGCTTGACGACCCGTGGATCAGTGGCGGTTTTGGGGGTGAGGCAAGTTAGGCGCCGCCTAACCTATAATATTAAGTAAAAAAATACTCAAAAAGTATCATTTTTGGCATATAGGTATTTCGATATTAATTTTTAACGTTTTCATGATTTTATTTGAAAAAAAATTCTTCTTTGCCATGTTTAATAATATGAATTATCATATTTTATTATATCGTAAATGGTAAATCATATTATCATTTAGTGTTTATTACCAAAAAATAGTGATAAACCGATAAGAAATGAATGAAATAATTATTACGTAAACAAACGCTGGTGTTTCGTCCGGCGGCAATGTTCCGATGACGTCAGCTGAGGCTCCGTTCATTCCGCCTCGGAGTATGGTACTATTGTGTACATGAATTATTACACACACAAGCGTATGTACGCGAATGCACGCGACCATTAAATAAGTGAAGTTGCGCATGCGCAATGAACATCGGAGGCTCGACTAACATTGCCTTATGTACTAAAAATAGACGCGGTATACAGGAAATTATGGTCAGTCGGCATTTCAACGTAAAAACACATTATCAGTAAAGTTTGTATTGTTACAGTCGAGACAAGGGACATTCCTAATTAAACCGTTGTCCGTTGTAATATCTGTTGATAATAATTTTATATTTATCATTAGTCATTTGACATTTCTGTCTTGTTCGAATCGTCGATACTCGCTTGTGTTTTGCGTTGATTCGTTAAAATTTATGTACGATTGCTGCAGTTTTTTTTTATTAAATATTACTTTATTACTGTTGGAGTTATGTATCCAGTGACAGACGTGGTAGTAATGTTGTTGGAGACGCCGTTTCGACGTTGGAATTCTGATACTAAAAATGATTTACTAAAAGTTGGTAAGCCTATTCCAATTTTGTCAGCTTTGGCTCCTGACAAGAAACTAAGGAATGTATTCTGTAGGTCATTTAATCCAAATTTATATCAAAAACACTCTTGGTTATGTGGAAGTCATTATATACAAAAATTATTTTGTTGGCCATGTTTGTTGTTGGGTAAAATGAAGTCTGTGTGGAATACTACTGGGTATTATGATTTAAAAAATTTATCTAGGGGTATACAAATACATCAATCATCAAAAGAGCATATTCATAATCATTTAGGATTAAAAAACCTAGAAAAAAATTGTTTTACTATACTAGATGTTGTTAATGAACATAGCAAATTTGTTTAAAAAAAATTATAATGAAAATGTGAGATTGAATCGTTTATTTATGAAGTACTTAATCGATTTGGTTTTATTTTTGGGAAAACAAGAGTTGGAATTTAGAGGTCATGATGATAAAATTTATCAAATTTATAAAATTTAAAAACTTTTGAATTTGTTTTCTTAGCACTGATATTTAGTGATATATTCAATATTCATATATACTGACAATTTTTTTAACATACTCCAAAATAAATCATTCGATGTAGAATTTTGCTTGAGAAAAATAAATAAAACATAATATGATCTTATAAATAAAAAAAGAAATGAACCTGAATTTTCAAAATTATTTAATCAAGCGGTTACTCTTACAAAACCTCCAAAAGTCACAAGAAATGAATCTAACAATCAATCAAGTTTTAAAATATTATTTTAAGAAATAATTGATAATATTCTAATGCAATTGAATACCATATTTCAAGATACAAATAAATTACTTTTTTTACAGTTAGCTGATGTAACTAAATTTAAAGAATATTCTAATAAATTTCCTGTAAATGCTTTAAATAATTTGAAATCAACTTATTCTAATATATTTTATAATATTAATACATTAAAAGTTGAATTGGAGGTTTTGTATAGTGATGTAAAATATCAAAATTTATTACACATCTATGACATGGTTAAAATTATTGAACAAGATGCATTGAATGACATTTTACCTGAATCTTATAAATTATTTATTCTTATTTTAACCATACCATCAACTAGTGTATCAAATGAAAGAAGTTTCTCTTGCCTCAAAAGAATTAAAACCTGTTCTCGAAATAGTATTTCACAAGTTCGTTTAAGTTCTCTTTCAATACTATCAATTGAAAAGTCCTTGATTCATCAACTTAAAAAACTGAATCATTTTACGATGATATTATAAACATGTATTCTAGTCAAAAAGATAGGAGTATAAATTTAACAAATAAAACATAATAGGTAGTTTAACTTAGTTAATCAATAGTCTTAGAACTAGACATAACATATTAACATAAAATAACATAACTTAAAAATCCTTTTCAGGACTAGGCATACCTACTCAAAAAGCCCTTTTCAGGACTACCAAATTTTAAAATGCTCTGTTTATTACCTATCTATCACTATTACTATATTATTTACTAAACGAAACAGGTATATTATTAGCATTCATACAATTATAATTATTTTTATGTTTTTAAATTACATTTATTGTGAATTCTAATGTTGTATGGGGGGGGGGGGAGGGGGTTGATACTTAGGTTGCCTCACCAAAAAAATACTACCAGAACCGCCACTGCCGTGGATTGAACATTGCAGATTCAGTCCAAGATGTTTATATGTGTTATTAATGAAGGGTAATCAGTATGTTCAAAACATATTATGTAAATATTGTAAAACCGAACATATTTGTAAATTGCGAAACTGAGTTATACAATATCGTTTGTTAATCATGTTTTTATTATACATTATAGTAAATAAAAATAAATATTGATTTTTTTAAAACAAGTTATATGTGTTAATATTTTATTTAATATCTCGTGAACGTATAGCAAGTATATTAGAATAGATTCATAATAATATGTCAACGACATTGCAGCCACCGAATAATCGGATTAGCATCGAGTAAAGGCTTTGTCGGATCATTGTAGCGGTACACGAGACGAGCAGCTCATGAGCGATACACCCGTAACGTGGAACTCCAAGGAGTCACTGGAACAATGCCATCTACGCGCTAGATCTGTCGTACCCGTAATCGATTACATCTACAGAACGTAATTCCTGAGAATTTTTACGAATAATATGCAATCTATTGAAGAATATTATAAAAGTTGAATGCACAAAATAGTACTCTCTCTTGTATTCAACAATATGTTATTAAATGTGAAACAGAAAAAAATCAATTATCATTTAGTTTTGTGCGTGGTCAAATATTGTCATTGCGGACCTGATACATGTTTGTGTGTTGTTACTAACTATATGTTTATAGATTTGAAAAAAAAAAAATAAATATTAATTGATAAACAAAAATCATTGACTATATAAATACTTTTAACTTTCATTATGTGATCAAACTGATAACAACTGTTTACACCAATGTAACAGGAACAAATCTACTTTACCAACCCCCTCACGATTTTCAAAATTTTTTTTTTTAAAAGACTTGTTTTTTTATGCTTAAAATGATGATGTAATTTTTTTTTCCCGGAAACTATTATTTTAGAAGTTATAGCCCTCCAAAGTTTGCGATTTGACGTTTATGCGCATGCGCGCAACACTACTATAATGCCAAGCGGAGGACTATTTTTGTTTTTTTTTTGTTCTTACGTATTCTAACCTGTTTAAAACGATGGTACAATAATAATTTATCCCCCGACTTGCTGTGCAACACCTCCCCAAGTGGGTCACAGGGTTGAGAAAATATCATTTTTGTTGCACCGAGGCACCAATTTGAAAAAACATCGTACAGTGATGCGGTGCTAGCGGCACTCGTCGCTACGCTCCTCGGCGCCGTCGCTCCGCTCCGCAAATCGAAAATATCCCCCGACTTGCTGTGCAACACCTCCCCAAGTGGGTCACAGGGTTAAGAAAATTGCATTTTTGGTGCACCGAGTCACCGAGCGGGGTCACTCGCTCGCTCGGACAATTAAAAACGAAAATATCCCCCGATTTGCTAATTGCTGTGCAAAACCACCTTGGGTAGGCCTCCGAATTAAACAAAGTTGTTAAAAAGCCATTATCTTCGCAGGTAGATGACCGACTAATGGTTACCTATTAACCTATATTCTATATATAAACTTACTAATTACTTTAAGGCTATTTAATGATCAAATTATAAATAAGTAAACTAGTATTTATCAAATATAATGACATATTTTTATATTTAATATAATTAAACCACCGAACGCAACATTTGTTCATGAAATAACGGTCGTTTCAATTTTATAAATTATTTAGCACTGTAATATTGTGTGGTTGTTTTAAACGTTACAACAGTGGTTTACTGTATACATAAAATGAGTGAATTAAATTTATTACAAATATTTAAATTGTTTAACTGTAATACAACTGGCGTACTCAATGAAGACATTCTGACATTACTTCAAAATTGGAATTTAATTCCTAAAGAAGGAGTTTACTTATGTCCAAGAGGGCATAAATTGAAGCTGAGTCCCAGAAATTCGACCATAGATGGATATAATTGGAGGTAAATTATAATATACCAATCATTGTATTATTCACATATCACAATCTAATTACCACTAATAAAGCGTAATAAGTAATAACTAACCCGCTGTTTTCAATAATAATAATTAATAATTCAATTTAAATGTTATACAGATGTCGTGCATTATATTCTGAACAAAAATCTAAAGCCAAAAAATGTGATTATGAGATATCCCTTAGAAAAGGCACATTTTTCTATAAATCACATTTACCTGCATTCAAAATTATTTCGTTTACTTACTTATGGCTCCAAAATGTTACACAGTCGTTCATAATGAAAGAAACAGATGTCAGTCGTGCTACAGCAGTAGACTGGTCAAATTTTAACAGAGAGATAGTGTATGATGGGCTGGTTTTAAAAAGAACACCAATTGGAGGAGTAGGGTTAGAGGTGGAAATTGATGAGAGCAAATTCGGAAAAAGGAAGTATAACAGAGGTCATTTAGTAGTTGGTCAGTGGGTGTTTGGTGGTGTAGAAAGAGGATCAAATCGCTGCTTTTTAATTCCAGTAGAGCGTAGAGATAAGGATACTTTACTCAAAATAATCAAGGAATGGATATTACCGGGAACAACAATGATATCAGACTGTTGGAAAGTAAAATTTCGAATTATTTTCAAGTAAATTAAATTTTAAATAACAAATTATTATTTAGGCTTATGATTGCTTGGAAGAGGAAGGGTATAAACACTTTAAGGTCAACCATTCCGTAAACTACAAGGATCCCGAAAGTGGCCAACACACAAACACCATTGAAGGCCTTTGGCGGCACGCTAAATTTTCATTACCTCAATTCCATAGGAAAAAACAATTCATTGCTGGATATTTAGCCAAGTTCATGTTCCACAAAATGTGCAAAGCACAAAAATTGGATCCTTTGGTTGAGTTTTTTAAAATGGCTGGATCTATGATGCAACAAAAATTGATTCTGTGGAGATAGAGGAAACTGAGGAGTCAGACAGTGAAAATGAGTCACTCAGTGGAGATGATGATTGTGTGATATAATTTATAATTACTATAAATTTAAAATTAGTATCAAATATATTTAACATTTTTACAGTATTTATTTATTATTTATTTTAATTGGCCTAATATCCCTAGTCTAATTAGGTACTCAACTATAGTTTATATTTCACCATAATAATGACGTGATTCACAATATTATGTCCCAAAATTTGTTAAAATACGTAAAAAAAAAATTTGTTATAGGCGCGCGTGGCAGTCAAGTAGCGTTGCGCGCATGCGCATAAACGTAAAATCGTAAAATTTGGAAGGCTATAACTTTTAAAATAATAGTTTCCGGGAAAAAAAAATTACACCATCGTTTTAAGCATAAAAAAACAAGTCTTTTGAAAAACAAAATTTTGAAAATCGTGAGGGGGTTGGTAAAGTAGATTTTAGCCACACATTGTTGAATATATTTAACTTTTTTTCTAGATTTGATTTTAGTTGTCAGTAGTGTTTTGACAGTGTACTAGTGTAGTAGTCTTGACTATGTTGTATTTTATTTATTTGTCTCCTCATCAAAGTAATAATATTTTAATTAAAATTAAATCATATATTACAATCGATAAAATCCAACCGATAAGTCAACACTGTTGTACATTGAAGAAACTCAGAAGATCTACTAGAGTGAAATCCAAACCAAAATATTATCATCTTGAGTAAATCAATACTGTACACGTCATCATGGAAGGTTTAATAGTCAAATCAATATTCAACATACATCAACAGAATAAAAAAAATATTTATATTGGATACCTTGTTGATCAACCTTTATCCGTAATTATTTTATTCATGTGTACCTAACGTAACTAAACGTTATCTAATACTAAATGTATTTCAATGGAATAAGTTTATATCTGATGATAGTTTTAATATAATTGTTCGTTCTTTATCCACTGTTCAACATTCAAAACGATTACATTTGGATAATAATTTTTATTATAAAATATGTGCAAAATCTGAATCAGTTAATTTATATCATAATAATGACAGAATCACATTATCCAGTGATAATTTAAATCGATTGAAATTATTGGAACCATGTATAAATGCAAATATCATAGAGTTAACAAATAAATTAGTGATGTATCAAACTGTTTTCAATAATGCATGCATAATTATTAAGCATGATATTTTATATTTATCACCTGATTGTATTAGAAGTGATTTTATCAGTACATATATTAAAGATTATAATTTCAAAATGAATGATCTGAAGGATGAAGAGATATCATTTTTACTCGATCTACAACAAATACATCATGGAAAGTTTGCAGACATTGTATTAAAGCCTGACATAATCAATCAATAAAAAACCAAATAATCATGATTTGATTTATTACATTTTAGCTACTCATTTTTATTTTACTAAAATTGTATGATGTTGTTATTATATTGTGTTTAATTCTGTTTTATATTATAATATTATATCTTTAATCATTAATATTGTTTTTTTTTCATATTTGTTGTAATCTGTTAATAAAATAGTTGTATATTTTATAATGGTTCATCTTTTTATTTCAAAAATATAATAATAATTGTATCATAGCTCTTTGTTTCTAATTTGATTATACATAATAATATCATCATTTTTTATATAACACAATTGCCAAATACTTATAACTTTATTTAAGTGTGATACAACATGTAAATTAAAATATAATAAATGTGGAGTCTTATTATTTATAAGATTCAATTTGCTTATCATCATTACACATAAATTTATCCATCATCAAATCTTGTAAATTATTGAATGCTAATATTATTGCATTGTCCGCTTTATCTTTTTCGTTGAGTATAATTTTTGCGTTAAATGTACTGGTTTTCCATCTATTTAAAAATCAAAATAATGGATACATATTATAATTAATTATATTTGTATATTATCATAGATATATTATTAAATATACTACACATCACAATTGTAGTTACCTCTCTTTTGACTCTACTTTTTCCATATCAGATGTCTTATACTTTTGAACAACCAAATAATCATCTCCTCCTTGATTCACTGGTATTTTAATTGAAAAATTACCACCACCTGTTTTTTTTACACGTATACAGTTTTGATTGTTTAATGTTGATCCATCATATTCTTGTTCTAATTTTAATAAATGTGACTGAAACTAAAATCAACATTATTTAATAAATATAATATTTTAATATTTAATATTTTTACTTTTTGTTTTTTTGGTTTAAACTTTATAATGGATTTGTCATTTTTTAAATTCTGTATTTGATTTTTTCGATTACCGTAATGTTCCTAAATTTATATTATCATGTTTTCAGCTTAATGATGTTTAATACAGTTAAATTATAAAATATTAATAATATATCAATAATAATAAATGTATACATACATCGATTTCTTCATCATCCGAATTTTGGTTGCTTGTACTCATCATTGTTATTTTTTGTTTTTTTTGTTTTCCATTTATATTATTTTTGACTTTTTTTAAATTCTTCATTTTAGTATAAAGTTCCTAAATTGTAATTAATATGATTAATATGATTACAATACTTCGTGATGATTAATGAAAGTAAGCTTAAAATAATAATAATGTTATAAATACGTTGATTTCTTCATCATCTGAATTTTGTTCACTTGTGTTGGACATTAATTCATTCAGTTTTTTTTGTTTAATGTTTGTACTGCGTTTGATTTTTTTAAAATTCTGCATTTTACCATATTGTTCCTAAATTATAATTAATAAGTTTATAACATTTAGTGATGATAACTGTACATATATTTATAAATTTAATGATATATTAATTATTATTATAATATTGTATACTTACATTGATTTCTTCAACATCTGAATTTTGTGCACTCATGTTTAACGATATTAGTGAACACTCGAACTGTTGCTGACTATCTTCTAACAAATAGTAGGTAGTTAACCAATATTTATATGAAGTCTAACAAAGAAAACTGTGATTAACTATAATCTAAATTATCCCTCGTTACAACTATACTTCTGACTTGTATATTATGTGAATAGGCGTAAACAACTTGTTGTTTCCACCTTTTGGTCTCAGTTTCTTATTACTAAGCTTTTAATGTAAGTATATTAATACCTACATTATATTTTATCATAATTCATACGGACGGTATATCAATTATCATAAATTATACTGACTACACAATTTATTTATCATTAATCTATTTAAAAGTAATTATACTTTTGAGTTTACTAGAGAATTGATAATAAGATATTATATTTAACTTCATATAATATTTAATATAATATAATATCATAATCATATTAATATTTTATAATCACATAATTTTAATTTTTTATGTATTATATATTTTAATCACATAATTTTAATTTTTTATTACAGTATGCAATATTGATAATTATATAGTATATTTTCTGATTTTCATAATACATTAATAGTATGTTCAGAGGATTAGTTAATAGTTATACACAAC